>OV050032.1:30416865-30481865 GCA_920105625.2 Clusia tigrina
TTGAAGATTTTGTATTAAATGGGCAGACCATAAGAAATCCTCAGGACACAAATGAGTCACTGAATATCAACAACTTTATGTTATGGAACTAGCGTTATACCGATAACATTCTAGAACCAAATTATTATTCAAATATTTAATATAATTACAATTACAGCAACACCAGACCACCACCACACCAGTGAGAGGGGTGGATTCACTCAGTAAATAATTCATTTATCATCATCAAGCAAACGCAGGTAAACGACGGAAAAGCCATCCTTCCTCACTCATCATCTCAATTCACAATTGAGCTTGTGTCAAACAGCATGCCATATTTATACATTTTTGCTTATTTGGTAGATCAGTGATCATAGTTTTTCATCACAGAGAGAAAGAGATAATATCACGCTGACTGACGCCCTCTGTGGTCTAGTGGTAAGCATCATAGACTCACACTCAGAGGGTCGCAGGTTCAAATCCTGCCCCGGGCTTGGTCTCGGAAATGCTTTGTCTCTTCAAGTCGAAAGCCTCAGTAGCTAGTACTCATTCCCCAACCCCTCCTTGCAATTAATTATGGTATCAGATATAATACGAGGGATGCTATTTATATTTCGGGAATAGCAAATAATAACAAACATTTTTAAATGAAAATGGCTTTACTGTTTTTCAAAATATTCCCCTTGATGATCAATACAATTTTGCACTCGTTCAAACCATTTGTCATAGCAGTTTTTCCATGCCTCTTGAGACACCTCCAAAGCATGGTTTTTGAACGCTTCAACTGCTTCTTCGGCGCTCGTAAATCGTTGACCACGCAGTTTACCTTTGATATTCGGGAACTAGAAGACGTCATTGGGTGCCAAATCAGGACTGTACGGAGGATGAGTCATCAATTCGATGTTTTGACTGCTCAAAAGTTCACCTGTTTGACGAGATGAGTGAGAGCTCGCATTGTCATGATGGAGAATGATTCGTCTTTGGCGGTTGGTTTTACGAATTTCTCTGAAGACTTCCGGCAAACAAATGATCGTGTACCAGTCAGAATTGACCGTCCTACGTTGCTCAAGCGGAACAGTGGCCACATGACCCATTCGGCCGAAGAAACAGGCGACCATTTGCTTCGCTGTGCTTCTTCCACGAACAACTTTTGTTGGATTTAGCTCGTCTTGGAATACCCACACGGTCGATTCTTGTTCTGTTTCCGGCTCATACGCATATATCCATGATTCGTCACCTGTCACGATTTTATACACGTTTTTTGAAGCACCACGGTCGAACTTTTTAATCATTTGCGAGCCTTTTTTCGAGTGATTGTCAAATTATGTGGGATCCAACGCGAACAAATCTTTTTTACAGCCAAATGTTCATGCAATATTGAATGTATGGAAGTGGAAGTAATGCCCAAGGTGTCCTCTATCTCACGATATGTCACATGACGATCTTGCATTATCAGTTCACGCACTGCATCGATGTTTTGTGGCACAACAACCGATTTTGGACGACCTTCACGGAGTTCGTCGGCGACCGAACTACGACCACGATGGAATTCACTATACCAGCTATATACTGTGGTTTTTGGTGTTGCTTTATATCCATACAAAGAACTGAGTTCATCGACACATTCTTGTTGAGATAATCCACGTCGAAAGTTGTGAAAAATAATCCAACGAAAACCTTCTCTTGAAATTTCCACTTTTTGGCCAAATTGATTTTCTTAACTCACTGTAAACAAAACAAATAGCACTTGTACATCAACACGTTGTGAGTACGTTTATGCTTAAAAATGTCAAACTTTATTATGGTGTTGCCAGATTTTAGCTATTGAAATTAGTGTTGCCAGTTCCCGAAATATAAATAGTACCCCTCGTAATAATAATGATGACTTTTTAGCTAGACCGATATTACAACAGCAATGTTCCAGAAACGATTTAAATCAAACGTCCATTTGTACCTCATTTTGCTATTTCTTCAAGAAATAATTTTCTTTTGTCACCAAATTATCTTCTGTCGAAGAGAAATGTTTTGAGTTCAGGTCCAATATACAAGTATAATTCCAAGCCAATAAATTTTCACCGTGTAAAAGTGAAGGACAGTATAGGTGGAAATACATCGATATCAGTTACAATTCAGCATGAAAAGCTGTCACAAATGACTACGTACTTGTCTCAACTAAAAAGTTGTAATTAAAATGAAAAACCCCATCAACCCGGTGACTACGACAAATACTAAGAGCGCCCTGGAGCAACACAGAAATGATTGGAAAGCAACCATTCATATATCATTTCGAGAAATCATCTTATCATCCTAGCACGCACAGCTCAGCATAATGCAATGGCAAAATAATGTCCCGTTCAGCCAACCAAGCACGGATCAATATTTTCAATAAACCATCCTTTTACGTACCCTTTCCCCTCGTCGCACAGAACCCAAGCGCTCTTACATAAAAGGATGAACTAGGCGCAGTGTCAAAATGATGCCTTGAATTCAATTTGTGATGTCTGCGCACACAATGTAAATGGATTAATTAAATTACTGGTAAATTCACAAAAAGGCTCGCAAAAACATTCCAAAAAAGAATTCTCTGAATAAGTAATAAAAAAAAGAAAAATGCCATTCAGTGTCATATCAATTTTAATAAAATTTTGCATGTGGCTGCAAGGTGAAATTAATTTAAGTGTTCATTGCCGGTGCCGCTGTTGCTGTCGCTGTCGCTGCCGCTGCAGAACGGCATAAAGGCGTGTTTTTATGAGCAGCGTCTCGCAATATTTCAACAAATGGCATTAAAGTTCACATCACACCTTGGGGAGGAATTTCTCAAGGATGTTAATATTCTCAGCTCTGGTTTTCACGTTTCAAGACTTGTCGTCAGACAATTTTTGTTCCACTCCGTTCTTATTTTGACGGTCTCTGGAATACTCGAACGTGTGTGTACTCTTCCGCTTCCTCTTTCTACTGTCCCCAAACCAAATAGAAAAAATTGACAACCTGAAAACCGGAAATAACCACAAATGACTTTTCCATGAAGAAAGTTGACATTTGTAGCCATTCTGGTGAACCGACAAAGGAAGCCTCCTTCCTACCTGCCTGTGTGGCTTAGATTTTTGGCAGTAAACAGAAAATTGTTTACTTCAAAAATAATAAAATAAAGTCCAAACATGCTGACAATGTCTCCATTCGGTGTAAATACTTGTACCGCCGCTGAGTAAACATGCGAACGATGGAAGTTTTTGTTTACAATATGCACGGATTTAAAAATAATAAACGAAAATACACAATTTGCGCACATGTTCCAGAAGAATGGCTGCACAATCAAAATACAATAAGCGGCAAAAATTGAATGGATCTAAAACGCGTACGAGTGCGAGTACGAATAATGCAAAAAAAACACGAAATCTTCGCAATCTACGAGCAGCAACGGCAGCGATATTTCGAAATTTCAAAGGCGCAGCGTAGTCACTTGCTCGCATTTCACACCACAGAAACTGGCAACTCGCGAATAACAATGAGAGTCTTTAGAGCAATTGCTCCGATGTTACAGTTGGCAACAACAACTGTTGTTGCTATTGTTCGCCGCATAATAATGGCGAAATTCTCGTAAGATTACGCAGTGCTGTCAACAGGCGGCCCACGCGCCAGCCAAAATCAGAGAGCCATCAGATTCGGAGCAAAGACAGCGATGGTGTGAGAGAGATTTTCCGCATCCAAAGATTCGCATGGTGTAATAAGTATAATCGCCATCAAGAGAATTCTTCCCTATATACGAGTATATGTAGATAGTGTAATCAGTTAAAACAGAGAATACAGAGAAAAGCAACTTAAACGTAAAATGGCAAAGCAGCAAAATAAAGCAGACGAACGTTGTACACGAATCCACTCAAAATCGTGGTGAATCCACTCAAAATCGTGGTGAATCCACTCAAAATCGTGGTGAATCCACTCAAAATCGTGGTGTGTCCGTGAATCCACTCCAAATCGTGGTAATACCACTCAAAATCGTGGTGAACCCACTCAAAATCGTGGTGAATCCACTCAAAATCGTGATGAATCCACTCAGAATCGTGGTGAATCCACTCAAAATCGTGGGGTGTCCGGGAATCCACTCAAAATCGTGGTGAACCTACTCAAAATCATGGTGAATCCACTCAAAATCGTGGTGAATCCACTCAAAATCGTGGTGAATCCACTCAAAATCGTGGTGTGTCCGGGAATCCATTCAAAAACGTGGTGAACCTACTCAAAATCGTGGTGAATCCACTCAGAATCGTGGTGTGTCCGTGAATCCACTCAGAATTGTGGTGAATCCACTCAAAATCTTGGAAAATCCACTCAAAATCGTGGTGAATCCACTCAGAATCGTGGTGTGTGCGTGAATCCACTCAAAATCGTTGTGTGTCCGTAAATCCACTCAAAATCGTGGTGTGTCCGCTACGGACGCTAGCAGCGAAAAATACTCTTTTTTCTGTTTTCTCTCCTTAAGAGGTGAAGGCACTTAATGAGAGCGGAAAATTTACACGAAAATGATATTTCATTTATTTCACACATTTTCATTATTACATTTCGTAATAATTATGTTCGCCTAGTATAAAAATGAATCGTTTAAGAAAAAATATTTACTTCAGTTCTCTGAAAGAGATCAATATAAGTTCCCCGAAACAAGACAGTAGTGCCTAATTACAAGTAATATTCACATAAACTGATTTAACTTTAAATCATTTCAACTGAGAAAAACTGAAAAATTCACCGCTTCGAAAGGATGCCGAGAAGAGATATTCCACAGAAAAATTTACATGACCAAATCATTTACATCTCTATATGTGAGTTCTTGAACAGGTGCAGAGATTAGTCACTGACACTTATAATGTAGGCAGCCGCCCTGTGTGGTCTAGTAGTAAGCATGCTAGAGACACACTCAGAGGGTCGCAGGGTTCAAGTCCTGCCCCGGGCCAGATCTCAAAAATGCTTCTTTCTAAAAAATCTTTTTCTCTTCGAGTCGAAAGCCTCAGCAGCTAGTACTCATTCCCCCAACCCCCCTTGCAGTCTACAGTAATTATGGTGTAAGACATGGGCCGCCAAACTTTTTTGATCATCGACCTCTATATAATTTTTCGAAATCTCCATCGACCCCCATAAAAGTAATTTTCTGTTAATTAAAGCAAAATGTGTATTTTTTTACGAAAGCCGCTTTTGTTAAATAGACCCCTGGGGGTCTATATAGACCACTTTGGAGACCTCTGGTGTAATATATAATAATAGTAATTTCTCATAAGGAATTGCCTCCAGTGAAAACATAAAAAACAAAAATACTCAAAGTAAATCTGTTTCACTAAGGAGAAACTTGAAAACACTGGTGACTGAGGTTCTCTCGGTGCAGTTTGCTATCACAGTGCGGAAAAAGTCACGCGTCAGCGCCTGTGTTCCAAAAATTCCACATTACGAGTAGTAGAGCATGAAGCAAGTGAATTTTTTGTTTGTTTCTAGATAATGCTCTTTCCACGTACATAGGTTATGCTGATTGGCTGTCCTAAGACTCACTTAGGCCTGTTAAAGGCCCATTGTGGCCCTCAGAATAGACATAATTGAAGGGCTGTCACTTGTCTTTGGAGGATTTAGTGAGATCTTCAAACGTAGAATAGGTGGAACTATTATAACCAAGAGAGAGAGAGAGAGAGAGAGAGAGAGAGACGGCTACTTAAGCAAAACTTCTAAGCTTATAATGTAAATCATATGAGAAGTTCAAAAGTTCTTTGTATTGCGCACCAGTTTTCGTCAGCATTGAGTTTCGGCGGGTTTTCTTTGCTCCATCGATTTACTCTTACTGCGCCGCTAGTGCCCTTTAAAGGAGCTTCCTCAAAAATTGCTAACATGGACTAATTTCGGTGTCGTGGTCTAGTGGTAAGCAGGCTAGTCTCCTAGTCGTGGTGCTACAAGTTCCAATTTCACCCAGTTTTTCTTCTAACATATTTTTCTCTCAGACTTAGACCAAGGCCTAAGTCGCTAGTACAAAACCGGAGTGAGAGGGATAATAAATAACTATAAAATAGCACGGACAAAAATTGCAGAATTGATTTTAATTTTTATTAACATTTAATTAAATTAAATATTTCACTAATTTGGAACGCGCAATGAACACAAAACAATCATGAATCAACTTTGGTGGGTGTGAATGGGCACACATTTTCCAGAATTCAAGAGCACAAAAAAGAGAAAAAACGAGATAACAATTTAAAAAGCTTAGAAAAATAAAAATGGCGAGGCGAAAAGTAATTTATTTGATGTTTAAATAAATTCAGTCTCGGCACTCGAGCGCCGCAACTGAAACGCATTGGAAAAGTAACACAAATAACGAAATCGTTGGAAACTGTTTACAAATACGGACTCTGGCCATATTTATATAAATGTACACACACATCCACACATATACATGTAGAGTGGCCACTCACACAAGTGTGTGTACAATTTTGTCATTTCGGTGTCGGTTTTGACTCCCGCTTACATGCCGCCTGACCGGAAATGAGGCATGAATTTAAATTTGCGCCATTTATAGTGGAATAGTGAAAAATGGGTTGTTTATTTAAATATACCACACTCACGTACTTCAAATATGGATTATCAAGTACAATAGAAATAATCATTAAGTGTCATTTTATAGGAAAAACTATTGTAAATTTTATGAAATAGTTTGAAAAGAGAAAAAACCATTGCTACAATTTGTGTGATAATTTGGTGTTAAACCATTCGAAACACACGCGAAACACGCTATCATGCGCACTCATTGGGGGAGTCGTGAATATGACTCAATTTAAATGTGAACTTTTAACCCAAACGCGGGCAGACCTCTTTCTGTCTGCTTCTGTGAGCATGAGTTCGAACCGCCCAGCCGTCATAGATGAGCCAGGAATTCCGCAGCGCAAGCATGTCATGCATGCGATAATAACACATGTACGAGTATTCATGGGTATGTGTTAGAGAACGAGAGTTTACAGAATGATTTTCAGCGATTAAGAAACCGAAGCCACATACGAGTAACTAGTCTGGCAGATGCGCAATGCTTCCGATAGCATAATTTGAACAAAACTAGACAAAATTCGAGAAATAAAGACGATAATCAACTGAGTTGGTGTACATTACCATCGCAATGACCCAACTTCTGACGTTTCGTTCTCACTGCAATTGTATAAAAGTTTAAAAAAATATTCTTTGTACTATTTGGGCACGAGATCAGGTCAAGTCTGTAAGAAAAATTTCCGAATGGGGTCAGTTCTGTTCAAAAACCAGTGTGTGTCTTATCATGACATCAAGAGTAATATCAAATTATCCCGCGCAAAAATCAGCTTATCCCTCGCAATGGCACCAATGCCGATGCATAACATGCGTAAGAGTGGCGATCCGCAGCCCTTTGCAACGCTAGATTTGCCACAAACATCCAAAACAACAATTCATAGAAGTTCCAATTCAAAACACACCAGTTTCCACCCATCTCTTACCCGGTGGGTATGTATTCTATCACACACCAGTTTCCACCCACCTCTTACCCGGTGGTTATGTATTCTATCACACACAAGCTTCGCTGGCCCGATTTCACGATTCGTTGGTCGCAAATATCTTCATCTCTGTACGCTCTTCCACACTTGCCCGTGCTGCATCACCATGCAACTTACAAATTTTCAAAATTGCCTGCGAAGTTTGAGAACAAAGCTTCAGTAGTACAGCACATCGACATGCTAAGTGCGAATCAGTGATTGTGTGCACTTTGGAATTCATGGGTTTTCTGTTGGCTACTTGTGTCCGCTTTGGTGCAGATTGTTTAATGATGGCAAAAACAATCCCCACCTCAATGATTTTATTGTAATTGTAAATGTTGAGCTTCCGAAATTAAATGCTTCCCGGTTATCCCTGCTTTGTGACCGAGGGTTAACGTCTGATAACATGATCAACTATACGAATAACATAGTTAAAGTAGAATCGGGGTTCATAAAAGTATTCAATTTAGCAGTGCTCAGCGGTGCAAATTTATTGAATACTCACGGAAGTGTACAAAAGATCAATAGAGATATCACACTAGGTTGGAGAGAATTTTATTGGCATTTGACAGTATAGAAAAGCACTGTGATATTTCAACAGTATAGAAAAACACTGTGATATTTGAACAGTATAGAAAAACACTGTGATATTTAAACAGTATAGAAAAGCACTGTGATATTTCAACAGTATAGAAAAACACTGTGATATTTGAATAGTATAGAAAAGCACTGTGATATTTCAACAGTATAGAAAAACACTGTGATATTTGAATAGTAGAGAAAAACACTGTGATATCTGAACAGTGTAGAAAAACACTGTGATATTTGAAGAGTATAGAAAAACACTGTGATATTTGAATAGTATAGAAAAACACTGTGATATTTGAACAGTGTAGAAAAACACTGTGATATTTGAACAGTATAGAAAAACACTGTGATATTTGAATAGTATAGAAAAACACTGTGATATTTGAATAGTATAGAAAAACACTGTGATATTTGAAGAGTATAGAAAAACACTGTGATATTTGAACTGTATAGAAAAACACTGTGATATTTGAACAGTATAGAAAAGCACTGTGATATTTCAACAGTATAGAAAAACACTGTGATATTTGAACAGTGTAGAAAAACACTGTGATATTTGAACTGTATAGAAAAACACTGTGATATTTGAACAGTATAGAAAAACACTGATATTTGAACAGTATAGAAATACACTGTGATATTTGAACAGTATAGAAAAACACTGTGATACTTGAATAGTATAGAAAAACACTGTGATATTTAAACAGTATAGAAAAACACTATGATATTTAAACAGTATAGAAAAGCACTGTGATATTTCAACAGTATAGAAAAGCACTGTGATATTTGAATAGTATAGAAAAACACTGTGATATTTCAACAGTATAGAAAAACACTGTGATACTTGAATAGTATAGAAAAACACTGTGATATTTAAACAGTATAGAAAAGCACTGTGATATTTCAACAGTATAGAAAAACACTGTGATATTTAAACAGTATAGAAAAACACTGTGATATTTAAACAGTATAGAAAAACACTGTGATATTTAAACAGTGTAGAAAAACACTGTGATATTTGAACAGTATAGAAAAACACTGTGATATTTGAACAGTATAGAAAAACACTGTGATATTTAAACAGTATAGAAAAGCACTGTGATATTTCAACAGTATAGAAAAACACTGTGATATTTGAACAGTATAGAAAAACACTGTGATATTTGAACAGTATAGAAAAACACTGTGATATTTAAACAGTATAGAAAAGCACTGTGATATTTCAACAGTATAGAAAAACACTGATATTTGAACAGTATAGAAAAACACTGTGATATTTGAACAGTATAGAAAAACACTGTGATATTTGAACAGTATAGAATAACACCGTGATATTTGAAAAGTATAGAAAAACACTGTGATATTTGCAAAGTATAGAAAAACACTGTGATACTTGAATAGTATAGAAAAACACTGTGATATTTGAACAGTGTAGAAAAACACTGTGATATTTGAACAGTATAGAAAAACACTGTGATATTTGAATAGTATAGAAAAACACTGTGATATTTGAATAGTATAGAAAAACACTGTGATATTTGAAGAGTATAGAAAAACACTGTGATATTTGAACTGTATAGAAAAACACTGTGATATTTGAACAGTATAGAAAAGCACTGTGATATTTCAACAGTATAGAAAAACACTGTGATATTTGAACAGTGTAGAAAAACACTGTGATATTTGAACTGTATAGAAAAACACTGTGATATTTGAACAGTATAGAAAAACACTGATATTTGAACAGTATAGAAATACACTGTGATATTTGAACAGTATAGAAAAACACTGTGATACTTGAATAGTATAGAAAAACACTGTGATATTTAAACAGTATAGAAAAACACTATGATATTTAAACAGTATAGAAAAGCACTGTGATATTTCAACAGTATAGAAAAGCACTGTGATATTTGAATAGTATAGAAAAACACTGTGATATTTCAACAGTATAGAAAAACACTGTGATACTTGAATAGTATAGAAAAACACTGTGATATTTAAACAGTATAGAAAAGCACTGTGATATTTCAACAGTATAGAAAAACACTGTGATATTTGAACAGTATAGAAAAACACTGTGATATTTAAACAGTATAGAAAAGCACTGTGATATTTCAACAGTATAGAAAAACACTGTGATATTTGAACAGTATAGAAAAACACTGTGATATTTGAACAGTATAGAAAAACACTGTGATATTTAAACAGTATAGAAAAGCACTGTGATATTTCAACAGTATAGAAAAACACTGATATTTGAACAGTATAGAAAAACACTGTGATATTTGAACAGTATAGAAAAACACTGTGATATTTGAACAGTATAGAATAACACCGTGATATTTGAAAAGTATAGAAAAACACTGTGATATTTGCAAAGTATAGAAAAACACTGTGATACTTGAATAGTATAGAAAAACACTGTGATATTTGAACAGTATAGAAAAACACTGTGATATTTGAACAGTATAGAAAAACACTGTGATATTTAAACAGTATAGAAAAGCACTGTGATATTTGAATAGTATAGAAAAACACTGTGATATTTAAACAGTATAGAAAAACACTGTGATACTTGAATAGTATAGAAAAACACTGTGATATTTAAACAGTATAGAAAAGCACTGTGATATTTCAACAGTATAGAAAAACACTGTGATATTTAAACAGTATAGAAAAACACTGTGATATTTAAACAGTATAGAAAAGCACTGTGATATTTCAACAGTATAGAAAAACACTGATATTTGAACAGTATAGAAAAACACTGTGATATTTGAACAGTATAGAAAAACACTGTGATATTTGAACAGTATAGAAGAACACCGTGATATTTGAAAAGTATAGAAAAACACTGTGATACTTGAATAGTATAGACACTGTGATATTTGAACAGTGTAGAAAAACACTGTGATATTTGAACTGTATAGAAAAACACTGTGATATTTGAACAGTGTAGAAAAACACTGTGATATCTGAAAAGTATACAAAAACACTGTGATATTTGAATAGTATAGAAAAACACTGTGATATTTGAAGAGTATAGAAAAACACTGTGATATTTGAACTGTATAGAAAAACACTGTGATCTTTGAACAGTGTAGAAAAACACTGTGATATTTGAACAGTATAGAAAAGCACTGTGATATTTGAATAGTATAGAAAAATACTGTGATATTTGAACAGTATAGAAAAACACTGTGATATTTGAATAGTATAGAAAAATACTGTGATATTTGAACAGTATAGAAAAACCCTGTTATATTGAAGAATCAATAATTCAGCAATGCGAGTAATATACTCCAACTTTTGCACAATTTTTAAATTAATTTACGACTATCTCAGGAAGAAAGTCTTAAGAGTATTGTGCGAAAAAAACCTAAGAAACAAAATTATTTAATTAATAGTAAAAAAACATTCCAAGACTGCTTATCAGGTACTTTAACGCTGAACTTCCTTAAGTGAGACAAAATTTGCTTAAAATTGTCAAGCCTCGTTTCCCATTATCTTGACTTACAGACGGAAGAATACGCTACTCTGCGTTCAAAGCAAGAAAAACATCCTTTCACACTTAATAATTGCGCCTATTTCAAAAGCAACTACCGTGGCACCACAGTTCCTTTGGCCTATTATGCATTCCCTTCCACCGCAAGCAAAACTAGCAGGGGAGAAGCAATTAAACCAGATGGAAGCAATTTCATTCTGTGGCTCGTTTAGAGTTAATTGCGCTTTTGTAAGAAGGAAAAAATTACGAATAAATATAAAAGGAGCATAAAATGTAGCAATTGTCTGAAAGCAAGTCTTTAGAAATTATATAATCTAAGTTAACAAACGAGCATAGAACAAGAAGAAAAGTGCTCATAGTAAACATGAATTAGACAATAAAACACCTACTTAAATACTCATATGAATTACCGTGTGGTGGTATCAGAACCAAACGTTTGCTTAGCATTCAAATAATAATAAATGGGCCGCCCTGTGGTCTGGTATTAAGCATGCTAGACTCACACACTCAGAGGGTCGCAGGTTCAAATCCTGCCCCGGGCTTGGTCTCGGAAATGCTTTGTCTCTTCAAGTCGAAAGTCTCAGTAGCAAAACTCTTGCAGTCATAATTAATTATGATATGAGATACAATAATAATAATAATAATAATACGAGGGATGCTATTTATATTTCGGGAATAGCAAATAATAACAAACATTTTTAAATGAAAATGGCTTTACTGTTTTTCAAAATATTCCCCTTGATGATCAATACAATTTTGCACTCGTTCAAACCATTTGTCATAGCAGTTTTTCCATGCCGCTTGAGACACCTCCAAAGCATGGTTTTTGAACGCTTCAACTGCTTCTTCGGCGCTCGTAAATCGTTGACCACGCAGTTTACCTTTGATATTCGGGAACTAGAAGACGTCATTGGGTGCCAAATCAGGACTGTACGGAGGATGAGTCATCAATTCGATGTTTTGACTGCTCAAAAGTTCACCTGTTTGACGAGATGAGTGAGAGCTCGCATTGTCATGATGGAGAATGATTCGTCTTTGGCGGTTGGTTTTACGAATTTCTCTGAAGACTTCCGGCAAACAAATGGTCGTGTACCACTCAGAATTGACCGTCCTACGTTGCTCAAGCGGAACAGTGGCCACATGACCCATTCGGCCGAAGAAACAGGCGACCATTTGCTTCGCTGTGCTTCTTCCACGAACAACTTTTGTTAGATTTAGCTCGTCTTGGAATACCCACACGGTCGATTCTTGTTCTGTTTCCGGCTCATACGCATATATCCATGATTCGTCACCTGTCACGATTTTATACACGTTTTTTGAAGCACCACGGTCGAACTTTTTAATCATTTGCGAGCCTTTTTTCGAGTGATTGTCAAATTATGTGGGATCCAACGCGAACAAATCTTTTTTACAGACAAATGTTCATGCAATATTGAATGTATGGAAGTGGAAGTAATGCCCAAGGTGTCCTCTATCTCACGATATATCACATGACGATCTTGCATTATCAGTTCAAGCACTGCATCGATGTTTTGTGGCACAACAACCGATTTTGGACGGCCTTCACGGAGTTCGTCGGCGACCGGACTATGACCACGATTGAATTCACTATACCAGCGATATACTGTGGTTTTTGATGTTGCTTTATAGCCATACAAAGAACTGAGTTCATCGACAGATTCTTGTTGAGATAATCCACGTCGAAAGTTGTGAAAAATAATCCAACGAAAACCTTCTCTTGAAATTTCCATTTTTTGTCCAAATTGATTTTCTTAACTCACTGTAAACAAAACAAATAGCACTTGTACATCAACACGCTGTGAGTACGTTTATGCTTAAAAATGTCAAACTTTATTATGGTGTTGCCAGATTTTAGCTATTGAAATTAGTGTTGCCAGTTCCCGAAATATAAATAGTACCCCTCGTAAATGAGATTGATTTAAATATGCAATATGCAAAGAGGCGGTGTTCTAGGCGTGTCCATTGAACTTATGAGCTTAAGTTCGATTCTGGAATTTTTATCAGCAAATGGACAAAAGTTTACTCGTTCATGGCTGGATCAAAGAAGGTTATGATCACATGAAGCTCACAACTGGCTTGTCCAGATCGGATCCAGTTCCAATACCATGGGTTTGCCTAACCAATATGGGCTGATATGATGGATCACAGTTGAATACTGAACAAGGTAAAATTGGGGGAAATAGGAAAATCCAAAAAGTAATCCTCAACTACTAGAAGGGACGACGGGGTTGCCAGTAGTATTCAACTCCCCACTAACTGAAGCGCCATGTTTTGAAAATGATTTTGCCCAGAACCAGACGAATTTAATACAAACGTTTCATATATTTAAGCCTGGTAATTGTTATACTCGTATATGCCGGACCAGCCACAATAACAAAAATAATCACTAATAAAAATTTGGCACACATGTCACACAGCAGTAAATAGTGATTTATTATTCATGCATAAGTCTGTCTGCCCCACTGCTTCACTGTGTAACGGCAGCAGTCGTCCGCAGGTTATGGCCTAATAATTAACAGCACAAAGCGGTGATGTTGCCAACGTGAAAACGGATTTTCCAAACCACTGCAAACGGCGCTTCCCCACAGCACTTTCCGGTAGCGCACATCATCAACCTTCACACAATAACGACGTTTAAAGCACGCAATGCCAAAGAAACTCATCAAATCAAACTGGAGCCCCGTCCCGACGGCTCATCCGAGCGGGGCCAGCCTTGCAAGCGTTTTAAGGTTTGCACACCATTTATAGAGCGACCACAAAAAGTGCCGGTGTTGGGTGTTTTGGGTTCTGGGTTTTTGGCGCGCACCCAATTTAAAAATGCGGTTGCTTCTTTGTCCGTTTCAGGCACTACACACACTTCAAGTGCATATTGTATATGCGGAAAATGGTTGGAATGCTCCAAAGGAGGCGTGCCACTTATTGTCTATATGTACCTCAAGAACTGCAATTTCACTTTGTGTCTACACGTGTCTCAAGTACGAAAATAGTTAATTGGACTGACTTATTATACGTATCTCAAGAACTAAAAGACCATATTGGACTACAATTTCACTTATTATCTGCTCATATCTCAGAAACAAAAGAGATATTGAACTGAAATTTCACTGATTAGTCTACTCGTGTCCCAAGAACTGAACGAGATATTGGATTGAAACTCATACTAATATTCAAAATTCAACACGCAGATTACCTATATAGAATTGAGGAAAAATCGGATAACAAATACGTTCAATGCCTGTTCTCTTATAGAGACAATATGTGACACGCCCACGCAACCAAGCTGAAAGATTTGAAGTGACACGCCTACATTTACGTTACTATTTAATGAAAGTAGTCGAATGACTATTCCTTCGTAGCTGTTGTGAGAGCCCAAAGGTAGCGGCCAGATGCCTGAGGCAGCCAATATAAGGTTTGGCAATATTTAAGTAATAGATATATTTAAAGATGTTATACACTGCGACCTGAAAGATCTATTGTGATGCCCCTATTTATTTGAAAGATGAGGATAGTCTCATCTATAAATCTTCTGTCAGGTTAATTTCGACAGGAATTCATATATTTTGGAGGAATCTAGATGAGGGATTTTGCTCATATCTAAGATATAATCTCCAAACCATCTGATATTTAAGTAATACTAGTAGCTCAAAATTGTAGCGCACATATATGCGTCGAGACGACCGACTACAACAGTTTCTTAATAGTTTTTTGATGTTTTTACTTACTATTGATTTTGTTTTTTTAGTTTTTGGTTGACTGCCACAAGATGAACTGAAGCAGTTGCCCAGCACTAGTGGCGTTTTGATGCCGCGAATGTATTCAGGAAGCAAGTGTTTGAAAGAAGCAAAGCGAAAGTAATGCGCTTTGCTTTAATCTTCACCAGCGAAATGCAGAATGCAATAAAAATAAATAAACTCCAATTAAGTGCAGTTTAATAGCGGCAGCAATGCCAGGCTATCAAGGCACTTCGCTGCAGTGGGAGCCGTAGCTGGAGCCGGTGCCGGAGCCGGAGCCGGAGCCACTGCACAGTCCAGCTCTGGACTGCAAATAGCAAGTGTTAAGCGCCATGCTGCAGGATATTTTGTGGTGTCGTGGTTGATGTTGTTGTTGCTTGTTTATTCGTTATTCTTGCGGATGTTGTTGTTGTTGTTGTTGCTGTTAGTATTAAGTTTTCTGGGTCACAGAAGCAAAAGCAAAATGTGTGTGAAAACGTTTTTTCTGCCTCATTTCAGTTGAGAGCCGCGTTGCGTAGCGTTGCGCTGAGTGACGTTGGCCGGCGTTATTATACCCTTTCGTTGTTGTTGTTGTTCTTGTTGGTGGTGGTGCTATTCCTACGGCTGGTGGTGTTGTAACTGTAACTTTTTGGAGCCTATGCATTAATTATGTCATTATTGTTGTTCCAATTAAAGTTTTTTTTTAAATTTTTACTAAAGTAGCGTGATGGACTCTTGGCTCGGCAGCGGTTGCACCCTTTTGTATGCTACTCGTATTCAAAAATCGATTTTAATTTTTGATTTCTGCTACTTGATTAGTTACTCCACTTCCCCCCATGGGGTTTATCTGAGGTCATGTGCTATTTTCGGACGAGTCTGCCTTTGAAATAGTTATGTAAGTTATTGCAGTTGTTTTCCGTTTCTTTAACGACCTCACATAAAATCGTTCTTTTTATTTTTATTTATAGCTTCGCCTGTGAATCGTGATTATTTGTTCGTAGGCCCGGCCCCGCTGGTGTTATCCTAATTAATATGACAGCGTCGTTCGATTTCCGAGATTGCCTTGAGAGATAATCGAATTACAATTGAAGTCCCTTAGCTGAGCCGCAGTGGTCGCGCATCGTGGCCACTCATACAGAACGCTTCTTAATCTTATTAATGAAGAAGCCTCCACTGCCTGCATATGCGCTGCTGTGTGTATGTGTTGTTTGTATGTGAATCTGAGCTTCAGCTGGAGGAACACTGGCATATGTTGCGCTGGCGCTCAACTTATCGCTGACGCTTGCTGCGGCATCCCTCCCTTTCCATTGCATTTATAACATTTTATTAAATTTAATGCCAATTTATGGGTTTTCAAATTGTGTTGAAAACAGGAAATTACTCGTAGCATCACAGTGTGGATGGACGGCTCAGTTCAATGAATATACATAAATATACACTGAGCGATTTATAATGGACTTAATTCAGCCGTACTCGTATGCGTATTATGTACTCCTACATAGAGAAAAGACTCCAGTAACATGGTGTACGTTGATAGAATTGGGAATGACCGCATGTGTGGTGAGGGAATATATCAAAATAATGTACCGTATAAGATAAGAGGAAGGATGACACGGAAGTCTTGTGTCTGTTTCACAGCTGAGGAAGCTCGCAACTTGTGGCCCTTTCCATCCCTTCAACTCTTTCTGCTAAGCTGACAACAAACACCCAGCAAATCAATAATCCATTGACTGAAATTCAAATTCAAAACACGTCACATTCCATCCCGAATATGGGTTATTTTTCATCTAGAAGCTCTCACAAAATCACCTTAACACTTCGCTGGGTGCAAAAATTTGAATTTGAATACAAGTACCTCCTACACCCCCCGCCAGTAAGCTTGATAATGTTCAAGTAAATTTTAAGTGAAGATGAAAAATCATGTTCACCATTTTCCTCACAGCCGTTTTCCAGAAAATATTCCGCAATTCTGATCAAATGTTTACAATTCCATGGAAGGTGTTCAGAGAAGAGTTAAACATTTATTTATTTATTTTTATTTATTTAACAGAGGAATAATTATAAATAATTATTACACTAAAGTAAAAAGCACTGGCTACCAGGGCCTTCCGTTTTTAAACATTTATATTAACTATCAATTTTTACTCTACTCTGAACAGGAGGAATTATAATTTGTTAAGGGAAAGTATATAAGAGTGAATAAAATAGTATCCACATCAATGTTAGCATATTATGGGCAGTTATGCAGTTCATATCGGTTTAATG
Organism: Clusia tigrina; assembly: GCA_920105625.2. Classification (NCBI taxonomy): domain Eukaryota; kingdom Metazoa; phylum Arthropoda; class Insecta; order Diptera; family Clusiidae; genus Clusia; species Clusia tigrina. The sequence goes on from OV050032.1 coordinate 30,434,460, forward strand.
AGTTTGGTTGAAAGGGATTCTTATCAAATATTTTAAGACGGGAAATAGCAGTAACAATACCACAAACATGAATGTATGAATGAAAATAAAGAGGGAAAATGTATCTCGACCAATTTGATCTATTGTACTCATTCAGCATGTACCTATTAAAGGGCTTCTATTAGTCCAACAGTTTTAAGGAATTCTATTGAATTGGGGTACATTGCTCTAATGTCTCTGCCCTCGGGCCAGTAATCCCCCAGATATTTCTTCCTACTGCGAGCTAAGGCTTCGCAGTGCATTAGAAGGTGCTCTGGTGTTCCTTCTGCATACATGCAGAACCTACACGTGTTTACTGGTGAGAGTCCCAGTTTCATGAGGGGTGGCTTCTTAAACGATAGTGGCCTGTGAGGTAACCTGTCAGAGTGTTCAAATTGTTTTTGCTTAACTGTAGACATAAAGCTGCACGCTTTGAATTGTAGTTCCCAATCATGGGCTTGGATTTGTCAAAGTTTTGGTAGTGATGCCCAGTAGCGTGATCTTCTGGATTTTTCCACAAACAAATGCAATAAACTGTGAACTCCTTGAGAAATAGGACACAGCATACGAAAAAATCTCTGAATTTTGACAGCGCTGGCAGAGATTGCATGAATTAGGAAATGTTTATATGAAAAACTCGTATTCTATGCACAACCATAAAAATTTGACCAGTACTATTCCACGTCGTTCCAACCTGTCCCCACTCGCTAAATATAGCGACATCGTTAACTTTTGTAGTTGTGATCGCATAAAATTTCGTAAATACACCACGTTGAACGGGTTGAGGTTTCACCAGGTGAATCGAATGCGACTATAATTAACTTTGGTGTAAGGTAGTAACAATAAAACTATTAACTATGAAGAGGAAATTCTCTGATGAATAGAAAGACTCTACAAAAAATAAAATTCAACTTTTTCCTAAAATAAAACTGGAGTTCTACCAACAACAGATTAAGGCATAAACAAAAAATATATATACGACTGTCAGGTTTGCGACAATTCACCTATCAAAGGGGATGGTAGGGCAACTTCAGACGAGCTGTATTAAAACATACATTTTTGCATCAATGCTATACTGACCATTGCTAACATTAGCTAAAACGATTGTCAATGGGAATATTAATACTCCAACCATAAAAAAATCGTTCGGAAGAATAGGAGACAGAAACTATGTATTCGTATATTATTATTACACATAGGGTTAATACTAATACGAGTATAGCGCGATTCTCTAATAAAACAACAACAACAAAAATAATGGAATTATATTTCAATGTCGTGGTTTTGTGTACAAAAGCTAATAAGTGAGTAATGCACTTTTGAAATTGGTGAAATAGTCTCAGTAAATTTGTGAGGTTTCACTGAAAACGCATTTCCAAGCGTTTTCCACGCTGTTGTGTTTTTTAAACTTACTTGTACGGAACATCAACTCAAATTGTTGTTGGTAGATCTTTTAACTACCTTAGACAGATCTTATAATTACCTTATTCACACATCCTCATCAGAGGTGTTTTACCAATTCAATTACCAATTTGACTATATACTCGTATGTATATCTTAGTCGTATACAAACTTCGCTGGAAACTGATTGAATCACGTATCCATAAATTTGCGAAAGCATAAAATTGAAGCCCAGTTCCAGTTTCCATTAGAAAGAAACTCCAGCTACCGGTTTGCGTTACTGATTGAAAAGAGTGTAATACTTAAAATTTGTTCAGCGAATAAAAAATCGAAACAAATGTTAAATTATTAACAAATCATATAAAACAAACGACCAATAAAATTCTATACAAAATCAACAAACAAAGCGAAAAAAACCAACTTCAAAACTAGTCTTGGAAAAAAGATTACATTAATTCTAAAAGCGTAGGGGTGACTAATGCCAAAGTGGAGACCACGCAGCCAAAGTGGCAAGCACGGTGCAGATCGCAACAATGAAACAGCAAATAAATGAATAAAACGCTGATATGCCCGCTCTGAGAGAATGAGAAGAGAAGAGAAGCGAAGCGAGGGGGAGCCATGTCGGAGTCAACAGCGCTCGCCGCATTTGTGGCGCTGTGAGCGCAGCGCAGGGCATGACAGAAGGGGCAAAAACCCGCCCAAGAAGCCGCAACACGTGAGTCACTGTGACGGAACACCGCGCACGTAACAGTCACGAGCAGCAAAGGGGCAGTGGAGGCTCGGGGCATGGCGTACTCGTGCAGTCAAACATACGCCTTTGCATTCGAGGACGGCCCGCTGATGGTAATGGTGACAAAAGTGTGCGTATGTGTGGGAAATTTAACTAAAAAACCTTCAATGAAAGTGGACAAAAATTGGCGTGGAAATAACGTTATCAGCCCCTGCAAAGGTATTCACACTGGTTGCAACAACTGTGTTATCGGGCCATAATCGTCTAAAGAGTAAATAAAATACTAAACAGATATTTAATTACATTTGTACACACATGTACGAGTATGTGAAATAATATTTTTCAAGTTTTTATGGGTATGGGTTTGAAGGTCAACTGAAAAACAAAGTCTAACACTAAGCTAACATCTTCTTCAGTGGCCAGTTAGCTATCGCTTTTGTTACCTCTTCAAAATTGCCGGTGCACACTGATCGTGAGATCGTTCAAGGGAGAAATAAATGCAACCTCAGCCAAATTAATCTGATTGAAGTTCGTTGATTCAGTCGTCAATCTGAATAAATTGCAAATGATCTCACGAATCAGATCAGAAAACAACCAGTTAGTTATATTGTAATTGTTTCCCTTTGAAAGAAACTCCTTGGTCTTGAATTGAATACAAATAAAGTGTGTATTGGAATCTTTGTCTAGAATTTGATATACGAGGGCGCTAAATGGCAGCACAAACACAAAAACTTTTTTTTTAGAAATTGCGATCTGTCAAACGTCAGCTGTTAAAATTTCACCCAAATTCATCGATTAGTTTATTTGTTGTAGTCGTTTGAAGTAAGGAACTTTTGTGTTTCTTGAAAAATGGAAAAAAATAAATTTCGTGCAGTGATTAAACACTATTATTTGAAAGGGAAAACGGCGAAAGAGACAAAAGAAAGCTCGATAAACATTACGGTGAGTCTGCTCCGTCAGATTGCATGGTAAAATATTGGATTGCTGAATTTAAACGCGCCCGAACAAGCACTGCAACAATACCATCAACAGGAAGGCCAAAAGAGGTGGTTACTGATGAAAATATCAAGAAAATCCTCGATATCGTTATGAATGATCGCCGAGTCAAGTTGCGTGAGATTGTTGAAATGGTAAACATAGCATATGAACGTGTGTTCAGCATTTTGCATGAACATTTGCATATGAAAAAGCTATCGGCAAGATGGGTGCCGCGTTTGCTCAGAGTCGAACAAAAACGAGTTCGACAGACCACTTCGGAGCGGTGTTTGGACATGATAAAGCGTAATCCTGCTGATTTTTGGCGTCGATTAATAACTGTTGATGAAACGTGGGTCCACCACTGCACACCTGAAACAAAAAATCAATCGAAACAATGGGTGGAAGCTGGTGGAAGTGCTCCGAAGAAGGCGAAGGCAGTGAAATCGGCTGGCAAGGTTATGGCCACTGTATTTTGGGATGCACACGGAATATTGTTCATCGATTATCTTGAAAAAGGATCCACAATCACAGGAAAGTATTATCGTGCACTATTGGATCAATTGATTGATACAATCAAGGAAAAACGACCACATTTAAAGAAGAAAAAAATGCTCTTTCTTCAAGACAACGCACCGGTTCACACAGCATTAGATACGATGCTAAAATTACGTGAAATACACTTCGAATTGGTTAATCATCCACCTTTTAGTCCAGATTTAGATCCTTGTGACTTTTTCCTGTTTCCAAACTTGAAAAAATGGCTCGCAGGAAAAAGATGCATCTCAAACGAAGAAGTGATTACCGAAACTAACGCGTATTTTGAGGGGTTCCCGAAATCATATTATTCAGATGGTATAAAAAAGTTGGAATATCGTCTTACTAAGTGTGTCGAAGTAAAAGGAGACTATGTTGAGAAATAAATGGTTTTTGAAAAAAAAAAAATGTTTTTTTCCTACTTAGGTAGCTTCAATATCAATCCGCCCTCGTAAATATGAAATCAATAATCCAATGATTGAAATTCAAATTCAAAACACGTCACATTCCATCCGGGAATAGGTCTGAATAGGTTCTGACCCTTGATGGACAGGAGTTGAAATAAACGAATTGAAGCAAAAAACGTGAATGTGAGAACTGCAAAAATTGCCATCAGTCTATGGAACCACAACCCTGAGACAAAGTGGTCACTCACCTCTCATTTGGAACAGTTAAGTTTCGATTGCCATTATACTCGTATATTTCGACAATATTCACGTTTTAGCTGAAAATTTTCATAATTTTACTTGTATTGCAGTGGAAAAAACCACGAAATAAGCAAATTTAATTAACTCAGGCCATGATTTGAGGTAACAGTGTCAGGAACAGTCCCGACGTGGAGTATAATTCTAGTATGAGAATCGCTTTAATTGGATAGAAGAGTAAGATATTGTGATGCCTTGTGTAAGTTCATTGCAACAATTGTTAAAGGGTGTTTTTTAGGGTCCAGCCAATCGCTTCTGGATTGGTCTTTCTGTATCTATAACAATATTTCCAGATACTACTTTATATGTTTGGCGAATAGAACACCGACTTTTAAAGTAAATACTGGTATGGTGGCCAGCCTCTTAGAAACAAAGCTATTTGAAGCTTCTGAGCAAGTCCAAAGAACATATTTTCTGTGCTTTTCTTGTAGTTTAAGGATTACCCCAATTATCATTAGAAGTAATACTCAACCTACCTACACTAGATCCGGTAGGGAAACAAGTGGCCGCCGCATCAGCGCTACGGGTGAAATGCTCGGCGTTATGGAATGATCGGCAGACTGGCTACTCGACAATCGTGCATACCTGGAGTAGTTGTATCCAATACATTCACCACTCTATATCTAACCTCAACTTTGATAGGCACTTCAAGACACATATTCCCTCTAGAATGGAGTGGCAAACACCCATGCCATGGAGAATTGGGAACTTAATTTCTACAACGACGGATCCAAGCATGACGAGAGAGTTGGCTTTGGAGATTTCTCAAAAGAACTGGGACTGGAACGTTCGTGCCGTCTCCCCGACCATAGCAGTGTTCATCAAACAGAGTGCATAGCCATAAAGGAGGTAGCCGTCTACTTAAGTAGACACGCCGTAACAAGAACCATTATAAATATCTACTCGGTTAGCCAGGCGGTCATCAAGTCAATGAACTCGGTGGTCAAAGGTTGTCCACGACTGCCTGGCAGCCCTAAATGAGTTTAGCACCGTTTTCAAGGTAGGCTTAAAATGGGTTCCAGGAGATAGGGATATTGAAGTGAATTGTAGGGCTGATGAGCTAGCCAGACGGGCTATCAACCTTCCTCTGTGTACAGACAGATGCGAGCTTGGAATACCAATTTCCACCTGCAAACTAATGTTGAAGGATAGCGTCGTGGGTGAGGCCAATAGGTCTTGGGCAGACGAAAGTACTAGCTTAACGACTAGGCAAATGTGGCCGGAACTTGATAGGAAAAAATCGAGACACTTGCTTGGGCAGTCGAGAGAAGAAGGTCGTGGCTTGTATAACTAATAGGAAAAAATCGAGAGACTTGCTTAGGCAATCGAGAGAAGATATCTCTAAGGTCGTGACTTGTATAATGGGTCATTGGCTATTCGAAAGGCATTTTCTCCGGCTAGGAGTATTCTCTATTGAATACTGCAGAAGCTGTGGGGAGGAAGATGAAGAGGAGCCTGTGGCACGTCTCTTCTGTAGGTGCCCGGCTCTAGCTAGAAGCAGAGCGGGCTCTTTAGGCAAATGCGCATTTAGTTCTCTTACGGAAGTTTCCAGCGCGAAGTTCAAACAAATCTTTCACTTTATTAGGGCTGCGAAATGGGTTCACTAGTAAAAGTAGAGGTGTAGTGTTACTCGGTGGTATCGCAATGGACCCATAGAATCTGAGTGAGTTGGTCTGCAGACTGACTGCCACGAAAACCCAACCTCAACCTATATGTATATCCTTCTGTTCCATATGGATTTTCTTACGTATCTCTAGTTCTTTTAGCATAATTAAACATTTTGAGCACCAACCCAGGACGGCAGAAACAAATTTGACTTGCCTGTTGTTGTATTTCGACAATCTACCAGCATATACGTATAAATATAAATAAAATTCTATTTTATCCAAGCAGCACGACAGTGTTCTGATAAGATATCAGAGCGTGAATGCGTCCTAAGCAATGCAATCAAGAATCATCACTGGACCTAACAGCCTAGTTAGGAAAAAGTTGATACTCTAATCATATCATTCGAATGACACTAAAAGGAGCTATTTTCGTTTACAAGGAATTGCCCCCGGCATATGAATAGGATTCCAATGGATATAGGAAGATGCCCATAACAATCAAATGCACTTCCGGGGAATATTCATGGTAGGTATGATGAAACTTTGGACTCACCTTATAAATTTGTATTTCGTCCAGCACGGCCTCCGATTCCTTGAGTACGCGTTCCACCTCATCGTAGACTTCACGTTCGGTTTCGGTGGGCGCTGCATTCTCGAAATCCAGGAACACATCATAGGATTTGGCCGTACAGCAATTTGAGTCGTCGCGTGCCAATAAACTCAATAGTTTCCCCATTGCGATTTTCTGGGTTCTCTTTTATATCTTTTAATTGTTATAACTTTAAAACTTTTAGATTTATAATTCAAGTTGTTCGCTTTGATTTAATACGGACAAAAGTGAACGCTTTAAATAATTTGCGTTACTTTTTTGTTGGCACAAAAACTGAAAAAATAAATTACAAATTTATTTTGCTTTAATTTCGTTAATAAACTTTTATTAGAAAGTGTCTGCGATGAGAATGGAAATCACAGTTTACAGGAGGCATACAAGTGACGTGCAGTCGGCAAAATTGCGTACATGGGGTCATTGAGTGTCAGACAAAGCATTTTGATGATTCAAGGATTGCAAGTGCGGTTCACAGCCGGTCATGTGTAGGCGAAATCCATAGGGTGTTTAATTTACATGGTGGAGGAGCAATCTGTTTCTTTTATCCACAAATTTGTGTTTTCAGATCTTTTCTGTTGTCAAACTCAGCTGTTCACTGTACAGAAAAAAAACGTACACACACACACACACACACTTGTGCAAAACTGATCTGTTGACATGTGAGGTGAGTTGGCATGAAATAAAAGAAGCTGAAGTCACTTTAAAGAGCGAAATAGCTTATGTCAATGAGCCTGACACTAGGCTTTGCAAAAGGACAAAGTGGCTCTGTCAGATAACTTTACTCATCATGAGCTCAGTCCCTATGGAGTTTATTGAATTTTTTGACAGCTCAACTATCGAATTTGACGTTCTCTCTATTTGCTTTGTAATATACAGGAATTTCACCGTGGGAGAAATTTAGCTGCAGACGGGAGATACTCGTATTAGGCCGAAGGTCAAACAAATCCTGCGCTTTCTTAGGGCTTCGAAATAGTTTCACGAGTGAGGTAGAGGTGCAGTGTTGCACGGTGGCATCGCAATGGACTCATAGTGGCTTGAGTGAGTTGGTCTGTAGAGTGGCTGCCACGAAAACCTAAACTAGCCTAGGCCTAAATATACTTCTAATATTCGTGCAATTGCACTGTATCTGTGTCACAGAAGAATCCACGTCTTTGGGTCTCCTATATGCAAACATATGTCGTTATTATTATCACGGCAATAGACTCTTTGTACTTGTACTTTGGAAGATACCAATCAATAAACTAAATGAGGTAGAAATATGCCCAATTGGTAACAATTCATCGAATTTCAATGGAACAGGGGTTGGCTGTGCTATATTTGCTTCACGACTACTCTGTTGGCGTTAAATGTTTCAAATATCTTTATTTCCAAAACAACACAGACGAACATTGAAAACTGCAGGCGAACTTCGTTTAATTAGTTGGTTGGATTAATCTAAATTTAGGCCAAGATGAAAATAAAACAAATCCTCTGAACAATTCTCTAAAAATTATAAATTCAATTTGTGCGATTACCCTAAACGAGCTCTTTGGGAAATTTGCCTGCATACAAACAGTAAAAACTCGATTTCCATAAATGTTTACACCCGGTCTGGACCTTGAACAAGTCTCTCAGTTTCACCTGTTAAGCCACCATTTCCGACGAATATTCAATCATTGAATTCTTGGTTCTTAAGAGAGTTCATTCGAACAAATAGAAAAATGTTTGCCAATTTGCCCACAAACATCTCGAAATCAGTTTTCATCCAAAGTTTACATTTAAGGTATGGAAACGACTCCCCACAATGGAGCAGTTACTCATATGCAGCAACTAAGTCCAAATCACAGCCGTTTAGAAATTGTATGAATATAGTCACACATTGGAGGATTTACTCGGTTGTCAAGCAATTTGCAGCCCTATAGAAGTTAGTTTGACTATCACCCCTACAACAACAAAACTAGACATGATTGTTGGTTTGTAATTAAAACATGTTTAAGTATGAGTATTTCATTAATGTTTGTTAGAAGCTGGTCTACTACAAATTTGCCGCTCGAGCCTGCAGTTTACTCAGCCTGGGAGTAGACCAAGAAACCAGAAACATGCTGGGTATAAGTAAACACCAATTGGCAATGATATCTAGCAATGCAGGTAGAACGCTGAATATTCTCTTTGCTAGTGTCCTTTCTACCCTCATAGCAAATGCACTGGACTAAAAGTTATTTTTCAAACAGAAATTACCTGCAAAAGTAGGCTAAGACGGTACTATTTATTAACATTTAACTCGTGCAGAACACAAACGCCAAGAACATAAAAAAACTGAAATGTATGCGAATCGAATCTTGTAAGTCAGCAAACACAACAGAGAACAGGATAATATCGAAAATGTTTACTATGCTTGAAGCATTCCGATTACTTTCAAAGGACATTTGTTTGTTCACTCGGTGGGCATACAAAACAACGACAAAAGATAGAGCAAGTGCACTTGTTTGAGTTGAAAACATCACAAAAGCCACAAAGGATAAAGGAAGGATAACAGGTAATGAATTAATAAACTGGTATTTATTAATGCCGGTTCGCAGAAGGTCAACACACGATCGAGCAGTTGAGCAGCTGCTGTTACACGAGACCATACTTTCCTAAAGGAATCCAATTCATTGTAATAAATTATCAATAATTGGCAGTCGGCGATGTTTATTCTACAAGTCCGTAGACAGAGCGCAGTGGCACAATTCTTCTGTCTCCGCTTAGCTGAGGTGTTGCTTTCATTTTTTTGTCTAGTACAAGTCAACAAAATGTCATAAATGCAAAAGCAACCAGCAACAGCAACACACACACACAATTTGTGGCAAACACAAGCAGTGGGGTGGAAATGTGATGTTTATGAAAACAAATGAACAACGGAACAAAGCCAAAGATACCCCTGCCAGCTAGCATTGCTCTCTTGCTCACTCATGCTCTCATAAACACAAACACACACAAACACCAAGAAACCGAAGTACAGCGAACGCCGTTGAAAAGGATGAAAAATATAAATAAGTGAGCAGGGGCAGAGACAGAGGAAGGTAATGAGTTTTTGACTCCAACAACGAATTTTTTTAAAGGTTTTTCTTGTGTTGTTTTTTGTAAATATTGGACGTGTGAAAAATACTGCATTGCGGGGAGCGGAGTCAGAGAAGCTCAATTAAGCCAGAATTGTGTAAACAGTGCCCCTTCAGAGGCAGCAAAGCACAACAAAAAAAATAGTTCAAAATAAATTCTGCGAAATTTGCGCAAATAAATAATTTCTCAACGGCAAGTATAGCGCAAATTAAGATCTTTGTTTTAATTAATCTTATTTTTCGTTCTATTATCATTATAATTTATGAGCAGTTTATCTTCCGCTTTATCAAATTTTTCCAGTTTCTGCACATAGCGCCGGTGATATCGCTTAATATGCCTGTTTATTCTTTTATGTGGTCTTTATCGCTAAACTCAGTTGGAATTCAGCAATTCAAGTAAAAGAAACAACCAATATCAACAACGTAAACAATTTCTTATTTTCTCTTATCAGTTTCTTTTTGCACTTCACGATTTGCAATTCCAACCGCCCACAGCACGTCCGCGTCCAACTCTACGTACGCTGAGCTATTGATAAGGCCACACTTATTGTGCAATTGCAAGAAAACTGGTTCCTTTTAATAATTTGTGAGTATGCATGGTGTGGTAGTTTCGTTTTAATTATTACCAATTTTTTCCTCAATTTATTTGCTTACTATACAACAACATCACAACAAAACCGACGCACCAAAAGAATCGCACAGAACGCCAATACACGTTTAACTCTTACGCCTGCTCAAAATTGACTGAAAACAAATGAGCATGCAATTCAGTCAGAGAAGCGACACGAAGGCCCGAAATGGCTCGAAACGTGTTTTGTTGTGGAAAACTAAATTGTTAGTTGTGTGTGTGTGTGTGTGTGTGCGCGTTCGCTTGTTTGATAATTCTGGAAATTGCCCTGCGAAATCAGAGAAATTTCCCCAGGAAATTTGTTATCGATTGATATGAATTTTTAAAAAAATTTATTAAGTTTTGAATAGCAAACCGTCAACATGCTTAAAAGTAATTGGTATAATCTGCTTATCAGGCAAACTACGGTCATATGAACTGAACCGTGCTGTACTGAAACAGCTGTTTTCATATATGTACATATATTATAGATATTGCGACCTCAAAAAAAATTATGTAAAATTTATAGTAAAAGCACCTATTGTATATTGTATTGTACTGTATTTTCTTATTATTCTTATCGTATTTTATATTATTGCACAATTTATTGATTTCTAAATAAAAATCAACCCTGACAACTCAAATATTATGTATCGGCGACTGTAGATGGCGCTCGTAAACGCCGATGCAATGTAAAGCAGAGTATACACGGGCACACTTGGATCCATAATTGGTTGCTATACATTGTTGAGGCACATCATTTTGGAGACAATTTAATTGAGAACGGACATCATGGCATCTGAAAGCTAAGTAATACCTTTGCTTGGAATTGTTGCGTGTTTACAAGATGGAAATGTGAAAAAAATTTCATTTTTGTGGAATTATTTTATTCCCACAAAACTTTCAATAAAATTGCGCCAAAATTCACAATCTATAAGATACATTGTGCGTGCGTACCCTTGTTTCCTCGGGGATAATTCTTCAAGTATGAGCTTTGGTATGCATACCGCTCTATAGACGATCATAGAGCCACTACCAAACAAAAAATTTAAAATTTAAAAATTTTATGCATACATGAAGTATGGTATGCATACCAGACTATTCACGATACGACAAAACTTCGCAATGTACCGAGCATGCATACAAGCACTGAGCAAACAATATATATAGAGAGCTCGAATAGCGTAAATAGTGGTTTAATACAAATTTTGCTGTCTAGATCTCAATGGACTTCGTGTTCGATTAGCTTCCATACAACAATTAACAATGGTTTTTATTAAACTATTATTTGAGTTCTCTATATATATTGTTTGCTCAGTGATACAATTAAAAAATAATAGAAACAAAGATTGCGCAAAGCGGTGTACAAAAATTTGTCGATCTGCGCATCACAGCAACCTGGTTATGAAGCGGAATCTACTGCTGTTTTGTAGACAAGAAAGTGAACATTGTGAAATATTAAAAATAGCAAAATTTATTAGTTTATATAAAACATTTTTCGGCGAAATAAATACAAGAATATATTACAAATATATTGACGAAAATATTTAATTTAAATTGCAATTATTTCTTTTGGAAAACTGGCCATCATAAATGCTCAATTGAAGAAATAAGCTGTGCAAGCAAAAGTGAAGTGTGTGTGTTTCTTCCAATTAATTAATACTAGTAATAATAATAGTATAATGGTAATAATTATAAAACTAAATTAATATTTTACAAAATTTTCTATTTCTTTTGTAGGCGTCGTCCTCAATTTCCTTTTCCAATTTCCTGATTTTAAGAAATATTCTCGCCCAGAAAAACCATTTTTTACTTTAATTGCAATCAATATCGAAGGCTTGTTCAATATGTTTTTGAAAAAAATTATTTGTAATGACTAACGCCTCTCCGTTAAATGCTTCAAAAATGTTTTGTAATCCACTGATACATAGTATACTCTTATAGTATCATATTTTCTGTAGGTTTCGATAACGCCCCTTCACTTAAATGGTTAAACCAATCAGTCTTATCTTGAATTGCAGTGTGGTAGATTTAGTCGCGCAATTTGTGAAATATGTAACCAGCAAGATTTTCCAGACCACCGTACGCCAGGTCTTCCAGCGTTGGCTGTTCCATTGTTGTGTTAAGTTAATGCGGGACACACATAGTATTAAATATGATGTCTTGATAAATAGAAAAAAATCAATTTGAATAAAATTATTGTGCATACTTCGAAATACCTGTTAGAGATGGCTGCAAGCCTTCTAAGTCAGCAGTATCATCATCTTCAAAATTAGCAGAGATCGATATAACGCCTTCATTGCGTCCAAGTATGTAGGATATGAGGCGATATTTGAACTTTTGTTGATCGGTGTGGTCATGCAGCCAACCTTTCGCTCGACTGATACCGAAAAAGTTTTCCAGGCCATCCTGGTTCAATCGGTATGTTAATACATATTTTGTGTTGGAGCGTCATCACTTGTGAAATGATCCATGCAAATGAAGCCGGTCATCAGATTGAAAACGTTTTGTCGTCGGCAGAAACTTATCCACTTTTTCAAAACAGTCGCTTCGGCCGGAAAGAAGAAAATACTGCACTCCGATGCTTTAGTTGCATTTCTGTTTTTACAACCTGCCATCGTATATCTCATTTTTAAGAATTCTCTTTATTTTCTTCTCATCTAATTTTTAAGAATTGTCTCTTTATTTAATTATTTACTAACAATGGTTCTCTATCATTCTTGATTACTGATTACCGATACGACAAGACATCGCACCATGCCGAGTATGCATACAAGAATGCTCGTGTATACTCTGCTTAAGTGAATGTAAGAACAACATTTTTTTAAACTAATTTTCATATAACAATGTGCATTTTTTTTTTTTGGTTACGAATTTCTGGATTATGTTGGAAGGTTTTTGATAAGTTGCCCAACTAAATTTTGCTTATATTTGACAATTCAGAAGGGTATAAATTTAGCTTGCATCCACCTTGTGCGCAATGAATAGTAAATGCCCGCTTCCAAGCTTATTTTTCATTATCGTTTCAGTAATATCAATGGTCGTAGGTCGATGCCGCCAGCAAGAGAGTTCAATAATTGAGAGTCTAGTGCCAGCATTGATAGCGTAATGTTGTCTGCTTCTCTGATGCTGGCAATGCTAGTCGGAAAAATACGTTCTTATTATTATTACTGTTATTCCGGGACTCTGACAACGGACCTGTGTACAGTTGTGAAATAAAAGGCGCCAGCCCTAATATTGTTTCTGGGGTAAACAATTTTTGAATACAGAAAACTTTTAAAGGGAGATAAATGCGAAATTCATTACTGTAACTTTTTACATTATTCACAACTTGAATTTGCTTTTTTGTTATCTTGTGAAACCAAATTCAGCCCCGAAAATGTATTTGTTATGTGAATTATATTTAATCAATGAATTATTAAAAATATACAACAGCTTAAAATTTAGAATAAGTAAATTAATTTTATCTTCCTACTGCGAGACTGCCTAAGGCCATCGATGCTAGTGCTGCCCACTTCTTTAGCTTATAAATTGTAATTATAAGTTAACTTCATATAAATAAATAAATAAATATATCATATTGACTATTAATGTAAACTCTGCATCCAACTCAGTGTCGCCGTATGTATGTTTATAACGGCTGCAATATGAACCCAGCGTTGCCAGTGACTTTTTCGCTGTACTTCCCACCCTTGTTTGAGCGGCAAATAAAATAAGAAAATCAATAATTTTAAAAAAATTACTGCTACAACACTTCTCCCGATAATGAAAGAGTATATGCATATGTATTTCTGAACAATGCTTTCAAGGAATCTATAGCTTCGACTCGTTAAATGTTTATTCTAAAATGTTCATTTCGGAAGTGATTACAACAAAACTTAGCAAAGCGTTTATTTTTAATGAATTGGGATTGGTTCGATTATCAGCCATAGCAACTTTAAACGGTGCTGCCAAGTCCGCTTTTTCCGGTTTGCGATATACACCATTATTTATTGATTTATTTGAAATATTTTACAGTAAAGTTAGAGTACTGCAATTCCAGGCGTAAGTCATATTGCCTTCTCCTACTGAATTTTCTAGAAACTAGCACTTTCGCTGCGATATATTATATTATGTTGATTTTGAACTGTAAGTCATTCATAATGAATTTTTATGAAACATCATTCACAAATTATTAATATATTGTGGATAGATCCCGGTGTCCAGAATTATATTATAAAGTGTACTTAGCCAATATTTCAGCAAAGGGAAATATTTTTAAACCAAGGTGTAAAAATTGTCTTAGTACTAGGGAGTTCTTCAATTTGCGTGTATTTAGCCCCATTAGCGTAACTAGCAAACCTCTCATCCATCCAAGGTTGAAACTAAAAAAATCGATCTCCTCCAAATGAGCGTATTTATCTCGAGTTTTCTGCTATTAGTTTAGACTGTGTAAAAAGTAAGTTGTCTAGGGAAATTGTGTGGAAAATTTTGGAGGTGCCTCTCAGATACATTTTACAACAAGCATCGACTTTGGGAATCCGTTGTTTTTGGATACGCGAGGAACTCGAACGACAACTCGGAAGTCGTAGTTATTAATATTTTTATAGGAAAAAGACTTATTCTATGCACAAACCATCTAAAATCTTAAGTTCCAAGTGGCTAAGTAGTATGAACGATGAAATCCACGTCGTTACAATGAGCGACTCCTGCAAGATCCACATAAATTTCAAAATAAATACATTTTAGCGAGTTGTAGCAAATACTCTCTATAAAGAATATGCGACATCCTCTCAGTTAGTACAAATCTTTAAAGAGAGTATTTGGTTCAAGGTACTGAATCTAACAAGGATAGCGCAGGAGAGTTTTTGGTTTAAAAAATTAATAGAAAATAAACTTAACGTAAAATATGATTAGAATAATTTCCCTTAAAAGTATTTTACTTCTTGACATGAAACTATATCGATATACTGATATTGAAGTGAATATGGCTAAGTGAATGGTACGGCGCATTCTGCATAAATCAACATTAAATTGGTTAATAGAAGATCCAATGGAATAATCAAATGAAAGGTTAATGAAATTTACTGAATTTATAAGGATTTTACACTCACCTAGCGAAAACAATAAATTTCTGGCATTTGTTTGATTTCAAAGAACACTCAAAATTTATTATGAAGATAGCCGCCCTCTGTGGCCTAGTGGTAAGCATGCTAGACTCACACTCGAGAGGGTCGCAGGTTCAAATCCTGCCCCGGGCTTGGTCTCAAAAATGCTTCTTTCTAAAAATCGTTGCTCTTCGAGTCGAGGGCCTCAGTGGCTAGTACTCATTCCTACCCTAAACCCTTCCATAATTAATTATGGGGTAAATGGTCATAATTCTTTATGGTGTTAGGTAAAATAATTATGAAGATGTTCAAAATAACATATTCCTAAGCAGATGTGTACGAATTTCTGAAGTTGGCAAATTATTTGTGATGGATTAAATAAGTTTTAATAAGTCTATAACTCAAAGCTACCAAGTCAGCCATGACAATGGGGGCCTTCTGCTAAGGAAAAAATAATTTATTTAAAATTTTTTATTATTGAAGTAGATATTAAAATTAAATTGAATATGTATAAAATAATTAATCTAAATTAATTCAAACAAATTATATTAAAAACATTTATTTGTTTTTCAACATGCTTGGAAATATTTGAAACACGGTAAAAAAATTACCCTACTGCGAGCATTATCTCAACTAACGTTCTGTAAAAATTGTTGCATTTTGTATGCTTAAATAAATAATACGAATAAACCATTGAACTTGATATCGCAGTTTACATTCGATAATCAAATAAGTAGAACGGACCGAGTTCGATGACCTAACCGACTTCACTAAGTTATGTTGTTGAGTTCCCATAAAAATATCGAATGAAGCAAACGGTAAGCAGCCCGACACCGGTGAATTGAGTGATGCTCAAGTCACTGGTGTGCAATTGGCATTACGCTAGTAACAGTGACTGCAACTCTGTACTACTTTTCATCATACGGTACTATAGTTTGGCAGCACTTTCGTGAGTACCCATGTTTTTTCTCATCGAGAAAATTACATCTGGCGAACCCTTTAACGCGTATTTGCACGCGTAGATATCAATAAAACTTCTCGAAAGGTCCGTAATATAGATTATTGGTGCAAGATGGGGGACACTGATGTTGAAAATGAAAATCTGAAGAAGCAGCTGTTAAGAAAAATTACTGAAAAAGATGTCGCAGGATTTCAGCAATTGGTCGTTTGTATAAAAGGCGGTGTAAATTTTATTGACGAAGACGGCATGTCTCCATTGCAGCATGCATGTTGCAAAGGCCAGAAGGACATTGTGGAAGTGCTATTGGATATGGTTAGTATTAATTATATGTGGTACCATTAAATTGCTTACTTGAATATTTGTCCTCTGTTTATTAGGGAGCAGACGTCAATTATCATCGGCATGGCGCCAATTATACATCACTACATTTCGCAGCTTTGTCCGGGAACGAGGAGATCTGTCGTTTACTCCTCGATGCAGGTATTGATTCAACCACTGTGAATAGCGTCTCACGCACTGCTGCTCAAATGGCTGCCTTTGTTGGAAACCATGCCTGCGTTGAAACAATTAACAATTACGTACAGCTGGAGAAGCTACTCTATTACACAGAGGGACAAGGTACTCAGGAAGAGCCGCTTTTGCCGAACTCACTAGTGAATGCTTTCCACGCGTTCATTACATTAAGTAACCTGCATCCAGTGCGCGTAGTGCTTAATTTACAAACACTTGGGTTGCTGAAGCACTTAGCTAATGTGAACAAGATCCTCGAGCAGATGTGTGCTAAAGAAATGCAAAGGCGGACCGAGATCAACGAGTTGCTGGCTTTTAAATTTCACTATTTGCGCTGGATTGTCACCGAGTTGATACGCTGCGAGGAAACGTGTCTGGCACAGCGCAAGAGTGTGCCCACTGCAGCGGAGCCCACCACAACGGAGCCTGCCAAAAGTGATTTCTTGGAGGTTTTTATCAAGCGTGTTTTGAAGGAGAATAAGCAGGGGCATCTAGACTTCGTTGAGTATATGGTGCGCGAATGCGTGCGAGAATTTCCCTTCAGGGACTGTTTAGTTTATCGTGAAGTAGTTGCTCAGTTAGCACAAAACGATCCAATTCCGGCACTCCGAGTATTGCGACACGCCATCAATGGGCAGCGTGGTTGGCCCGTAAGGCTGTCCTTATTGCTTTTGTAAAATAGTTTTTAATTCTAATAAATTTTTGCAGGAGGAACCATCCTACTGCAGTACATGCGGCAGCGTGCGTCCCGACAAGAAATGCTCCAAATGCCGTGCAGTGCAGTACTGCAATCGAGAGTGCCAGCGTCTGCATTGGTTCACACACAAGAAAAATTGCGATCGCCTTATTTCAAATTCAAAGACGTCTACATCTAAAAAGGAACCATTGATCGATTCCAATGAGCTGTCTGATGAGATGTCGAAAATGACTGCCAAATAAGTGCACTTTTCCATAAATTGCGCATAATGTTTTGTTTTTATTTCTATTTTAAACGTATTTGGTTTGCTGCCGGAATTTTGAATACTTTAATTAAATTATCCGTTTGTTTTTTTTTTAATATTATATTCTTGCATTGAGATTTTGCCATTAAAAGTAAGAACGCTATACAAAATCGTAAAAGAATAAAAATAGTTTTCGTTCCTACCAGCAAATCTGAGTGCATTTATTTTTGAATTGGTGATGAAGAATTATATAAAATTCTACTTTCTTTTCGAGTGCAGTCGGGATTCAGCACGATTTCGTGGTGACTGTAGTGTAAAAGAGACGAGTACATTATGGAAAGTTCAGTTTAAAAATGACAAATGATTATCAGGTACGATCCTGTTAAGGAACGAAGAACTGTTTTGTTTGTGTCTAAAATTAAAAAAAAAAAAACATTGAACGAAAACACCTAATTGATAAACTAAAATTTGTCATTATTTGGATGTGATTGAGACTTTATCGAATATTGGACGCTCAATTGAAATGATTCTCCCTTGGGCTTCTACCTTGATCATCATTTTGCGTTGTGTTTAGTAAACAAAGCAAACAAATGAGTTTGGATATGAATCAGAACGGATTTATTTATCCTTTCCAATATTTGACATCTGCAACATAAAAACGAACATTTAATTTTAGACTTGGTCTCTTAGTTAACGTTGTGACAGTTTTTCTGAGTGTGTATGAGAGTGTGTTGCATATCCCACTACAGAAGAAGCGTTTTTTTTATGTTTGCTTTTATTGTTAATCCGTTGGCCTTCCATGCATGTGTGTGCGTTCAAAATTGATTATTTTCCCGATAGCTTCACAGAAAGTTCCTTTAAACAAGTTTTGCTTTCTATGGATGGGTTAGTAATGCATCAGCAAGGAACAAGAAATACTTTTACCCATTTTTCACATGCTAAAAGTCTCCGATTGTCTATGCTCACGTAGACTTTGTCCCATTTTCCATAAGGAAGTGCTTTAACAAGTTTACACATTAGCGTGGGAGAGTCGAAATTCGATATCGAGAATGCTGATTAAATAAATGAAAAGTATGAATCAGCGTAAAGTAAGAATACATTAATAGAAGGTGATGCGACAAGCAAAAAACTCATAAAAAGAATACTTTTAAATCAGCAAGTCAATGGCTTCATTAATTGCAGCTACAAATAATTTAAATATTTTGAAATTTCTGGTTTCATAATGAATAGTTTTGTTAAATTGTTTGTTTCTTCTTCAAGTTCAAGATCTAATGACGCAAAATTTTGGTTTATATTTTTTATATTAAATTTGGTATCTTTATTGGTGGTTGCCGATTTTTCGGTTACCTCCGGAAGCTATCTTCTCTACAGATTGCGAATAACAAATAGGGCGAAAAATTCCTAAAAATTTCCCTGAAGATGGTTTCCTGAGAGAAATCAAATATTAGCAGCTAGAAACAAAATAAAAAAAAGAATTAAAATTTTAGCCAAAATTACCAATTCTGTTTTATCTAGAAGTCTATTCTTGAGTTTCGAAAATATTGTCGAAGAAAATAAACTGATTAAAATGTCTAAAAAATGATTGCATGCTTTGAGGCGCGGTCAGAACAATTCTAAATTTCCAAAGTGAAAGTTGCTAGCCAGGGAAATTACATTGGATGGCATTAAATATTTGGTTTGGGTCTACGATAAGTTAACTTGGTAATACAATCTTTCAGGGGATACGTGTTTTTTTCGTTTCTGATTAAAATCTACGAATAATTTTATAGAGAAATTTGTTCCAGGTTATTGAAAAAAACATCAGTTTATATCACTTCCTTTGGAAAAGGTAAACAAAGGGTATTTTCTTTTTGTGCAAATAAGCATAAAAGAAAGAGTGGCAGGTGTAGCATATATGTATTGATTTGATTATAACCATCTCCTTAGTCTACATGTCCTTCTTCGTCTGTAGCCATAATATCCATACCATTTCTGGAATGTATTTAAATAAAATAATTTTTAATTATTATATGTTAAATCATAATTAAATTATGACTGCCAGTGATAGGGGAATGAGTACTCACTATTGCGGTCTTTGACTCGAAGAGAAAAAGATTTTTTAGAAAGAAGCATTTTTGAGACCAAGCCCGGGGCAGCATTTGAAGTTGCGACCCTCTGAGTGTGAGCTTAGCGTGCTTACCACTAGACCACAGAGGGCGGCTTAAAATAATGTATTTCAAAGATCTACTCATGGCAACCAGCCACGAGCTTATTCTCCGGAATAGCCTCACCATTTGTTACCGCACCACTAGAATGATGCAGTGTGGTGACCACGGCTAGCTCACCGCAATGGTCGTGGTCCTTAACCCGCCACACTGCATCGGGTGGGGCAACACTACAAAAAAAAACTTCAACTCACCAGGTTTCCCAGCATCCTCCGCTACGTCGACAAGCGAGCCCGCCCCATATTGACCGCCTTAGCCTAACATTTTTAACATAAAATTAAACATAACTACACATTTTACTTAAATGAATAACATACATATACTCGAGTACTTAATAACTTAAATAAATATTTACTTATCTCTAGGGGCGGGCGGCAGCCTCCTTTTTCCTTCCCGACCTCTGCTACACGACCTTTAAATATGAGCGAGCTCAACTCGAAAAAGCAGCTTAATTACGATTATAACTCATGGAGCATATAATTTATACCACAAATAACGATTCTGTGCAATTTGCGTGGCGAATTATAACTCAAAGAAACGATATTATTCGAGGCCAACGAAATTTGACCTACACTGACCGTGCCACTAATACAGAGGACGTCCACGTTCTGCTCTGCTTTGAATCTTTATTTTTGAAAATAACTTTCACTTCATTTATTATAAGAATAGAAACACTATTTTTACACTATTGTAGTTATGCTGCGACAATTTTCTATTGATTCAACTAAAATACGCTACTAACAAACAATCGCCGGACCACGGACGAGACGACTCTTTCTGCCAATACCACCGACACGAACTAAAAAACATCCTATCTTCATTTTCCTCGGCCTCTTCCGCTATTCCATCAGTGACCGCTCCAGCGGTCGAGGCGGTCAGTCACCTTTTTTTCAAATTTCTACCATTCTGAGGCAGCGCCATCTGTACCTCAGAATCTGGTAGGTTTCAGCCTGGCCGCATTCACCAGCAAAGCGGACAAGTGGAAGGAACAACAGAAGGAGGGGAGCAAAACAACCCTACACACGGTGGACGCCAAAACAACGATCGCAACAAAACACACGGGTTGCCAGGAGCACTATAAACTCCGCCGGAACACGGATGGAAGCGTCGATCAGCACTTAATGCTCTACCCTGAGCTAGCCGGGCAACTATACCTACATAAACCTAAACATATAAACTAATAATACTTCCTTTACAGAACCACCACACTGAGGAAGATTACGGATCCCAACACCTAATTGCACGGTAATTATTCACAACACAAAATTTCCTAATCTAACTCTATACTTATTTTGTCTTCCCAGCCATTCGACTCGAAGAATCACCTTCACCACTCTACTCACTAATAAACGCTAACCTATACACCTATCCTCTACCGTATAAACAGGAACATTTTTATTTATTTTACCTTAAAAAAAAACACATAGTAATCAATTCTAATTTCAGATTTTTAACTCAGATTACCTCTAGACCAACGAAGCTGATTTTGGGAGTAAGTTCTTTTATATGTATTATATAATCCATAATTCCCTATGATTAACTTTCCTCCACCTCCTTACTAACTATTGCTACTTCACGTACCACAGGCGCCAACGTGAGCTACGCCCACAACCCCGAGATTAAGAGTCGCGTGCTCTTCACGGTTTAGATTCTTAGCGTGGAATAATCCCAACATCTCCCCACGCAAATTTTCCAGTAGGTCCTAGAAGTGCCACAAGGCCTTCACCAATTTAACCTATGGTTTTAACCCTTTCTAACCACTTCCCCCTATCGAACACAAGATTCTGCAACCCAAAAACGCGATCTACTGCTCCTCGCAATTTCTTAATAATTCGAATATAATTTAAGTTTTTGCCAGTACAATTGCTTCTGTCGAAGTATGTCGGCTGATCTGTAAGTAGTACAGTTGGACAAACAGTTGCAATCAATTTAGGTTCATTCCCTATATTCACATCATTTCTATATGATGCCCCTTCGGAATGTTTTGTCTTTGATCCATTCGATGGTATACTGCTTTTATCTGCTGCAACAGCACCATTACTGTCTGAAACTAAAGATAAAGATCTACCAGCAGATTTTATGGAGTCACTTTGACTAGTGGTTTCTGTACTCTGTTCACTATGGTCACTAAGGCTCATATTTTGTGAGAGGGGAGCTCCTACTAAATCGTTAACAAACATATCTATTGAGTCCAAAGAAGATAAATTTTCGCAACTATTTCTTAATTTTGCGTTACACGCTTCAGACATAATACTACCATCAACAGAATTATCGTCTAACAATATCTCAAAAATATCTTGATCTATTGAGGCCAAGTCCTCATCGTCCTGACTTGTTGGTATATTGTCCAAAACTTCCTCTTCACAACTTAAATTATAAATGGTAGTACTTTCCTCTTCAAAACTAACATGTGAGTTGCCACTTCCCCTAACTTCTTCCCAGTTTTCAACTACTTTATTTTGGGGCTCCTTATCCAACTCTGCAGCTGCTAGGCTACTTTCCTGCGCCGGTGATTGCTGCATGGGTCTCATTGCATCACTAATGAGCTTCATCAGCTCTAAATGGTTCGCACGGACCGTTTCCCTTATCTTTCCAAACTCCACCTTCATCGCCGCCCGATAACTATTTTCACTCTCTAATATCAATAAGTTCACGGCTGACCGATATTGACTTGGTAGTGCTGATGGCCTAGCGCCGTATTCCCCGTATTCCGCTGACATGTTTACTTTAAAAAAAACCAACTAACTTCTAACAACAAAAAAATAACATAATACCTATAAATATGCCTGGAGATCTACCAATGCCACCCTATACCCCAAAAGAATAATATATTTATATAAAAATTTCTAAAAATTACCAGCCTGTACAACCAAATATAAACAAAAACTGTAAACTTTTAAGTTATGCTTAAGGCCCATGATGCCATAGCTATATTCAAAATTAGCTTAAATTTTAATTTTAAGTTAATATATAATAATACTAATAATATATAAAATTTATATTTATTATATAGCCAAACTAAATATTTACCAACAAAAAAAACTATAATATTTTTTTTAATCCAAATTAATGTTCAAATGGGTGGGGCTCCCTTGTCTTCAATCCATCGGAGGACTGTTTCTTTTACCTGGCGAGTTGTCATTTTTCTTTTTTTTTTTTTTATTAAAATTTTCCTTTACTTCTACTGAGACTCCGCCTCTCAGCTATCTCATCAGTGCTACGACGATCTGTTCAACAGACCACGGCCACGATGAGGTAGCCGGCTTCATCTCACATTTAGCCTCCCCCTCTTGTCGCTGCAGTTGGCGTTACGCATTGGCACGTCAAGTCAGCGGCAAGAGTGGAGCACATTAACTACACATCAAAACTAAACTACACAATGCTTCAGTACAACGTCACAATACATTAAAAGGAAAATTTTAATTTATATTTCTATTATTTTTAAATTGGGCGCCATTAATGTTACCGCACCACTAGAATGATGCAGTGTGGTGACCACGGCTAGCTCACCGCAATGGTCGTGGTCCTTAACCCGCCACACTGCATCGGGTGGGGCAACACTACAAAAAAAAACTTCAACTCACCAGGTTTCCCAGCATCCTCCGCTACGTCGACAAGCGAGCCCGCCCCATATTGACCGCCTTAGCCTAACATTTTTAACATAAAATTAAACCTAACTACACATTTTACTTAAATGAATAACATACATATACTCGAGTACTTAATAACTTAAATAAATATTTACTTATCTCTAGGGGCGGGCGGCAGCCTCCTTTTTCCTTCCCGACCTCTGCTACACGACCTTTAAATATGAGCGAGCTCAACTCGAAAAAGCAGCTTAATTACGATTATAACTCATGGAGCATATAATTTATACCACAAATAACGATTCTGTGCAATTTGCGTGGCGAATTATAACTCAAAGAAACGATATTATTCGAGGCCAACGAAATTTGACCTACACTGACCGTGCCACTAATACAGAGGACGTCCACGTTCTGCTCTGCTTTGAATCTTTATTTTTGAAAATAACTTTCACTTCATTTATTATAAGAATAGAAACACTATTTTTACACTATTGTAGTTATGCTGCGACAATTTTCTATTGATTCAACTAAAATACGCTACTAACAAACAATCGCCGGACCACGGACGAGACGACTCTTTCTGCCAATACCACCGACACGAACTAAAAAACATCCTATCTTCATTTTCCTCGGCCTCTTCCGCTATTCCATCAGTGACCGCTCCAGCGGTCGAGGCGGTCAGTCACCTTTTTTTCAAATTTCTACCATTCTGAGGCAGCGCCATCTGTACCTCAGAATCTGGTAGGTTTCAGCCTGGCCGCATTCACCAGCAAAGCGGACAAGTGGAAGGAACAACAGAAGGAGGGGAGCAAAACAACCCTACACACGGTGGACGCCAAAACAACGATCGCAACACATTAATTATCAGTGTACCACGTTAGGAATACAAGGTGGTTTTTATAATTTTCCCGGTATTTATTATTTTTCCCTGTTATCCTTTTCATTCGTTTTGCCATCAGACAAATTAATGTAATTTCCTGCAGAAATGCAGTAATAAGGAACTCTCTCCTTACAGGCACCACACAAACTTTCACCACTCCCAGCGCTGACTTTTCAAACATAAAAGGTTATGGAGAATATGACAGAAGAAGTGCGCTCAGCGAGCGCTCACCATGTCTATCATCACCACTTTCCTCGTTTTCACATATTTTTTGTTGTTGTTGGTAATACTAATACCAAAGAACATACAAAAATAGACAGTTGATATGAATGTATTTGTGCGAGCTCTGCTACTGAGAGGAGTTTTTAAAATTGATGTATGTAGTGGTAAAAATACAGTGCACCCCCCTTAACTCTAACTATCGTCATTCCTCAACAAACACAATAAATTCACATACACTATACGTGTCACAACACATTTCTATTTCTAGTAAGGCTTTTGAGAGCTGTGGGTAACACACTCGTGGGCGTGTCCACCACCTTCGCTTTGAGCAGTGGTATACTGTTTCTTATGGTTATTCGGTTTCTTCTTTTTCTTCCATTACTTCTTTTTCTTCCGTTCCTTCTTCTTAACTTTTTTCTGATTCTTCATTTTCTTCTTCTTCTTCACCACTACTTTCGCTGTTTGAGCTCTCTATAGGTGTTGTTTGCTCAGTGGTCAAGGTAACAGCCAAAGATTATCCATAATAAGATAAAACAATAATAAAAAATTGTTTGCGGATCTCGTTTTTTTGCGTTTTGTCTTTCTCTTACTCGTGTCAAACCCATTTCCTATCCACTTTTAGCTCACGGTACCAAGGTCAAAAACTATGACGCCGGCAGTCTTATATCTTATTGTAGATAATCTTTGGTAACAGCGCTTGGGAAGCTCTCCTCTAATAATGCTAAGAACTAGCAGTAAGTTAGAGAGCCTCCGTGTTTTTGTTGTGGTTTTGAGAGCACCTTTGGCAGAGAATACAGAGAAAAAGAAACTTAAATGTCAAACGGTAAGGCAGCGAAATAAAGCAGGCGAATGCTGTACATGAATCCACTCAAAATCGTGGTGTGTCCGCTACGGACGCTGGCCAAGAATGATAGAATAGAAGATTACGCCGATCTCGACAAAAACTCAGCACAGCTGATTGGCTGTGACGTCATAAGGCGCTTTAAAATATTTTTTTATGTATGTGCAAAGGCAATAATTTATGAATTATAAGGATTTTAAATATTTTTAATAATATGTAACTTTACAAATGCACTTGCAAGTAAACGTGTACAAATTATTGAAAAACTCGTTCGATCAAAAGTACTTAAGCAGCGGATTTTCATGTACCAAGAAAGAAAAAGTGATTTTGTGTAGTGATTTAATAAATATATGTAAATATATTAATATTATATAAATACATATACATATATTTAATAAATATACATATATTTAATAAATATACACATATTAGAATTTCATTTCCCATAATTATTTCATTTTATCTTTCCATTATCGCACCAAAACAGTAAATAGCAGCTTTTACGGCAAAAATTTAACCAACAAATTATTGAATAGAACAAAAATTTTAATGCCAAATCAATTGAAATATATTATTTCACATTTATTTTTATAAATATTATCAGAAAATGCGATAATTATTAAAATATTTAATATTAAACACAAATTTCGTGTGCGCCTTATGACGCACATGCGCAGAGAGAGCAAATTTCCGTACCAGCATTGGCGCAATCTTCTATTTTATCAT
Source organism: Clusia tigrina (assembly GCA_920105625.2). Lineage (NCBI taxonomy): Eukaryota > Metazoa > Arthropoda > Insecta > Diptera > Clusiidae > Clusia > Clusia tigrina. The sequence continues at coordinate 30,460,682 of OV050032.1, forward strand.
TCTTGGACGCTGGCAGCTAAAATGACTTTCTTTTCTCTGTATCCCCTGACCTTTGGCGTGACTGCTACCTTATCGGTGTGTCACAAGATGATAGAGAAGAAGATTACAAAAACATAACACAGCTGATTGGCTGCGACGTCATAAGTGGCTTTAAAATTTTTGGTGATATGAGAAAGGCATGTGCAAATGCAATCATTTGTGTATTAAAAGGATTTTAATTATTTCTAATTATATATAAATTAACACATGCATTTTACATAGTGTCTCGACTAGCTATAATTCATGGCAATGTACATGGCTTAACATCAAAATGTTGAGTGGAGACTCCATATGTTAATGTCATACCAAAAAAATTAAAAATTATGTCAAGACAGCAGTTCTGCCAGAAACCCTGACATAAATTGGAAGTTTCACTCGATTTGAACGTTTGTCTATTTACAAATGGCACAAGTTAAATTTAATTGAACCGAAATAATTAATTTAATAATTATTTATCGAGAATTTGATTGTTTGTTCAATTACAAACTCTTCAATTTCTGATTGCACTTTTTTTAACTCTCTTAAAGCATTCAATGCGACAACGCATCTCTGTTGTTTACTGTTCAAAGCCATGTAAAAAATGAAATGCTTTAACATAATTTACCCACTTCATATTCTGACAGCCATCAGCTACTCTGACATGAACATGAACATGAATTATAGCTAGTCGAGACACTATGTTAGACCCAATAACATATTTTCTGGCTGTGCATTTAGGGACACCATGCCCAGCCGAAGCCTCTGGAGTGTTCGTGCACTGTGTTATTATTCTAATTTCACTTTCTAAAATAACAATTATAAAAATAGTAAATAACTTTCTAAAACTATTCTGACAGAAACGCTTCCAATTCATTTGAAACTAATAAATTCACTCTCAACAAAAATGTTATTTTCCTATTTTCGTTTGGGGCTTCTTAATTAAAGTTCGCACCATTCATTAACATATATTTTAAAACGCTCGATTGTGTGTCGAGTGTTTGTTGTGTGCGGCATTTAAATTGTTGCTACCGCTTTTGTCACTTCCCTTCTGCCTCTGCCAGTGCCACTGCCTCTGCTTGTGCGGCTCGCTGCAGTATTTTAATTTCGCTGCTAAATATTCAGTTTAGTTTTAATTAAAACATAACAAATTTGCATTTGTGTTTTCGCTTTAATGAAATAATTAAGTTATGGAATACTTTTATATTTATGTTTTTAGTTGTTGTCGTTGCTTTCGCACGATTCAACTGCGGTGTTGGTGCGTTTTGGCGGTGTCTCTCGAGAGCGTCAAAGCGTGTCCAGAAGTTGTTGATGAACTGATAAAAATTATAATCAACAAACACAAATTGTGATTTTATGTTAATTTTTAATTAGAAGTTTTTAGTTTATTTGTATTTTTTTATTTATGCGCCAAATTCAAATCGGAATTCCTTGACAAGTCGACGTATGAGTTGTTCAATTAAAATTGATATGTCTGAATGGATCAGATCCATAGCCAAGGGCAAATTGTGGGGTTCGAAACCCTGCTGGCCCATATCTTTAACTTTTAAGCCAAAATGACTTAAATTATATTTTTGTACAATAAAAAAACTCTCACAAAATTCAATACAAATATGTTTGGTGCGGGAATTAACGCAACGAAAAACGTTTCCCATCCATTGACAGGCAGATCAAATAATAGAGATCTTGCATTTGTGTAGTGTCGAGAAGCGCAGATTACTCGACTAGCCGGCCATCGCTGGAGTAATGGGTGCATGATTGCAGAAGCCTTTAATACATCTCCCATGGTTCCTATTACGAGAGTATGCCGGTAGTTTGAGACAGATACATTATTGACGTCATACAGCTATTATATGACTGCTGATTGCTGCAGGATCCTGAAGAAAATGCCTGCCATGTGTTTTCAATGGCTCCTTCTACGTCGGTAGTCCTGGGAGGTGGCATGATTGATGTTGGTAAAGATGTGGTTCCCATGTTATTGACTACGGGTAGATACTGTCGAAATCAACGATGGAACAATATCGACCTAGTGGTCTTTGCGCGGATCCTAATTCTACACACTAAGCTGGTGTATTCCGAAGACTTTTTCAAAAGAATCACTTATAAAAAAAAGTACTTCAAATATTAATTATAGTATTACACCCCAGAGATATGGGTGTGGCATTTTGTAGCCCTAGATTTTTATATTAAATGATCAAATCCCCTGTTGTGGCGTGTTAAATAAAAATAGTGAAGATCAAGGCGAGATATTGGGTCTGAAAATCACCTCCTCAGTTCCGTCAGTGATGTATGAGATTTGGAGTGAAGAGATAAATAAACCTCTCCCTCATTCCATGCACATACTGTAGCGAGAAGCCGCCCATAGCACCTCCTCTATGGAGTTACCTAGTATTCCAGAGCTTTGCTTAAGAATTTCGTCCCATCTTCGAACCGCTTAACTTCCTATGAAGTGGAAAATGTTTGTGACCGACCTTTTGGTGTTTCTATAGAAACCTAGAAGACTCTTAGAGTTCTAACAGATAGACAACCTTGTCGACATACCAGAAATGGTCACTACAGAACTAATACGCTTCATCATAAGTTCCGGTTAGTTCCAAACTTTAGAGGAAGGCATCAGATCATGTATCACAATTATACATATTGGCCTATATTGGGCTCTCTCAAGGAGGCGGCCACTTCAATGCGACAACGCATCTCTGTTGTTTACTGTTCAAAGCCATGTAAAAAATGAAATGCTTTAACATAATTTACCCACTTCATATTCTGACAGCCATCAGCTACTCTGACATGAACATGAACATGAATTATAGCTAGTCGAGACACTATGTTAGACCCAATAACATATTTTCTGGCTGTGCATTTAGGGACCTACCTACCTATGTGTTCTATATCGTATTCGTGTAGTTGGCGAGAATCCGCATATAAAAAGTTGTATTATTTGTAGCTCTCGCTTCCTCCGCAAAAGCCACCTTGCAGAATTCACAAAGTTGGTATCTGACGATCCTTATGTTAGGTGGCGATCCTTATTGAGGTTTCTTCAATTCTAGCTTGGTAGGTAGGTAGGTAGGTATGGCAGCCGCATCACCAATAACCAGTGATGCCACATAGACCACCAGTTGGATCCGTTGTGAGCCGCGGATGCGAGGCATGGCTACGCTTTCCCCTCCAGATTGAACCACCCTGAGCCTTTTACAAAGCGAAGAAGGTTGTTAACACCCGACTGACATAGACCATCTATGCTTGTTAAGAAGTGGGATCCCAGCAAACGCTCCCTATTTCTGGCAAAAGCTGGACATGTACAGAAGAGATTGTGGACCGTTTCCAGCTCCTCCTCGTTCCTGCAGCTGCGACTGAAATCATGCGTATAAACTCCCATTCTTCTTGCATGAGTTCCTATTAGACAATGTCCCGTGAGGGCTCCTATTAAAGTCATAATTTATAGTCTATTGAGTCTAATGATATTCCTAGATAGACGCAGATTTAGCCCCGGCCATGTTTGCAATTTCACAGGTAGTAGCACAGATCCACCCTTGATTGGTATAATTAATTAGTGTCTCTCTTATGAGAAGCTTACAAGTCGCGAGAGGTACACCCATATGCCTACCGACATTCTAACTTGGGGATCGTCTTAAATTGTTCTGGTAGGGTTGGGTAAGGTTGGGTAGGGTTGGTACTGTCCTTCAACGGTACTCTGAAGGGTTTATGTGCCCGGAGTGCGACTACTTCTAAGATACTTTTAAGCTTCGATGTGTGTATTGTGCAAGAATCATTATTATTCTATCTTACACCTGGTTTAGTTATGTCTCCAAGTGTCTGAGGAACCGAGTTCTAGTAACTAAGGCCTTCGTCTGTTAGAAAAAATATATAGAAATAGAAGTATTACCACCTGCCCTGGGCAAGATTCAAATCAATGATTCTACGACTGTAAGGGATGATATGATTCAGAGATGGATCACAGCGATGAAAATTACATACTCGTATGTAAAGTAGGAAAAGTGCTGTCAATATTTCGTCATGGTACATTAAGAAAACCTGCACGCACAGAACTTTGGTTGCTGACTGGGCAGTTTGTCGATATTCATTTCGGAATCCGCAGTGATGCTAATTACTTTCCATTAAATTGAAGTCTTAGTCTTACTACACGTAAAGCCAAACTTAGAATAAAAGCTAGTCTTGCGCCAACAAGTCACAATCAACAAGTCCCGCTCACGCCATACAGAAAGAAGAAAAAAACTTAATTAAAATTATTAACTGAGCCCATTAAGTTATGGCGCCAAGGGCTCCTGACCGACCGACCCACAGACCGCACACAGGCATGGCCTGCTTGCGCTGCATGCCAGTCGCAAAGCGAAGCTCTACAAACGGCGCGATCCCAAGGTCCACTTATCACTTGCATTATCCGAGTGAACACACATTTACGCAAATACTCGTACGCACTGCTCTGCAACGATGCATCGCGGCACGCTCATTGCGGCTGGCTGCGAGTGTGGAAACGCCGGATGGTGGCTGAGCGCAAGCGCACCACTCCAACGCTTCAAAGGCGAAAACCCCGAAAAGAAACACATTTACGAGCGCGTCTACATGCGTCGCCTCGCTTGGGAGAATTTCGATGTGGCGTTATCACCTTCGGTAGAGAAACCTTTTGAACGTTATTATCACGTCAAAAGCGACAAATCAGTCTCTGCCCGCAAGCAGCAGCCAGCGCTACAACAACAACCACAGCAAGAGTAATAGCTGGCAATAATGCGGCGGCAAACTCCAAACGCCAAAGAAGCCGTCAAATTGCTGCTCATAATGGACGCGTTATCAACAAAATTGTTTTAACTACCGGACTTTGTTGGACTGACTCTTCAAGAATTCCTCATCGGCTTTTGTTTCACTGGCCATGTGTGTGACCGAGTGAGTCTGTGTTTGTGTCCGTGTCCATGGCCGTGTACTCGTATATGTGTCATTTGTGTTAATGAATTTTTGTCTTTTTCTGTGTTGTTTTTGGTTTTTGTTTTTGTCGGACGTCTCTCCCCGGAATGGACCAGAAACACATTAATTTATAGAGTGTCTGGCGTGGTTGTTGTAGCTTCAATAGCAGAAAAAACTCTTTAACATACGAGTAGCACTAGCAACGGGGAGCAGAAGAGTAGCAGAAACGTTTATGTTGACGCTTGTTTGAAGAAGCGGTTTGGTTGGTGTAAAATGGACAGACTTTAAGCATGAGTACAATGAGTACAGGGTGCTAGAGGCAACAACTTGTTTATTGGGCAGATAAACGGGAGTGTGACTATGCAACGCTGCGGTCTTAGGACTAGGTATCGTAGCTCAACCAGCAGCGGAATCAACACTGTGATGAAAGCCATGATGCAGGACTTTAGTATCTGTGGGGTTTAGAACAACGATACCCAGGCCCTTGTAGTGTTCAATAAGCTCCGTTTCAGTTTTTTCTGTTATAACCACAATAAGCACCGCACACAATAAGCACACTCTCTGTCTTGGTACAACTCCGCGACCTTAGTTCTGTGTGACTACAAAGACATTTCGGGGCACACAAGTGTCGTCTCTCGCAAGTTGATTAACCTTGCAGTTCCCTGGCTCATCCCTAATACCTGGCACCCAGCATGGTTGGTTGGTTGGTTGCTTTTAGTGACTGATCCAAGTGAGTCCTCACATGGATCACAATTATCGCCTTAGCGACGTTTTGTTACCACAACCTCTCCTAACGCCGGAGAAAACGATGGATTGTTCACTAAATCCACTTTGTGGAGTTTAGGTATCTTAAAAGATCTTTCGGTTTTACACCCGAGGGATCGGATAAACTCGCTAGGAAATAGTTTCCTAGTGCTCTATTTCTTGCGGCCGCCAGAGCTGGGCATTCGCAAAGAAAGTGGATTGAGTTTCCACAACTTCTGCAATTTCTCTGCAGGAGTTCCCACTAGCCAATGATTCGTGAAGGCCGCCGTGAGGCGTCTGGTGTCCATGCGGTCCCTGTTTATAATATCCCTAGATCTCGCTCAGCATAAAATGATATGGAATTGTTTAGCCATCTCGTTAAGAGATCGGCGACGGTCTAAGACGCTCGTTGATGTTATTTGGAATGGCTTCCAAAGCCCTTAGGGCAGCTTGGCCGTCTCACAAAATGCAGATATCGTTACCGGTTACCTCGTTTATCCTCAACCAACTCAAGGCTTCGTGAATTGCGGTTATTTCCGCTTGAAAAACACTGATCCGTTAGTTTCCTGGACTCACTGATTGAGGGCGCTTCGCCATCAATCCCTGATCCTCCACTGATATGCATTTTTGATCTGTCTGTGTATATCTTGAAGGGAGTATCTGGTGATGGATCTCCTGGAGCCATTCGTGCCCGGAAGGAATCTTTACCGAAAATTCCTTTCCTTCCGAAACAAAGAAGAGAAGGAAGATAATCAAAATCACTGGTTATGTCCCCATGAGATTCTAGAATTGTGGCATGTCCAAACGGGACCGCTTTGTGATTGTGAGCTAGCCTTGAGCTGAATGGCGGAATATTTGCAGAAGAGATCTAAGGGCAGCATGATATGCAATATCAGAGTTGGCGTGGTTTTCATGGTGCCACTATTGCTAATTCTTGTGATCTCTGTACCTTACTAAGCATTTCACAGTAGGCCCTTTTCTGCATTGCAGTCCACCAGACAACATTTCCATATAGGAGAATGGGCCTGACAACTGCAGTATAAAGCCAATGAGCTACCCTAGTCCAAATTCCCCAGATTTTACCTACAGCAAGTTAGTTTACTACATTTCTTAAGAATTGCTTCGTGTCAGAAGAAAGTGTTTTTGTGATCTTATTTTGGAGAGCAACTCTTTATTTTGTGGAATCTTTAAGAGAATTCAAACACTTTTGAATTGTATAAATGATTTTCTGTTTTGGTCTGGATTATATATACATATATTTTGGGGCATGGGGAAGGAACTGCTCTACTTTTGTCTTTGAACATAATTAGCTTTATTTCAACGCCACAAAATACGCCAATTACAAAAGCAATCAAAATAGAAAACTTTTGTCATTTGTTTGTGGTCTCTGCATGATTTTTGGTAAGACATTTAAGTGTTCTCAATATAAAATGATTGTTCACATTGGAAAAGTCCAGCTCCCTAATATTTATTGACGAACAACTCAAGTAAAGACGACTGATTTCACATTTGAATGCTGATTATCAATTGGAGCAATGCTATAGGGAACTCGTACTTGAAATCAGTTTGAAACAACAGCAACGAGATATCGAACAAAGAGGAGACCTCTGCTCGATTAAGTGCATATAGAAACCCCGTTTTCTGTTCTGGTCCCTTCACTTTCCATAAATATCTCCAGCGGTTTCATGACATTTTTGATACAGACGGATTGACGAACATGACTTTAGTTGACTCACGAAGTGACGATAGGTAGGTTTAGCGGTCGCCAGAAAGGCACACGTAAGTCATAATTGACCCTTTGTGATACCGCATGAGACACAAGTCCCAATCCCTTTCACAGGTCCAGTCATTTGGAGCTTTTTATGAAGCAGTTGATTGAGCTTATTGTCTTATTTGGGATATCTCTCAAAGGCTCCAGAGAGAAGTCAGTATATAAATCCATCTCACTCCTATCGAGCCTATTCTATTTATCAGTTCTATGCAATATTTCTAGTTAAACTTCTCTCTGATGTGTCTGATTGTCTATTCTGAATTGCCTTAAATTGCTATTTATCGGAGTGTTTGTTGGACGTTTGAAAAACCGGCCCTGGAATACCACAAATCCACACTCTCAAAAACTTCACCTATAAATCTCAAAGTAAATGTGCCACAAATTTTAATTAAGTCAAATCCAGTTCCATATGCAAATATCTGGGCAATTATTCAGGCCCGACTCTGGACAGTAAGCACAAACGGAGGGAAGAAGAAACTACTCGTTATAGTTGCTTATAAAAGCTATACACAGAGGTGACTGTTGTCGGTAGTGCGAATTAAGAGATCTCGTGTCGTTTGTATATAAAATTGACTTCGGGAAAGTTGTTCATTGGGTACAAGTTGAACTACTGAAGTTGTATACTGTTCGATAAAACCCACTGCGATTGAGCCAATGCTTTCGATATTGACCCTCGTACACCATTGTTCAAAGCGTTGCCGAACATTGATGACAGTTCATCCAGAAGCCCTGCTTACAGGCCCGAAGACCGAAGCTACAAGTAATCCAGAAGGAGAGTTTGAAATCAAATGGAATTAGAAATCCATTTAATGTGCATTTGATACAGTCACCAGCATCACCATCGGACCTTTAACAATGCTCATTAGGAATCCGCCTGTATTGCCGCAGTCTCAGTCTTAAATATGAACTGGAGTGAAACATATGATTCTACGCGACAGAAGACTTCGTGGATTCGATGTTGAATATGTTTCTTCTTTTTAATTATCGTGCAATTTCTAAGGCTTTGGACCCTTACGGGGTGACAGGTGAAGGTACTCAAAGTTTGAGGGTCAAACACAATCTGTCCATTTACGACTAATCCGCTAAAAATCTGAACCACAATTTTCTCCGCAACTACTGTCATACGGAACATGTACAACCTCCGCGGGAAGAGACTTACAGTAGAACTCGTAATAGGATTAGTAAGCAATCGCCTCCTAAAGAACTGAAGGAAGAAAAACGTGTCTATACAAAATTGTTCTCTCTGATAACAGAAAAAAAGCACTTGAGAAGGTTCCTTAGGTCAATCTACACAATATTTATTCGCTGAAGATTCTTGATCTATTCATTTACCTCCGGAGTGTGACTTGCTTATGTTTGGGCACAATATCATTCTCGGAGACCACCACCGAAATAATAACAAAATAATTAATTTCTATATATTTAATTAGCTTAATTATCATATTTTTAATATTACTTGACAATTGCAGGCTTTTTTCTAAGAATAACATGAAGAAGTGGAGATCCAAAATGGCGGAAATGACGCAATAAAGAGCATCTTTGTATTTAAAGTACCGCGATGTGGGATATTTTATTCTAGATGTTCGGTTCAAATGTTCGGGATGTTCAGTGACGATGTTGGGTTCGGTACCTTTGATGTAGGTTGTTCTTTGGGTATGATCAATTAAGATATTCCATTCCCGATGCTCCCGTCGTATGTTTTGTCAGTTTCGGTTGTTATCTTGGAGATGTTCCGTGGGGACGTTTGGGTTAGAATGGTCGATTGGCTTGTTCGGTTGGGACGTTTGGGTTCGATTGGCTTGTTCGGTTGGGACGTTTGGGTTCGATTGGAATGTTCGGTTGGGACGTTTGGGTTCGATTGGCTTGTTCGGTTGAGACGTTTGGGTTCGATTGGCTTGTTCGGTTGGGACGTTTGGGTTCGATTGGTTTGTTCGGTTGGGACGTTTGAGTCGTGATGTTCAGTTGGTATATTCGGTTGTGATGTTCGATTGGTGATTTCGATTCGGGAAGGTCGGTTGGGGTCGATCGATTAGGACGTGGCAAGACTCAGCTTTCAAAACTTCACTTCTGTTATTTTGGAAAAAATCACGCAATTGTCTAAATCATAATCATTACTAGCTTAACTATTATTTAACAAGAATTATTTTGGAAGTATGACGAAGAAGGGCCGTAATAGGAGCCCGTATACGAATATGAGTTTGCACAGGATTTCTCGGTGTGGGCACTGGCATCAGTCCCCTAAGCCAGAAAATCAAAGCTAACAGGCAGCAAAAATGCCAGTTAGCATCTCAGAAGGCCAAAATGGCGGATATGCTGAAATTGTTGCGTTTCGCTTGCACGGGTTGTGTCGGCTCAGCAGTGGATACAGACGCTGGTGCCGCGACTGGCAAATCCGGTTGCGTTTCCTCTGAATGCACGGCGGCAGCAGCGGCGTACAAGGCTGCGGTGGCCGAATAATGCTGCGGTGCCAAATGATGCGAGATTGGCTCCGCCAACATGTGCTGCATGGGATGAGGTGCGCCGGAAAAGTATGCGGCAGTTGCTAGGTCCATGGGTGATGGACGCATGAGAGGCTGGATATGTGATTGATATAGAAGGGCCGCCGATGGGTGTTGATAGGTGGTGACTTCGTCGAAGCGTGGCGACATGGTGCCATTGGACACATTCGAACTGTAGCAAGCTTCGTCATCTAGCGAGCTATTGGAGTGGGCGCGTTTCGCTTGGGGCGAGTCAAAGCTGCCGACGCTAGAGCGATCGTCTTCCGTGGCGTTGGCGTTAGTGTGAGCCTTGCTGGGGCTTAAAGACTGAACAGTGGCATCACGTTCGTCTGAGTGCGAAGATAATTTGCGTTTGCAGCGCGATTGCCCAGATTCGCGGAAGCCTTTTGCGAATGGGTTGTGATCAATTTTGAGCCTGGTAGTGCGATCGTTCTAAAAATAGAGCAGCAAAGGAAGTACGCAATTAGTTTAAGTGTTTTTCCTTTTCAAATTTTTTTTTTTTTGGTACTCGTAATATGATCGCTTATGGCGTCGCTGAGAGCGTAACAGAGAGGGGTCCGCCACTACTTGAGTTGTCACAAGTGATAAACTCCTTTTTAAACAGACCAATTAGCAAAATGCCAGACTGGCGACAGGCTGAGCTGCTGCCGGCACAACGGACAGAACGGTCGCAACTGCGACGGACTCGACACAGCAAGTGTTCGATATTAAGATCCTATTTGACAGGATATTTAGGTGAGCACTTAGCCCAACTACATGCACAACTAAAGGCGCAGGCGTGAACGACCAACAGCCCAGCATTTAAATTTCCAGTGTGCATACCCCATGTACCTGCAGGCAAATGAGAGACTACACAGTGCGAGCAACTCAAGTGGCTGGTAGCCAGGGTACAGGGTCTGGGTGACAATTTTAATGAGCTAATTCAATGCAACCATTATAGATGGCAGCCACCCCACTGAGCCTTTATCTGCGGATCGTGAATGAAGTGCTGGCAATTGAGATTGGCACATTTACAACATTTGCCAGTTTCTATACTAACCTGATAGGCGGTAACAGCAACAAACTCGGTCTCGGGAAACACAAAGGCCTGCTGCGGCGCCCATGGTATCTGTCCCAGGTCGGAAGTGCGTATGATATGCAGCCGTGGCTGATATTTATGCATGCTCGCCAACACAATCTGAAAGTGCAAAAACAACAAATTTCTTTAGTACATTTTCCGGGAGAGGAAGGAGGAAGCGAGTGTTAGGTTGTGAGAGTTTCATTTTCATCTGCGTATATTTTGCAGTATGTTAATTCATAAACACGTGCACATGCGACAACACAATTCTCAGACGACAGTGCAGTTGGCCTTCTAGAGGCAAACGAGCGATTTCTAACAGAGCTGCACGAGTTCATTTTCTTTCACATATAAAATTGAGCGTCGATTATGGAGGATGCAAAGTGGCGTGAACAAGGACAATATACAACATATATAATAAGACTATTAAATCTGCATTTCTTCATTTTCCTACTATGACAATGAAAACCATTCCTTCCTAAACTCATATAAAATTTACTATGAATCCTTAATGAATCGTTTTTAGCAGAATAATGTTATGTTTAACATCTGTTAACGGTTCCAAGGCGATTTCCATACAATTCGATTCCTCTCTTTTGCCAAAGAGAGCGACGGAAACTCTATACGTAAATACTCTTTGGCGTGAATACGAGTATGATTCACACTCAAAAAGAGTGATGATTGAGAGAGATGATTGTTGTAGGAATGATATACAAGTGTGATGATGTGGCTCTGTTTTCTGATGTATTCATGCAGTTCCATAATACGTAAGTGCTTATATACTTACATGACCACTGCTATCCAATGTGTTGTTAGTCAGTTTGACTTTGTTGAACAGTATCGCCTGCGACTGCCAATGCGCCCCGGTAGCTGGACTGTCCGGGTGCAGGAACATGCGCTGTGGACTCTGTGGCTCCGCACCACCGGCCGGTACCCATTGCGAGCCCGAAAACTTGTAGCGGCAATCACCGATCGGCACCATCTCCAGCAGCACACAGTAGTTGGACTCCTCCTCAAGGCCAGCGACGGTCACGCGCATCGATGGGAACATGCGTCTAAAATGAGACCAGCACAAAAATACGCATAAATTCAAGCAATAGAAAATTCTATCAAATAAATTCTCGCACATAAATGAGAGCAGAGCGTACACGAAACTCCACACAAAAGCCATGTACGAGCAATAAATCACAGGTCCTTGCGACCCTAACGGAAGACAAAAAACAATAAAAAAGCGGGAGTAGCCACGCTTGATTTGTGGTTTAATACACATGTGCCTGGCTGCCAGAGACACATTAGCAAGTGTGTAATTATGACTGGGCATAGGGTATTAGATAAATCAGTGCCATAAAGTAGAACAGCGGGAGCGCAACATATTGGCGCCGTGAAATCATTTAAATCGTGAGCACTTCAACTGAAACTGAAACCGAACCTGAGTGCCTCCGTGGCGCGAGTGGAGGGAGCGGCGTGTAGAATTGTGTGTTTCTAAAACAAATAATGCAGCACATGATTAATTGCTGCTGATGCAAGGCAGCTCATAGAAATTAATGACCAACGCTATGCTGAAGACACTCGCTCATACTTAGCACGCTTTGACAGACGCGGTGGTAGTGGTTGCGCCATGGTGGATTGGCGGAAAAGCCAGTGGTCATGTGGCACAAGTGGCGCTTTTCAAACACAGTTTCGGCATGTGCAGTTATACTCGCTGAGAACCGATAGCGTTTGAGTGCAGGTGACCACTTGGTCAGGGACAATCACCAGTAGCGAATTGGTGGTTGGCACGAAGAGGAGACATTTCTTGAATTTACCCCCATCAAAGGAAGTTTTTTCAGTGACTATCGGGAGCGCTATTATTATATCTCTCTTTCGCGATTGAAATAAACCGACAAACTGGCGGTAACATTGTTTTTTGGAGCCCTCGCCGGCGGCACACACAATCCGCCACTGACAATCGTAGCTGATATGGGCCGCTTTTGAATTTGTAATGAGCAGCCAGCATCTGATGGGGCAGTGTGTCCCAGCCAAAACGTACTCGTATCGAAAGCCAATGCGTCTCGCACACAGAACCAAATGCATGTAATTATGTAAATGGGATGGCGCTACCTATGCTACTCATAATACTGGGCATGGCCGGTTATTATATTGTACGCTCTCCACACTGAACGCTTTCTTTATTGTCTTAAAGTGTGAAACTTCAGGTAGACGCGCATTCACATCATTATGAATTTGTCGTCCATAATGCAGGGAATGATGCGTATAGGACAAACAACAACAAAAACAACACCAACGAAGAAACGACAAAAACAAAGAGCGACTACCACAACAACAACAATCATAAAAATAAGCAGCACAAATCTTAGGAAACATCTTGTCAAGAGAGCAGGGAAGGCGACTGACTCTGTCGCTAACTCTGATAAACTAACTGACCAAAGCGCAGCCAAACGGACACACGGACGGAGCGGTGGTACTTTTATGATTGTGCTGGCGCCAGCGGCAAGTGGCCTTTCCGTATTGCTGACTGCTTCGCCACTGAGCACGTTTCGAGCAGATCGGTGACAAAAACTACAGAAAGCCGTCTTTGAAGATCACGACTTTTTATCACTGCGTACATGATTGGTAACAGTGTTAAGATAACTCCCCTGCTGCGTTCGCAGTCATAAATATATATGCATCTATAAATGTGTACGAATATATATAAGTGAATATATATATGTATGTATGTATGTGAGTATGGCATTTCCACCGCAATGCATCCGTAATCACAGAAGGAGCAGCAGAGCAGAGCTCAAAAACCCTTTAAAACCGCTGCTCAGCATGCCGAATGATCTGTGAATGGGTGGCATGATAATGGCACTGGTTGCCATGCCAGCTATCACATGCTCGCATCGCCGCATCTGAAGTGGTCGTCTCCTTCCTCAGGGTTGCCATGTTGGCTTACGAATTAAGTTTTGGCAGTTGCATGGTTGGCGAGGTGCATGTTTAGTCAGCAACCGTCAGTTAAACTTTCACAACATTGCCATTAAGACAATGTCACTTGGCCTCTGGGAGACTTTCGATATAATGGCAGGTCAAGTCATCGCAGACTGTCGCTGATTTCTCTTGATAAAAGGTCTGCATCAAAATAAGCATAAAATAAGCAAAACACTGCAACGCATTTTGCTTACTGATGTACCTTCAATTCCCATAATTACCTTCAAGGAAGATCAGTTGAACGAGTTTTGTTCGAAATTCTGTGTAATGGAGCAAATTTGAGCCTGCGCTTGTACTGTGCACAATTATGGTGCTGCATTGTCCAGACTGGTCTATAAAAGGATTTTAAGTTAAGTTGAGTTGTTTAGAAAACGGGACCTTCCGCACCGCCAGACTGTGGGTTGTCAAAGGACGCTTCCACTAGACGGATAGTTTATGACTTCTACTTCAATATAAGTTACTACCAACAACATTGGCGAGTAAGTATTGCGGGTGTGTTTTCTTCTCTGTGTATTCGGTATTCTCCTGAAATAAGGATTTTTAGTCCCTGAGGTTTGTTTGCTAATGCTTGGGCAAAATAAAAATTCGGTGATGTTGAACACTACATTAATTTCAACACACTTTTCTTTTGATACATTTGTCGGATACCCAGAATAATTGAATACAATGGGATGTGTTCAATAACCCGCCTTACCAGTTGAGTATATTCTGCGATCGGTCTAGACTGGTATATTTTGCTTATGCCAGGCTTTAACATATACAAACGAGGCGGGAGATAAGTGATAGGTAATTGTATACATCGCCTTCATTTTGTTCCGAGGGCTCAAGGATCACTAAAATGGGTTCCCCAAGTGGTGAGATTCGAAAATATTGGCTGAAGCACTTGGGTACAGTTTAGTCGTCCTTGGTGCATAAAGTTCTGTACGAATAAAGGCGTTATTCCCGATCGAGACTGTTGGCAACCCTAACTAACCAATTACCTACAGCAGTATTAAATATTTATTTAGTCCCTTCAAGATCGGAACGGATTTGTACGAGTATATGCTGCACTTGTGTAAATGCTTTTTGAAGTGTCTAGAGTGTGCTCATTGTGTACCTGCCCACATGTTTGCGACGGGCCGGAGGCGCCACTTTATGACACTGTAATGTTGGAAACGCCGGCGCTAAATATTTAACTGAGACGTTTTGCAATCACTCTGACGACGTTATTTGTAGGATAATGCTTGCAAAGGACTTCTGAGTCTGTGAGTGAGTTCTCGTTCCATAACCGGGCTACTCCTGCTTATATTATAGTACAATGGGCATAGATGCCGGAGTTCTTAAGGCATAGATGCCAGGCTTAAAAGAGAGATATAAAAACGAGAGTAATTACTCTACAAAGCCCCAGGAAAATGGGCGGCATCTGCTGTAGTATCGAAATACTGATACAAATTGCAGTTTAAATTTAATAAAACTTTAAAGTGATGAAGGACCAAAATATTATTAGAACACATTCTAAGTCGTACATTGTCGAAAAGCTTTCAAATTCGCGTTTCTAAGGAAGAAGCAATCTCTACTGGTCTTTCAACTCACCTCCCGCTCTTGGTGATTATCATTTCCGTGCCGACAGCGTGGAATTGTTGCCACAATTCATCATTCTCCAATTTTGCTTCGACACCGGGCAAAGAGGGGCGCGGTGGCATAATTATATGATGAGTCATGGGTATGGGCAGCATAGGATGAAATGGATCTAAAAATATAATGTATATATAAAGTATATTTTTAAACTGATCGTTTTAATGGTCAAAACCACAATATAGCAATTGAAAAATATGCACAAACAATTCAGGTGAAATTTTAATAAAACATAAAAAAAACAATAATAATTAAAAAGCAACACTAAAAATATATAATAGAAATTTTATTAATAACAATGATATTGATTATAAAAAGGGTAATAAGAAAACAATATTAACAACAAAGGGTAATAAGAAAACACTATTAACAAAAAATAGTATTTCCATACAAATAAAATAATAAATTATGAAAATATAGAAAAACAATAAAAAAAAAATAAGAATTTTAAAGAAAATACTTTTCATTATTTAAATAAAATAAGAATTTTAAAGAAAATACTTTTCATTATTTAAATAAAATAAGAATTTTAAAGAAAATACTTTTTATTATTTAAATAAAATAAGAATTTTAAAGAAAATACTTTTTATTATTTAAATGGTACAACAAATTTTTAATAAAAATACTTGATAGTTCAATAATATAATGATAACAACTAAAAATAAATATTAAATAAATAAGAAATTAATTTTTTTTAAATATATAATTTGTGTTAATTAATACAAAATAATAATTGTAAGGGAAATGCCTTTTTATTATTTAAATGATAACAAATATTATTAATAGAAATTAAAAATAATTTTTAAAAAAGTCAATAAGTAACTTTAATAATAATCATAAAAAAAACATTAAAAAATTTTAACAATAAAAAATATTCACAATAAAAAATGTTGAAAAATAATAAAAGAAAATAATCATAAAAAATAATAAGAAATTAATACCTAAAAATAAATAAATTGCGATAAGAATAATTATTATATAAAAATAAAATTGTCTATGAATAAAGTAATTTTTGCCGTCGGCTTTTCCCGCAGCTTACCCGGTATGCGCTGCATAATCTGTTGGCGGTATATCTCTTGGGCAATTTGTTGTTGCATTCTTAAATCTACGAATTCGTTCATGGTAAGCATTTTGCTCAACTTTGAATTAATTTATGCTTTAATTAACAAAACACTCTATTTTTAGTTTAAATACACTTGTTTTGTTTAATTGGAAACGTTTGTTGTTAGTTTTATCTACTAGCTCTTCAAAGGTCTTCACTTGACGGCACTCACTTCAAGTTACTCTTCAACTGATGCGCTGAACGTACTTTTTAGCACCGCGTTCACTTCCAAACTGATCGGTCTGCTCAGGAATTTCAGTTAGCTTAGTTCGGCTCGGTTCACATCACTTCAGTCAGTTCACTTCAGTTGAGACGAAAGCCAGTTTTAACATTGAATTTGTAGTGTTTGTTCAACGCTCTCCTGAACGGCTGCTACCTGTTCCGTACACTACTCTTACCAATACAGCTACTGGCACAGCCATAACCAGAATGTCTTGTCTCGTGTGCGGCGCTTTGATGCCTAAGGCTGTCCCTCTCTTTTGCACTGGGCAATGTGCTTCACTGATTGGCGATTGGTGATTGCAGCGAGATGTCTCCATTTTGAAAATGCACTAGTGCCGATCTTGACGCTTGCTCTGTTGATTTTCCACACGTTGCTGTGCTCTCTCTCGCTCCATTCGGCTACTGCTCATTGCTGATAGCTGACTACTGCACTGATCGCTGGCCCCTCCTCCTCCATATGTGGCTCTACGAGTATTGGCAGTTGTTTCTTTTCTTTTCTTTGCTCTTTTTTGTTTAAATAAATAATTTAAAAGTGAGATTTTCAACAGGGAACACAACGACTGCGTAATTAGGCATTTTGCTGCCGTTTGAGGAAATTCTGCCAGTCTTGCTGAGCCTCTACCTACATACATGTGTGTGTGTGTGAATGTGGCTGTGTTACAGACTGTTGTTGTTGTTCTTTTTGTTGCTCTTTTGTGGATTTTTCCTCTATTTTTATGCGCCGCTCGTAGTTTTCAGTGGTTCCTGCGTTTTATTTTTCACGTTATTAATGGATAAAAAATGTCTGTAATCTCACTTGATAGAATTTTTATCTGCAGCGCGTCTGCGGTATGTGCATTTGTGTGTAATTATTTGTACTTCTTTTCAGGGTGTCTAGAGCGGTGGTCTTCTGCTTGTCTCAGCTAGCGCGGAATGTTGTTGGTACCTATGTACGGCTTGAGTTTAGTTTTATGAAGACAGGTGAAACATAAATTTTGTTGGTTTATTTAATTGTTAGTTTAGTGATCCAAGCACAAAACCAACAGTCTCTCCTCCACGGAGATGGCGGGTTTTACGAATTGATTCTTTGCTTTTTAAACGCTCAACTTCCGCTCCTTGTAGAGACTTTCTGATAGAGGTGTAGTACAACGACGACACTCGGAAAACAAATATGGTGTAATTATTGTCGAGCTTTATATTTCAATCGAGCTGCAAATGGAGATGTACATATGTGCGTGTATGTTAATTAGGAAAATGCATATATTATAGGGGTAGTAGTCTATCATTTAAAAAACGATTCAAGAACATTTGGTTAATGTAAAGGCCCAGGGAACTGTTTTCATTGGAAATGTCTGTAAGCTGTTCCAAAGACTGTTTAAAGAGCAGAAAACTGGGAGCAAAAGGCGATGCTGGGTGGCAATCGATATGTGAGCTAATCGTGCCATTTCTTGCTTGGTTTCTTTTCAGATTCCGATTACGACTGACGCGAATTCCTTGTTCGAGTACCATAATGAGTACAACTTCGTCTCCTATTTTTAATGACTGGTTTTTCAAATTGAATAGAATATTTTCCAGAATATTCTTATTCTGACTGAAAGTATTGCAAAATAATATTCACGATTTCGGAGGGAGGAACGCATATTCGAATCTAATTGTTGTTCCAATATTTCCAGCGAACACAATTATACCGACATTTTATTTGTTTACCACATTTTGTCATAAATGAGACTCCACAGCGGCAAATTTGTGTTGTGTGTTTTTCTTTAGCTCCTGAATCGTTCTTGGCTAATTGGCATCGTTTACCTGACTCAACAGAAAACAAAAGAAAAAAGTGTAAAGGTGTCAAATCACACGATCTTGGTGGCAAATTAACATAACCAGTCACCGTTTCGTGACATTATACCTTCCGGGCAAAGTAACTTTTCACACTATGAAGCGATTGTGCCGCCACACATGTCGCATGCAGCGCCATCTTAAAAAAAAATCATTTTAGAGGTTCATATGAAACCATTGGCTGATGCGTGTCCTCAGTGGACGAATGATTCTCAGCCATAATATATCTGGACACGGTAGCGACTGATTACGTCTTCAACTCATAATACGCACCATCCAATGATCTTTTTCGAGTGCCATGAATGCTCTAAATTCTCTTGTGGATTGTTTTCACACCACATACGATGTGTAAACTGCTAAGATTATTAACTTTAATTGAAGTATATATGCAACTTGATTGCATCTAGAATAATATAGGTTCTAGACGTTCTCTCTGCGAAGAGCATCCCAGCTCCCTAAGTTGCTAAGATGTGTGTTTCTCAAGAATATGTATGTATTTTAGAGAAAGTGGGCGTGTTCGTGATACACTTTTCAGTAAACATTTCAAATGCGACTTCGTATAATATTTGAACAAAATTGCTTCTTAGATTTTTACCATATGTACGTTTCAAGCAACTAGGACCAATGAGAGTGTTGGTGGAGTGATTTTCACCAAATTTGCTTCAGTTTACACGTTCTTCGAGCTTTATTTCATATACAATTTCAGACAAATAGTTATTTCGGTTCTTAAGAAACGGTAAGAGTCTTTTCTTCAATATAGGCGTACGTAAAGTGGGAGTGTTTGTGATCCAAAAGTGTACCAAAAACTACACAGCCTTCAACTTTATATTTATACGCAGTTTTAACTGATTATTCATTCCATTTTTGGCAGATTATCATGGCAGATACATGGAATTGGCTAAATCAACTTAGGAAGTGATGTTTAGAATGAACGCCTTCTTTTGGGAGTTACAGACATTTAGACAAATCCAATGTACACTAAGTAGTGTGCATTGTGCATAGAAACAGTAAAGTAATAATTGGTAGGATCCAACTAATGATATTATATGTATGAAAGAACTTTATCACTTCTTGATTCTTGTTGTTTATTGCATTTTTTTAATCGAAAATAATTAAATAAATTGTTTTTTTACAGCTGGTTGAAGACCAATACGAACCTTACTAATATTGCAGCTCCACAGCTTCTCTTTTTCTATGTTAACGTCATCACATAATTTACATAGAAAAGAGAGACAAATTGTGGCCCTGCGATGTTTTAGTCACACTATTCTTTAGAGCAGCGATGTCCAAGCCAAGCAATTCCTAGCTCCGCGTATTCATAGCAGAGCAATGCACATTAAAGAGGTAAAAGCCTTCCAGGAAAGTTTCGTTTATTTTCAGCAAAACTCAAAGGAGGCCATTTTGATTTTGAAGGTGCAATTAAGGTATTCTTTTTATTTTGTTTAGCAAAATTAATTCTTGGGCCCAGTCAATGTCAACATTTGACAGATAAGGCGAAAGCTGAGGGAGCATTCCGGCATTCTTTCACCTCCTTAATGTACATTGTATTAGAGTATGTATAATAAGGAGGAGCATTTCGCTCTTGATTTTTCCTCGCTATATTTTGCCGTGTGTAGAAGATAACATGTTGAAAGATATTCATACAGATACTTGGGTGTGAGATATTCATGAACAAGTAATATCGTTTGTATGAGAAGAAAATGCTTATCCTGCCTGATGTCTTTGGTAGTATATTGGTAAACTGGGATTATTAGTTATTAGTTATCAGACAGTCAGTGCGCCAAAACTGACCAGTTGAATATCGAAAAGAGCGACATGCAAACTCTGCAAACTAAATACTCTCTAGCAAATATTTTGGAACATCTCCCATGGGGATTATAAAGGGAGAATTGATTGCTCTCAATGGCAATTGCGTATTGCTTTTGATAGCAAGCTTCGTGTGCATGGAAGCTGTATCAAAGAACACACAAGAATAGACGGTTGATACGAATGTATTTGTGCGAGTTCTGCTACTGAGAGGAGTTTTTAAAATTGATGTATGTAGTGGTAAAAATACAGTGCACCCCCCTTAACTCTAACTATCGTCATTCCTCAATTCACTTAACTTCTCAAAATAACTAAAAACATACAATTTCTTTGATAATTTCTCATTGTCAATGAACCCTCAAGATCCACAAGTCGAAATTTTCCAGTTACGTTTAAGTTAAAAAATTAATTCGACACAATGAAAAATTGTTTTCTTCATTATTAAAAAAGAAACACTACCTCTGTTTAATTAAAAGCATAAAGCCGTTAACTCAATTCGTTTAGCTGCATTTTTTTTTACCTATTTTGAAGATTTTTCTGAGATTATTGAAACTGTTGTTATATGTGAGAATACTGTAAAAACGTTGAGTTCTCTTTTGACCCGCAATTTCTTAATCTTCGTCGCCCTCTGTTCCAAGTTCTAATTTTCTTACTGTCCC
>OV050032.1:30486865-30631865 GCA_920105625.2 Clusia tigrina
ACATCATAAATATGAAAACAGATCGAACTGGTTGCCATTTAATCATTTAACTCAGATTTTTTTGATATAGAAACACTTTTTTACTTTCACAGTGTTTTATTATTGTTAATTCCATGACATTTGACACAATAAAACTATACTTATGCTAACAAAGTTAACTAAAAGACATAATCATAAAAGAGTCAAATATCACTCCTAGTCGGAGCATAGGGCGGTCACAAAAGCTCTCCAACGGTTTCTATCAGCAGCCAGGTGTCTTATTTCGTTCCAGGTGGCTCTGTGCTGACTTTCTGCGTGGATAGTGCGTACCCATGTTTGTCGTGGGCGTCCTGCTTTCCGACTACCATGTGGGTTCCATTGAAAGGCCATATTTGCAATGTTGGTGTCTTCTCTACGCAGAATGTGCCCGATCCAGCTCCACTTGCGTCTTTTAACTTGTGTGTCTATAGGCTCGCTATTGGTGAGGCGCCACAGGTCTTCGTTCATGAGTGTTTTAACTGAATAATATGTTGACATTTTTGGATATACTAAATAGATTTATAGCGCTTCAAGCATTGTAAAACTAGCGCTTATAATGCTCGTCAATAAAGCTAAAGGGTAATTGTAGTTTCTTTATACATTACTTTCTAAGGTTTTGATGTGCTTCTTTATAGAGCTTCGAGATATACGAGTATTCAAATTTAAAGCTGCAAGCACTATTAAACATTGCTGTATAAGGGCTTATAGTGATTTAGTTATGAAGTTTCAAGCATTATAACTTGAATGCCGCATACAATTTAATTGTCTGAGTGTAGCTTTAGGAGTATGATTGTTTGTAGCTTAAAATGTTGAACAATTTAAGCACGCGGACTGAACTGTTAATTATTTATAGAAAAAAGGCAAACGCAGAACCCAAAAATACTGCTAGAAGATTGGGGGGTCTGGTGCCTTCTCTATGCCAATATCTACCCCTCTCTGCCTCAGTCGGCGTCGTAGCCTCTGTCAGCGTCTCTGTAGGCCTCTCAGTCGCTGCCGCTGTCCATTAGGGGTCTGCTGCCTTCTCTATGCCAAAATCTACCCCTCTCTGCCTCAGTCGGCGTCGCAGCCTCTATCAGCGTCTCTGTAGCCGTCTCAGTCGATGCCGCTGTTGATTGGGGGGTCTGCTGCCGTCTCTATGCTATCAAAAGGATCTTTCTTAGGAAAAGAATGCTTTCCTGCATTCTATCAATTGGTGAGAAGCATCCACCACGGGAACGCGACTAATGTTCTTCGTGCCGTGAACAGAGTGTTTCACGCAGTCGCCCGCAATTCCTCTAATTTCCGCTTTGAAGAGTGTGCGTTGTTGTAATGCCTTTGTGAAGGATATAGAACAAGCAACGTTTGTTGAAGGTGGAGCTAGCTTGAATTTACGTGTACTCGTACGTCACATTGCGGTCGATTTGAACTAAGCCACCATATCCTCATAAAATTTCGACACGAAAGATTTGTGAATACTCATACTCGTATATGGAAAAAAACAGCGCTGAAATGGAAAAAACACTGTTCAGGTATATTTACAGTTATTCGATAATAACAAACCCCAGCGCTGTTCCGTGGTTTCTGTTGTAAACGGAAGCTGTTAAACAAATTACTTCACATTAAACTGAAATTTATTCTTATCGCTGGGAACACATGTCGCGCTACCGTGCGTAGCTGGCTGCTTACTCGTATTTGAAAGCAAGATCCGCACCAGCAGATAAGGCCGCAACTGGTGCAGCAGCAACAAGCAACCGCAGCAAATTCCCTGCCATCCGTAATGTACTTATACGAAGGCGCATGCGGCGTTGAATCCTTTAAGATTGCGGCCGCAGTCATAGTCACAGCCACGGCCACCGCTACAGGCGCAGGCTGTGCGCAAGTGCGGCGCCAATTTGCTGTTGTCGCAACGGTTTTACGCTTGCACACCACACACACACGCACACACACATACACACACTCTCGCACTCCAATGCAGACGTGTACCGTTGCACTTGAAGCTGCCATAAACACTTGTTGGAAGGCAATAAAATACTCACTCTTAAGCCGCTGAGCTTGATCCTTTTTTCCAAATTTTATTACCACAACTACAAAGGACGGCGGATCGGCACAAATGCATGCCCGTTCCTACACTCAAACGCACTCGTAGATGATTGCCTCAATTGGCGACACTCTTACTTCAAGTGTCCTGATGGCATTGAGTGAGGCAAGGTGTCCCAGGTAAGCCAATGTATGGCACAATGTCCTTAGTAGATATTAAATGAAACCGTCTCCTAAGTGTTCACACTCCTTGACATTACCGCAAGAAGGTCCTATGCCAGCACCAGCAACAATCGCAGCAGCACAACAGCTTACAACAACAAATGTTGTCGCCTAACGCATTGGCCTTTGAGTGTCAGCACTTTGGTGCGACATCAACGGAGCCAGTGTGTTTTTGTAGGTAGTTCTCGAGCTCAGCCTCCGTCTAGGTGTACGAGCTGGAAACACAAAAAGGAAAGATAAAATGCGAGAGAGTATGGTGCAACCCTCCCTGCTGCACTTGTCAGCGTGCGGAGCAAGTCTATTAGTGACGCAATTACACCTGAACCCGCTCGATCGGCTTGGGAATTTATCGTTCGCAAGTGTTGCGCAACAAACCATAAAAGTGTCCTGAAGTTCAAGGCTACCTGTGGCGTCTCCAACGCCAACGCTCGTAAATTATGGCGTACGTGCACGCCCACTGTGTCGCTTTGCCGATTCCCAGTGCGGGCGTGGAGCGTTACAATTTTTGGCAGACGATTGTAAATTTGAGAACAATTTCAAACATTTACGATGGGTTGACGCCAAATGTGGCCGTTGACGCCGCAGAGCCGTGCTCGCAGTCTGAAGCGTGAAGCGATTTACCGGGCTGCGTGGTGTCGTACGAGCCTCTGTTCAAGGGTTTGTGTGGCTCGGCATGGGTATGTATGCTTGCAAACACGAAGAAAGAACGGATGTGCAACGTCCGTCCTCCTCCTCAGCGTCGTTGTTGTCGTTGTCTAATTTGCGACTTGTTGCAATTGGAATTTTTGTGCAAAAAACGAACTTTTAATTGTACCTTTTTTCTGAGGCGCGTAGCGATGTCGGCGTCACACTTTGTTGAAATCTCAATGCTGCTTGAAATGAAATATGCTGCCTACCCGCTTCTCCACGGCTGCATTTAGGAGTTAAGGCCCACTGCACTGTGAAATAGCAGGGCTTCCTAAGTCACACATTAACACACACGCGCGCACACACGCACACACACACACACACACACACATGTATATATATATACATACGTACTTACGTATATATACGTACGTACTTACTCACACGTACGTATGGTGTAGTATGTTAAAATTGCAACGCAAATTAGTTCGCGCTAAAAGTTCGAGTCACTGAATTATGCTAATTAACAATAAAATCTTCGATTGTTTTCAAGTCCCAACTGAACTGAACTGTCGATCTGTGTTTCTTTTTTATGGTTATGTCTACTTTCTAGATTATTCTTACACATTCGCGATGGTTTTGGCTAGAAAAGTGTTTTTTATTATTATTACATATTTCAACATAATATCTACATACATACACACATACAATGCATGCTGACGCTACCACTAGTTTAAGGAACTAACGAGCAGTTTGACTTTAACATTTTTAGGGAATTTTGCTCAAAGATTTTTGAAGTCCCTACTTTGAGTACTACAATGAGTTCATATGGTTTCTTTCGTTGGATTCATCGACTAGGCCTGTAGTATTGAAAAGCTTCCAGACTTCTTCGTTTACGTGCCTCTGGAGCCTCTTTGAGAGGGCTTCTGCTTGCTTTTTAATTTCTACAGTGACCCTAATAACATTGAAGACACGACGCATGTCGACATTACGAGCGTACCAACCTCTGTAGACTTTATTTGGAAATCTCTGGATTATTTTAATATTATTTGGGCTGGCACAGCCCCATATTTCTAACCACACTGGTATTCAAATATGTTTGTATATCGTGATTTTGTTGTATTTGGTGAGCTTTGATCTTCGTCCAATGAGCCAGTCCCATTTTATTAATATCAGGTTGAGTTTATATCGCTTTGTTTTTATATGCTCCTTCCAACGTACGAGGGCGGATTGATATTGAAGCTACCTAAGTAGGAAAAGCGCTGATGCGGCGGCCACTAGTTTCCCTACCGGATCTAGTGTAGGTAGGTTGAGTATTACTTCTAATGATAATTGGGGTAATCCTTAAACCACAAGAAAAGCACAGAAAATATGTTCTTTGGACTTTCTCAGAAGCTTCAAATAGCTTTGTTTCTAAGAGGCTGGCCACCATACCAGTATTTACTTTAAAAGTCGGTGTTCTATTCGCCAAACATATAAAGTAGTATCTGGAAATATTGTTATAGATACAGAAAGACCAATCCAGAAGCGATTGGCTGGACCCTAAAAAACACCCTTTAACAATTGTTGCAATGAACTTACACAAGGCATCACAATATCTTACTCTTCTATCCAATTAAAGCGATTTTCTTTTAATCATACTAGAATTATACTCCACGTCGGGACTGTTCCTGACACTGTTACCTCAAATCATGGCCTGAGTTAATTAAATTTGCTTATTTCGTGGTTTTTTCCACTGCAATACAAGTAAAATTATGAAAATTTTCAGCTAAAACGTGAATATTGTCGAAATATACGAGTATAATGGCAATCGAAACTTAACTGTTCCAAATGAGAGGTGAGTGACCACTTTGCTCAGGGTTGTGGTTCCATTGACTGATGGCAATTTTTGCAGTTCTCACATTCACGTTTTTTGCTTCAATTCGTTTATTTCAACTCCTGTCCATCAACGGTCAGAACCTATTCAGACCTATTCCCGGATGGAATCTGACGTGTTTTGAATTTGAATTTCAATCATTGGATTATTGATTTCATATTTACGAGGGCGGATTGATATTGAAGCTACCTAAGTAGGAAAAAAACATTTTTTTTTTTTCAAAAACCATTTATTTCTCAACATAGTCTCCTTTTACTTCGACACACTTAGTAAGACGATATTCCAACTTTTTTATACCATCTGAATAATATGATTTCGGGAACCCCTCAAAATACGCGTTAGTTTCGGTAATCACTTCTTCGTTTGAGATGAATCTTTATCCTGCGAGCCATTTTTTCAAGTTTGGAAACAGGAAAAAGTCACTAGGATCTAAATCTGGACTAAAAGGTTGATGATTAACCAATTCGAAGTGTATTTCACGTAATTTTAGCATCGTATCTAATGCTGTGTGAACCGGTGCGTTGTCTTGAAGAAAGAGCATTTTTCTTTAAATGTGGTCGTTTTTCCTTGATTGCATCAATCAATTGATCCAATAGTGCACGATAATACTTTCCTGTGATTGTGGATCCTTTTTCAAGATAATCGATGAACAATATTCCGTGTGCATCCCAAAATACAGTGGCCATAACCTTGCCAGCCGATTTCACTGCCTTCGCCTTCTTCGGAGCACTTCCACCAGCTTCCACCCATTGTTTCGATTGATTTTTGGTTTCAGGTGTGTAGTGGTGGACCCACTTTTCATCAACAGTTATTAATCGACGCCAAAAATCAACAGGATTACGTTTTATCATGTCCAAACACCGCTGTGAAGTGGTCTGTCGAACTCGTTTTTGTTCGACACTGAGCAAACGCGGCGCCCATCTTGCCGATAGCTTTTTCATATGCAAATGTTCATGCAAAATGTTGAACACACGTTCATATGATATGTTTACCATTTCAACAATCTCACGCAACTTGACTCGGCGATCATTCATAACGATATCGAGGATTTTCTCGATATTTTCTTCAGTAACCACCTCTTTTGGCCTTCCTGTTGATGGTATTGTTGCAGTGCTTGTTCGGCCGCGTTTAAATTCAGCAATCCAATATTTTACCATGTAATCTGACGGAGCAGACGCACCGTAATGTTTATCGAGCTTTTCTTTTGTCACTGCACGAAATTCGCTTTTTTCCATTTTTCAAGAAACACAAAAGTTGCATACTTCAAACGACTACAACAGATAAACTAATCGATGAATTTGGGTGAAATTTTAACAGCTGACGTTTGACAGATCGCAATTTCTAAAAAAAAAGTTTTTGTGTTTGTGCTGCCATCTAGCGCTAGGTAGCTTCAATATCAATCCGCCCTCGTAGCTTAGCATCGAGAGTTCTGCCAAGGTATTTTGCGGTTTTTGCGTATGGGATTGGAGCGCCTAATAGTATTATTGGGTGATAGATAGATATAATATATCTATATATAGATATAATATATATTATATATTTAAGGGTGTTATACACTGCGACATGAAATATCTATTGTGATGCCCCTATTTATTTGAAAGATGAGGATAGTCCCATCTGTTGATCTTCTGTCAGATTAATTGAAGATAGGAAGTCATATATTTTGGAGGAATCAAGTTGAGGGATCTTGCTCATATCTAATATATATTCTCCAAAACACCTGTGCCTTTTGTGTGCCAATGGTCCGCAGTCTGTGATCAGGTGCAGTGAGGTCACTTTCTCCACAGAATCTCCAGATGGCAACTGAAGATAGACCCAACTTATTCATATGATAGTTGGGTATACAGTGTCCGCTTAAAATGCCTGTGATGATTCTTAATTTACTCCGAGGCATATTTATTAACTCCTTAGCTCTTTTAGGAATAAAATCTCTCAGAAGAGCTTTGGACTGCCTTAGTTCCGGAAGAGTTTTCCAGGTTTGACTTCTTTTTGCATCTGTACACTTCTTCAGCAGACCTCCAATGGTATTGGATGATAGTCCACAGAAGGGTTCAGGGCCGTTGAACTGAGAGGCCGCAGCATTCCTAGCTAAACTATCAGCCTTCTCATTTCCCAATTATTGGGTGATAATTAACTTTATTGTTGGTGAAATTCACTAGGATTGATTTGTTGTTGTTGAGTTTTATTCGGCAAGTTTTTGTCCCTTTTTCGACTGCGTTAATAGCAATTTGAAGTTTAGCTGTCGCTTCTTCCGCGGTTTTTCTGTAGCAAGGATGGCTGTGTCGACAGCAAAGGTGGCGATCATGCTGTTTGGAGGTAATGGTAAATCTTTTGTGTACAAGCGATATAGAAGGGGGTCAAGGATGCTTCCTTGCGGCACGCCATGGTTTATTTAGTCTAGATCTGAGTACTCACTTTCTTGCTTGAATTAAGTCTGTTTTAATAAGGGCACTAAATTGAAGGGAGAGATAGGAACTGATTTTGTTGATTAGGCCTTAATGCCATACCTTGTCGAATGCCTCTGCGACGCCTAGGAAGACTGCTGAGCATACGGTTTTCTCCTCATAGGATTTTTCGATTTCTGCTGTGATTCTGTGCACCTGGTCTATGGTAGAGTGATCTCAACGAAATCCTAATTGGTGTATGGTATCAGATTGCGTGATTCAATGATTGGTTTTATGCGTTTTAGAATAAGGTTTTCTAATAATTTTGAGACTGGTAGAAGCGAGACTGATCTGTATGAAGAGACAGAGTGTGGGTGTTTTCCTGGCCTGGCAATCATTATCATCTCAGCCACTTTCCACAGGGTTGGGACATATTGGATACGGATGGATGAATTAAATAGTTTTGCGAATCTAGCTTGACTTTTGCTGGGTGCTTGTTTTAATACTTTCTCAGTGATTAAATCGAAGCCAGGCGCTCCTTATCTTTCAGTTGTTTTATTGCATTTTCCGTTCGCTTGTAGTTATTTGTGTGATGGGTGCGCTATCCCGTCTAATGAGGAGGAGTACAAGCTGTCGATTTGATTCTCAATTGGTTGGAAGGTGTTAGCCAGATGCTATAGCTTTATCCTTATCGCTTCTCGACCACGTTCTATTTGCATTTTTGACTGGTGGGTCATGGTAGCTTGGCCTTTTTTGGTATTCTGTGCCTTTCCAAAGAGAGTAGTCGCTTTTTTCATCAGCTGTTAACTCTGATAGATACCGATTCATTGGTTCGTATTTGATGGTTCTCGCCTAAGTTCCTGTGTTGCTCTGTTAAGGTTAGCTTTATCGTTAGGTTAAGGTTAGCTTTGTCGTTTGAAGCAGCAGATTCGGTTCCTAGTAGTCAATTGGAAAGGAAGGCATGGAATAAGCTGGTCTTCCAATTATCCCGAATGAATGGCTCAGTGGCTAAACTTATTGCAAGTGTAATGAAGCGTAGAGGGAGTCTTATAATTGACAATGAAGTATAACTGGAACTTACCTTGATCGAATGGTTCGAGCGCTATTAAATGGGGATAAGCTGGCAAAGCCAGAAATGCTTTATGCAATTTAGTCCAACAATTTAGTCCAAAGGTTATAAAGAAGAGTCGGAAATTCAGCATTCTCACATTGAATCCGAATCACAGTCTCCATTTTGTTCTTCAAATTCAGAATAGGAAACTTAAGATGTGGAACTTGCTTTAGGGAAATATTTAGATGAGCAGGAGTTCCTAAAACGTTGCCGCTTTGATTAAGGAAGAAAAGTGAAGAAAAAATTTAAGCTTGAATTTGAAGTAAAATTTGTCGAAACTTTGAAAAAGGTTGACAAGATTGATAGAAGCTCAAAATTAGGTTTAAATGAAGTGATATTGACGTATCCTGAGATTACTCAAAATTTCGTACTATTCGGTAGAGCCATTTCATCCGATTCAGGTCTCAGTGGAAAGTTTGAATGGCGAATTCTTAGCTCAGGCATCATTGAAAACCGATATTCCCTTTCAATTTAGTTACAATGATCAATTTGGGAGAACTATTGTTCTTTCTGTCAAAGAAGATGTTACGGACTTAACCGTACCGAGGCATATGTGATTATGGGTCTAATAAGAGTAGTGTACAGCAAGTACACCACCGCTGGACTTAGACCCCAAGTCTTACCGAAGGTCCGCCTACACCGCCAGAACATCTTTAGTGTACGAGAGACCTTCTGCTCGACATGACTCTTCCAGGTTAATTTGCTATACCCGTAGATATTCGTCAGCATACGCTTGAACGTCACCTCTAGCGTTTTGCAAATCATTGAGAAGGGAGTCCACAACGCAGCATCATAGAAGAGGAGAAAGTACTTCCCCTTGTGGGACTCTCTACTCTCGCCTCTACTTTGATAATGTCGTCATTTCCTCCCTCCGTGATAATCACTCGTTTGGACAGCATGTAGTGAATCCATCGTACGATGACTTCCTTTACTCCACGATTAATTGCTGAAGAGGTAGCGTTGTCCAAGACTTCCTCAGAGTGAAGTCTCCTGTTTCGAGCCATTTTTCAACTATGCGAGTCGGGAAGAGCCGATTCGCAGGATTTTCCACTCTGATATGCTAATTGTCGGGCATTGAGTGGACTCTGTTTCAGAACCTTCAATCCATTCTCAATCATACGTTCCAGACTTTTTACCAAAAACGATGTTAAGCTTATTGGTCTGAAACTTTTCGGTAAAGCGTAGTTGTCCCTCCCCCGGGCTAGAAACCAATACTACTTTGATCGATTGCCAAAGGCGTGGAATATATCCATGAGCGACACAAGCAATGCAAATTATTTTCAGAACCCTCAAGAGCTTTGTCCCTTCTCGCTTCAGCATGATTGGATAAACAACATCGGGTTCTGGAGACTGAAAGTTATCGAATGACGATAAGGCGAACCTTACTGTTTCTTCGGTAACTATCCTAGAGGCTGTGAACCAATCAAGCCTTGTGGTAGCAACTCCAGCCTGATCAAAAGTGTTGATGGCGCTCTGAGGAGCAACAATCCTGCAGACAGAGAAATGTGTAACAAAGAATACACCGTTTACTTCCGATCTTCAGCTGGTGTAGGAATATCGGACTTCAACAGAGAATCGAGCTTGGCTATCCGATCCTTTTGAAGAACTTCACATAACCTTGCTGAACACTTCTGATCCTCCATTTCACTGCAGAAGTTTCTATAAGAGTCCAGTTTAGAGAATTTAACCTTCTTCTAATATTCTTTCTTCAGCTTATGGTAGGCAAGCCAGTCTGCTTCCAAATGGGTATTAATTGGTTACTACAGGTTGGTGCAGAACTGATCGTGTTTGATAATTGACGTGTTTGGCAGCAGTTGAAGACGGAGTCTTACATAATACTCCTTATTAAAGAAGTCGGAGTAGTACAATTTTTCCTCGACTCCACAGCCCTACTTGCGCATCGACCCCAGCTAATTTTGCAATTAGTATTTGTGATGATCGCTGATGCAATTCGAAATACCGGCACTATATAAAGGTGGAATTTTTCCAATAGCTCCGTATGTAAGTAATAAATCAATAATATTTGAGTGCGCATAGCTTGCAATATACACTCGTGCGTACATAGGTATGTATATTCGCTTTCGCGCCCCTATTCTTGGCACCTGCAACGCTGTCAGTCACAAATCCCCGGAAAAAATGCATTAAAACAAAAGAAGTGCGTCATTAACGAAGGCACCACACCAATGCGAGTCGAGTCGGAATTGAAATGCACGAGCACCGAATAAGGACCCTTGCCCTGCTCCTACTCGCACTTGCACACGCCTGCGCAGCACGTTTCCTCGTATTTGAAATATTGGAATGCTCGTATATTTAAGCATAAAGATTTGTGTGCGATAACACGTGAGATAGGCGCCTCCAACTAAATGCTAAACGAGTTAAACTCGCTGATAGAGATCGATCTCTGGAATGGAAATGCGTATGCGAAGTCAAAGGTAGGAAATGGTGCCGTTGATCGTCATTAAACTACCAACAGCCAAAAGAAAGAAAGAAAAAAAAGCCTAATAAGAGAGGAGGGAAGGAATAATATGTGTATGAAAAAAGACAGAACCGGGCAACACGAAAAAGTGATGGTGGCGACGCGTCGTCCAAGTGCGGGACGATGATTTAATTTTGTTACACGTTTTCTTTGTTTAGCTGTCGAATAAATGATCGATGATGGTCTGTCACTGAGATGATCATTTTTCGTCTGGCTACCAGAGAGCTGCGGTTGCTGCGCCTGCTGCGGATCGCAGCTAAACTTCGGGTTAGCATTAAGCGCTGCTGGCTTAGTTGCTTCTTGGCTTGGTTTGGCTCGGTTGGTTTGTCTGTCTTCTGTCCATTTGGCCGTCTTTTACTTCTGTTCAGCCGCCAGGCGAGTGTTGATTTCTTTGTTGATTAGTTGCAGATAAAACTTTTGACTTCTTATAAAATAGGAATAAATTAATGAAATTACTCGTACATTATGCGTTTGGTTCTCTCGTTATGAAGATATCTGTGCTGTCTGCGTGTGCCTGTCCGTCTGTTTGTCTGTCTGTCTGTCTGTCTGTTTGTCTACGGCATTCAGGCGGCGTTAAGATTTCCCACGCTATTTGATTTTAAACGGCTGTAAAGATGCTTTTTTGAGTGGTTATAATTTGTTCTCAAGTGCGTTTCAGTTTGGGTCTACCCAGCAACTAGGCGCTACTTTGTAGTTGACATTAAGTCCTTCGGCGGGCAAGCAGGCAGGCAGGCAGGAATAAAGGCTCATACAGCATACATACTAGTACAGCATGCATGCGCGGCTTTGGCCCTACTCATCGTTTATCACGCGAAAGTGATCATGTTTTTGCTGTTCGACTCAATTGTTGCTGCACTGCTTGAGCAGGGGCACGTTGAAATGCAAAACCACCACCAGCCACGTCCAACCGAGCAATCCCAGGTAGAGTGGCGCCCACTACTGCAGCTACAGCGAAGCGGCCAAAGGAGCAGCCCTACTGCTGCTTGCTGTCGGGCTGCTCGCAACTTCTTTAAGGCTTTAGTCGGCCTATCTAGTGATCGGCATCTAAAGCATTAAATGTGTACTTAAGATACATTTGTTGCTTGCGATAACATCGCTCGTCCTGAATCAATCGCATCAGCGCGGCGTGCATAGGAGAAGAGAGTGAAATAGCAAGGATGGCATATTGTGGCACAGCATCTCATCGCATCCCATCGCAGTGCGCCGCATATCGATTACACGATTGCAAAGCAATTGACCTGCTGCAATGGTTCGGAACAGAAGTCGATTTGAAATTGATACCTATGCCGATGCCGCTACTGCCGTCCCTACTGCCTTCAGCCGGCCGTAAACGTTCTTGTACGTTTTTCCCCCTATGGTTGGCCTCCTTTCTGTGCGCTTGAGCAACGCAGTCGATCTTTTCGTCTGCTGCTTATCGCTGTCTCTGGTCGGATCTGCGCTTGTTCGGCTTGTGATCTTTGTGACATGCGGAAACAAGCCGCTTTGTCAGATTAAGAACTGCCAATTGGCAATAAGTTAGTCGTTGGCGTTGACATGTTTGTCATTTCGCAGTTAATATTGTGCGAATTATTTCGGTGGACGGTAGGCATGTGAAAAATTTATATTTTTATATTCATTTAAATTTCTTCTACTGCTAATTCGACGATTATCTACACCGAGTTTTTTCCACACACACACACACACACACACATACTTGACCATACTCGTAAGGCATCAATCTCCACAAGAGGCCTCGCATGTCATTTTGATGTACAAACATGCGTAAATGACAAGACCACCTTGTTAACCATTAAAATGCATATACAAAAATCTCATAGTTATTATCCGAAATTTTTGAAAGACACAAAAACAACAACAAAAACAAGAAACAACCAATACAACCAGCATAAAAACCATCAAACGAAAATCAAATTAATTTTAATGATATTTCACAAGCGAATGGACACATAATATTCTCCAAATAAGTTAATTATGAGCAAATGAATCACAATCACACGGTCGGTCACACCGACTCTGAGCATAGCCCTACTCTCGTTGGATAGTCTACACACACCTACATGATACTAATCCTTTTGGATTTTTGTTTGATTCTTTCATATTTAGACAACTGTTTCAATACGATTACACTGTCACGACACATGATTCAAACTCATGATTCGAATAGCGCGTTTAAGCTATGAATTTTATGATTAGTATATGCATTTACGCTACCGGGCAGGATTGGAACCTGCGAACTTCTGAGTGTGAGTCTAGCATGCTTACCACTATCCCACAGAGGGCGGATTTGCTGAGAATAAACCACTGACAATAAACTACTGAGAATAAACCACTGAGAATAAAAGACTGAGAGCAGCAACGATAGAGAAGGAAAACACGATTAAGTGCGCACAGAGAAAGAGAGTATCGGCCAGAGAACACAGGAAAGTCTTTTTCGCTGCCAGCGTCCGTAGCGGACACACCACGATTTTGAGTGGATTCACCACGATTCTGAGTGGATTCACCACGAATTTGAGTGGATTCACCACGATTTTGAGTGGATTCACCACGATTCTGAGTGGATTCACCACGATTTTCAGTGGATTTGTGTACAAAGTCCGTCTGCTTTATTTCGCTGCTTTGCCGTGTGACGTTTAAGTTTCTTTTCTCTGTGTTCTCTGGTATCGGCCACCTGTACTTCTACCATAGCTTAATGCATAACTCGTTTAGACATTCGACACTCCAACTTTAAAGTCGCTCCACCTCGTATACCTTAGGTTTTCACACATCTCGTACAGTTGTTTACCTGCCTTCGTCGTCTGCTTGTTACGACTATAATTCGTAAAATATTGGATAAGTCACAGTTAATGAGTGTGAATCGTTCGTCGACTCATGTATGAACACCACTCATGGGCTTAGAACTGAAAATTGCTAATAAGTTAATCAATTAAGTTGATTCGTATACAGTCCACTGCTACATTTGATTCGAACACTGAAGACTAAAGTAAATGCTTTCAACCCTCTCATCTGAATCCGTACCGATATAGTCAGATTAACTGCTGACAATATACATCATTTGCCATCATTCATTCTTTGATCTACAATGGGCATCCCATTTAATGACGTCACACTCAAGTTTAGTGGTATCAATACGTCACATTTTCTGCTAATTAGACCGACTGTATAAAGTGAAACTCATTCAGTCACCAATCGGGCTAACTAACTAAGAATTGATTTGAGCTTTTTGTTTTTGGTATATTTAAACGATACAAATCTCCAATGCATTAAATATGCCGAAAATTATGTCACAAAACGCACTGAGAATGGTCTTATAAATCCGTGTAGATATTTAATCCCAAATGCTCCTTTCGGAAATGGAAAACCATAATCAGACCCTTGGAATGCCGTGAATTCTTCATATGAGATTCCCGTATTCATTCCGAAGATTTTTCGTTTAATAGCGTAGTTCTCCTACTTTTTCCCCAACATATCAAATTCAATATATCGTCGCATCTAACAACTGATATATAGTTCTGGAATATGCAGCGAGACTCATACAGGTAATCTCTGGCCCAATGATAGATAGGAGGATGGTGGGATTTTGTGTATTGATGAAATTAGTGCGATGCTATTAATTGACTCATAGCTTCCAAAGATGGTCGTAGTATGCATATAGGAAATTCAAATATATTACAAACAGACAATTAAAGCAAAGAATTTGGATTTGTTGCCATCAAAGAAGTCATTAGTCAAAGAAGAGTTTGATTTTAATACTCGTAGTTAAAATATTACTCCCTTCATGTCCGATCGATCTGTGGAGTAAAAGATGGATGGCGGAGCCATGTTAGTGTCAACGAAACGGAGGAGAACAATGCTAAATTTGCATAAATCGCACACATTGGTTTCAGAGTTATTCGTCAAAACAACACTAATTCAGAGAATACGTTTTTTTATGAATGGCGAGGAAAGGCAGAGAGAATAATGGTAATATTATTTTTTCGTGTCCACTTTACCATCACCAATTTGTTTGTTAAGCCGCTTGAAGTGTGACGCCCCGTCGGACTTTTGATGGTTTTTGCATCGAAGTATGTTGGAGATGGTGAAAATAACTCCGACAGCGTGCTCCACAAATGCCAAAAATTGTGCAAGGATAAGCAAATTTCTTTGAAAAGCTTTTATTCAGTATTCGAAGACTTAATTACATTTGTGTTGAAGAAGATTTGACTATATACATATACATATATAAAGAACAACGAGTAGTCCTGAAGTCGAGTAAGACCAACTTCGAAAAAGACCTTTACCCTTATTGTGCGTTCGAGTTAAACCAGGCGTTGGACATTTTATTCAGATATCCTCATTTGGAGCATATCTTGGGTAATTTTCGGTAGGGTACCCTGAGATGATTATAATGGAGGGAAGCGTGGCCATTTCTTGTGTATAGCTTTGGTGGATCAATATACATACGTATTTACACAAAATTTCGTCCAAAAATTTGGCATAGGTCCTAAGTTTAAAACATGTATCAGTAGAGGGTGTAGCTCTCAAAATATACCGCCCATTTTTTGTTTTTTGTTTGATACTATTTCATTGATGAATCTTGCATGGGGTCCTAGAAAATAGTATTTGTTAATTTTGGGCGTGTCAGTAGTAATAATCTGCCCATATTTTGTATGCACGCTAGTTCGAACCTAATGCATAATTCATACATCATCATTAGAAGCATAGATAGGGTAATTTTAGTGGTGCCCAAAATCATTGTATGGGAGGTAGGCATGTCCTTTATCTGACACCATTGAATGGCTTTGTAGCGTCAATATACGCATTCGTATAAAATTTCGTACACACATTTTGTATAGGTCGTAAGTTATAAAAATGTGTGGGCGTGGCTGTGAACTAATTCGAATATATTTTGTGTGGCGTTTAATGGTATTACCCGCAACCCTATACTGTGAAATTTCGTTGCAGAATCTTCCTTAGGAAGCTAGTGATTATTTTTGGTTAATTGTGGGAGTGGCAGTAGTAGTAGTATGATACCCATATTTATGCACACACACTACTTTGGTCCCAGTGTACAGTGTATCATCAATACGAGGCTCCCGAAAGTTCTTTGTATAGAAAATGGGCGTGTTTTTCCTCTGATCAACCCCATTTCTTGCAGTTGGCTGTACAATGTCCACAGGTTGCTTCTCATAAAATTTCTTCTAATAATTATATATTAAATATGAAATAGCTAATATATCTTAAGTTATGAATATTTGTTAATAGTGGGCGTGGCAGTTAACATATACCGCTCACATTTTGCATTAGTAGGAGCCACATGTACATAACTTCCAAATTGCATCACTATTCCATCAATTGGATCGAAGTTATAACCATTTTAAAAAGGTGAAAAAAGTTTCATATATGGGAGGTAGGCGTGGTTTTTGTCCAAATGAGCTCATATAGCAATCTGGTTCTGTATCTCGGTCCAGACTATACTTTTGCAAAGTTTCATTAAGATATCTCTAACGGTCTGGAAGAAAGTGACCACAGACGGACAGACATAAACTGATTCTGAGCATTTGTGTATACTTATGTTCATACCTGCCACGCCTTCTTCTGAAAAACTACTCATTCTCACAAACTAAGTATACCTTTTCTAACCTTCTTTAGGGTAAAGGGTATAATAAGCTGTTAAGCGAGAGTAAAGTCAGAGAACACAGAGAAAGGAGAGTCTTCTTCGCTGCCAGCGTCCGTAGCGGACACACCACGAATTTGAGTGGATTCACCACGATTTTGAGTGGATTCACCACTACTTTGGGTGGATTCACCACGATTTTGAGAGGATTCACCACGATTTTGAGTGGATTCACCCCGATTCTGAGTAGATTCACCACGATTTTTAGTGGATTCGTTTACAACGTCCGTGTGCTTTTTTTCGCTGCTTTGCCGTTTGACGTTTAAGTCAGAGAACACAGAGAAAGGAGAGTCTTCTTCGCTGCCAGCGTCCGTAGCGGACACACCACGAATTTGAGTGGATTCACCACGACTTTGAGTGGATTCAACACGATTTTGAGTGGATTCACCACGACTTTGAGTGGATTCACCACGATTTTGAGTGGATTCACCATGATTCTGAGTAGATTCACCACGATTTTGAGTGGATTCGTTTACAACGTCCGTGTGCTTTTTTTCGCTGCTTTGCCGTTTGACGTTTAAGTCAGAGAACACAGAGAAAGGAGAGTCTTCTTCGCTGCCAGCGTCCGTAGCGGACACACCACGAATTTGAGTGGATTCACCACGACTTTGAGTGGATTCACCACGATTTTGAGTGGATTCACCATGATTCTGAGTAGATTCACCACGATTTTGAGTGGATTCGTTTACAACGTCCGTGTGCTTTTTTTCGCTGCTTTGCCGTTTGACGTTTAAGTCAGAGATTTTGAGTGGATTCACCACGACTTTGAGTGGATTCATCACATTTCTCAATGGGTTCGTGTACAACGTCCGTCTGCTTTTTTTCGCTGATTTGCCGTTTGACGCTTAACTTTATTTTCTCTGTCTTCTCTGGCTCATACCTGCCACGGCTTCTTCTGAAAAACCACTTATCCTCACAAACTTAGTATACCTTTTTAGGGTAAAGGGTATAATAAGCTGTTAAGCGAGAGTAAAGTGAGAGTGACAGGTGTGGTGAGCTCGTGTTCACCATCTCACCACGCACAGAAATACAAATACAATAAATATATATTTGAAGAGAACATTTTTTGACAGTGCTGCCAAATGTAATAAAAACATGGAGTTCGTATTTTGACCGTTCTTTGCACAAGCGAAGTGGAGAAATTGATGAGGCTTCGTTGAGTGTCTTTTGAAACAGACGGAACCGTTCTTTTTTCTGTGTGCGTATGCATATATCTGACAAGCGGAACGCACCAGTTGTAGGGTGCCACTCATATAACAAACTTGAAATTCCTACAGTTAAAGTAAAACAAATGATATTCTAATTTTAATGGCTTGCCACAGACATTCGAAATGTGTGTCCGAGTGACTCGGGTGAAAATGTGCTGCACTTGTTGTTCCCGCATTTTGGTCGCTTCGAATTGCAATAGTAAAAGAAAAAGAAATCAAATAAAAAAGGAAACAAATGCAGCAACAACAACGGGCACCACAAATTTTGATTGATGTCCTTTTGAGAAATGTGGACACCTTGCTATGGATCCCAAAATATTTGAGATACTGAAACCTGCCCAATACGATCGCACTCACGCACACACACACACGCACACATTTACATCCATATAGATTCAGACAAGTCGAACACATGCTCCGCGCTTCGTTGTTGGCCATGAGAATTGGCTCAGAATGCAGCGTGCGCGGCTGTAAACGACAGCGGGAGGTGCGATGGCGCCACTGATATGTTTCACCCTTCATTTAATTTTTTCCCATATCATTTTATTTGATTTCTTTTAATATTTTTCGTTTTGTGGATGCTCTTTTAATATTAATGCCCGGTTTGGACCGTTTAGAAATTTGACAAGAGCGCAGAAGTTGTGCCACAATTTAAATGGCAATTGTGCGCCTGCGCAATGGCAATAGCCTTGGTATGAATGTGTCTGCATAGGGGTATGAATTTATTATAATTCGTAAACAGCGCTCTTATCAAAATAATTAAATTTAAAACATAAACTTAAATTGCGCGTGTGCATACAAATGCGAGCAGAGTTGCCATATTAATATGAATTAATTAAGGCACAAAAACATTGAAAAAAGCCCAAAAAAAGGAAAAAATTCCGAAAAAATTTAACAAATTCGCATTTTAAAGGAATTTGTCAATGCAACGCTTTGGGCAGGCATCTTAAATATGCCACACACACGGTCGGTTGCATAAATCTCCAAACTTGGACAGCCGCAGTCGCAGTCGCAGTCGTCAGAGTCGTTGAGGTTTGGTTTGGTTTGGTGTGTTGTGGCGTTGATGGTTGCTGCTGGCTGCCCAGCCAGTCGGCCAGTTAGCGAGCTGGCTCATTATTTATTATGAATTCTATAAATATTAATGGATTTTTAAATGCAATTATAACAACTAATTAATAATGTGCATTTTTAATTGTGGCGAGCGAGTGCCCGTACGAGTATGCGCCGTGCTCGCCTTTTCATGGTTGTTCAGTTGTTCAGTTGTTTGGCTGTTTGGTCGTTTGGTCGTTTGGTTTCTCTGGCTGCTGCAGTTTATGGTGGTCCCTTCATTTCATGCATTTATTGGCATGCATTTTCTCGCATTTTTTGTTATGAAATTCTCAGTTTTGGCAATTCGGCCAAAGGCGAAAAAAAGCTCTGAAATGTTTGTCTGCATTTATTTTAATTAGCCAGAAGAGATGTGATCGAAATAATTGATGCGATTGATGGCAGCAACAGCATCATCATCGTCAAAAAAGTCTCCCTTTTGCAGGAGCTCCTCAGTGGACAGAATCGTAAATGTGCATC
Source organism: Clusia tigrina (assembly GCA_920105625.2). NCBI lineage: Eukaryota > Metazoa > Arthropoda > Insecta > Diptera > Clusiidae > Clusia > Clusia tigrina. Next base: position 30,506,023 of record OV050032.1, read on the forward strand.
AATGTGTGTGCAGCCGACTGTCTTGCGGGTGGTGATATTGAAATCAGTGGTAGAACGCGACCGTTGTCTTACAACTCTGGACAGAGAACTATCAAGTATCAAGAACGTATTCGTAGCCCAGAATGAATCCAATAAAATTGATGTTAAGCTCTAAAGAAACTGTAAAAAGGAATCGTTCAGCATTACAAATCGAGAAAGCCCTGAGGTGTTCTGTGGGAAATTATTCATGTCACTATGAGTGTTCGGGTTTGTCTGTCTCCGGTTTAATAGTTCGGGTTGGTGGTGAAAATCGCAAGGATCTCGGCAAATCCGATTTAAAACCCGATTGTAAATATGTGTTGAAGCCTTGTTACATGCCGAATGTAGAAGTCTGCTTAAGTTACATTGCAGTCTGCTGTTCAATAGGGTATCTTCCTCGGCTTCCTTCCAGAAGAAAATTCCAACTAGAAATGTCGACAGACTATTGGTCCGACCAGCCAATTGATTAAAATTAAAGTGGTAATTTGGAGCCTAACAATTGCCAGTGTAATCTACCAGATCTCAGCCACTCCTTTCACCCGCCGAACAGAAACTTAAGGAGAGTATTTTTGATCAAAATCAGACAAATCAGTGACCACATCCAAAAGGTGGCTTTCTATAAAGGCACCCTTTATTTTTCCAAGCAAGCAAGTTTAGAAGACGTGCAAGAGAGTTTCTTCCTCCATTTGGAGTCTCCAGAACGTAAATGTGAGGTAGTGTCAGGTAAAAAGTCCACCCATTGGTTTTAACTGGCGCGCTCTACTCTACAGCTCTAAGCAGCTTGGCTGACTTGAATTCATCTGAAGTTGGTTCTTCCCACCGATTGTTTGTGGTTCAAATACTTGTAGATCGAAAGAGGTTTTCATTCCTATGTCTGAATTATGTTGAATCTTTTGTGTAGTGGAGAGTTCTCTGCAAATTTCATCTGGCCTATAATATCCGGGAACCTTCGCCCAGCAAAGGTGCAGATCTCCGCAGATAAGTGAAGCATTGTTTGTTCGTCTTGGACGACACAGAGACACAACCAGAGAACACAGAGAAAGGAAAGTATTTTTCGCTGCCAGCGTCCGTAGCGGACACACTACGATTTTGAGTGGATTCACCACGGTTCTGAGTAGATTCACCACGATTTTCAGTGGATTCGTGTACAAAGTCCGTCTGCTTCATTTCGCTGCTTTGCCGTTTGACGTTTAAGTTGCCTTTCTCTGTGTTCTCTGGACACAACCCAGTGCTTTGTCTGAGGTGAATAACAGTGAGAATGTGATGTCAGAGCTTTCTGGAAAGTACTGTAGTAGCCTGGTTACCGACACTTTATATTTACATCGAGATTGTGACTGAGAACTCTATCCCTATCTGAATCGCACAGAATCGGTTCATGTGTGTTCTCACCTTTTCTGGAGTAAATTACTATCAAGCCAACTTAATCTTTGTGTGGTAGTTATTATAGAAAGGGAGTATCAACTTCTCTGCAATCCTTCCTATAAGGCAATATCGTAGTTAAAGTTGCTAATCTAGAAGTATGAAAATGTTCATTTATTTCCTGGTGTTGAGTGAGATAAGCGTGTATTCTACCTGAGATATGAAGATGACCCTCTTGACGTTACACAAAGATTGTAGGCCGAATAAAGTCCGATGCATTTATATGTCGATGGTTGGACTGTTAAGGTGGTAATTTCCGTTTTAGTAGTGACGTGTTCGGGCGAGTTTATTATAGCTGGTCTTGCAATGTATGGTACCACTTTACCGCGAATCTTAGTAGGGCTTATCCAGATATTAAACCCACCATCACTCGATTCACCAGCACTCGATCCACCAGCACTCGACCCACTCACACTCTCGCCATCACATCTCGACATCCCCATACAAGCCGAGGCGATTAACACCCCCAAAAGTCATAAAAAAAGTGTGGTTTCTACTTCACTATCCTCAGAGTCCAAATGACGTGGCTCGTACGAATCCACAATGTGAATCCACAAGCACTCGATCTGCCACCAATCCACCCATTACCACTCGCGCTACCACCACCTTTCGACATCCTTATACAAGCCGAGGCAATAAATACCCCGGAAACACATACAACACATTTTACTTTGTGCTTGAACAGTAACGCTGCTCACTCGAAAGCGAATCTGTTGGAATCGAAACCAGCAAGTCGGCTCCTAAATTATTGGTGAAGTCTACCAACATTGCTTCAGATTAAATCAGCCGAAGGTTTTGAAATAGAGACACCTTCTGAATATTTCACTTTCTAGAAAATGTCGATCTCTTATAAGAATATTCTTGGGACACATATTGTTTGCTTAACACTTGAATATTCGCAAGGACATGAACGATAGTTCCAATGCCATTGGCTGTAAGGAAGATGAGGGAACCATTGAGAATTTTTTCTAGGATTCAACTGTCCCCGTGCTTTAAATTGGATAATTTGTTAAGGATAATTAATTGAAGTTTGTTAAGGAATGTGTTTCTGCATCAACGAACATGCTCGACTCTTATAATGAACGTATCCTGAGAAATTTGGCTTCCAGTACAATAAACTCCATTGCATTTCAGTGTTGACGTCATGTATTTATCTCACAATTTATCAACATAGAGCTCTGTTGGAATAGTTTATTTGGCCCTTCTCATTACTGGAGATGTTCGTATCAATTGGAACTCACGGCTTTCTAAAAAATATGAGATTTTCTGCTCGATAATATACGACGTGGATCCTGCCCAGGTGTTCTTGTGTTGCTTGTAGGATTGTTAAAGTTGTTCAAAAGTAGAATTAAATGATTCTAAACGAAAGTACATTCACAAGTTACTCGTGGATAAACAAGTCTAAGATAGAAAACCTGAAGTCTTTTCAGATTCAAAAAAAGTCCTTTCATTCTCAATAGTAAAGGCCTTGGTAGCATCTGAGTTTTGCCTGACTTAGGCTAAAAACTCGATGATTCTTTTACAAAACTTTATGCTATTTTAAATCTGTTGTGGCATGTTCTATTGCAATCCATCTATTCCTTAACTGTCTGTTTACTTGTTATACGAGTACGTTTGGAGAATATATCTTAGATATGAGCAAGATCCCTCATCTTGATTCCTCCAAAATATATGAATTCCTGTCGGAAATTAACCTGACAGAAGATTTCTAGATGAGACTATCCTCATCTTTCAAACAAATAGGGGCTTCACAATAGATCTTTCAGGTCGCAGTGTATAACACCCTTAAATATATCTACCTATATATCTATCTATACGAGTACGTTTCGACTTTTTTGAACTTTGTTTGTTGTGTGAGTAAGTCAGATGTTTTCTTTAAGTGTAACTCTGAATACTGTTTCATACGTCCTCGGTATCCTTCCTCGGTATCCTTCCTCGGTATCCTTCTTAATGAAGTCCTTTCAGTATCGTATTGACTTGTAGGAGCACCCGGAAAATGTTGAAATGTTTCTGGAGCCTATTCCAATTCGGACTCGTAATCAAACTTTTGCTTAATTCTATGGCTGAATAGGCTCTGTTTTTAATGTGCCACAGAAGTGTGGTTTTAATATTATGAGGGGAACTTAGTGTCCCCAGCGTAGTCTCAGGAAGCGTCTAAGGTTTAATCCCTCGGCCTCACACAATTAACAAAGTTAATAAATTCTTAAGAACTGTGAAAAAGCGGGTGCTAGCGAATTGTACTCTAACAAGAGTAAGACTCCAAAATTGTGCTTCCAAGTGACATTGAATGTAGAGATGAGAGATCTACGTAGAGGGTAACATTGTTGTGTACTCCAAATGTGGATTTGTTGTTTTTTGTAGATATCCCCATATAGTCAACTACGTATATACGAGAATTTCTATGCGACTCGTGATTGACGGCAAACAAATCTGAGTATTACAATGATTTGTTTTGACTGTCAATTTTTATTGTAATTAAACTAGAAAAAGGAACCGGACAGTTTGTAAATGATTATGCAAATGCATTTTAACACCTTCGACTAGCGACTTTGTTGTTGCTATTGGTGTTATCATTGTCGTTAGTGTTGTTATAATTACTATGAAATATACATATTTGTAAATGTTCAACAAAAATACAAGTAGTAAACGATGACAACTGACTCCACACGACATTGTAAGTAAGCTAGTTGTGAGGTAGTAGATCAGGGATTCCCAACACTTGTATTATACAGAACTTTGGCTCCCTTTCCAAAGGAGACGCCCATCGATGATTATATACCAGTGATCCCCATCTAAGCACAATTAAAGTATAGATAAGGGTACTATGAGATACCCACCATTTTTTTGCTTGATATCAGAAACCTGAATGCCTTGATTCAATCCTAGAATTATTCTTTATGGTTGCACTGATCGAATGAGTTGGTTATTTTTAATGCGTTCAATTACTATTACGATCTGGTTCGGTAAGCCCTTACATTCTTATCGCACCCTTACGAGTCTCAATTGTCAATTTGTCCAAAATTGTCGGTTTGAAAAACTTCCGTAGCAACTTTGCATCTCCTTCAGATCCTATGCACAATTGTATAGGAAAAATTGACACCATTATTGATATACTTTCACTCTCGCCAATAACCACAAGCTGAGTTTTTATTATATGTAGCTCGCGTTCTGTACTCGTGATTCATTAATATCGTATAGAGTGTGATCCACCAAAAGTTTTCCGCTAGGCTGAGCTTAAACAGGTACACATGGCAGAGGATAAAACTACGTCTATCTAAGAATATCATTAGACTCAATAGACTGCAAATTAGGACTCTAAAGGAGCCCTCACGGGATTTCATTGTCTAATAAGAAATCATGCAAGAAGAAGGGGACGCATGATTTCTGTCGCAGCTGCTGGAACGAGGAGGAACTGGAAACGGTCCACAATCTCTTCTGTACATATCTAGGTTTTGCTAGAAATATGGAGAGTTTACTAGGATCCCACTTCATAACTTCATAGCCAGTCAGGTGTTAACGACCTTCTTCGCTTTATAAAAGGCTCAGGTTTGGTTCAATCTGGAGGGGGAAGTGTAGTCACGCCCCGCATCCGCGAATCACAACGGACCCAACTGGTGGACTAAGTGGCATTACTGTTTTCTGGGTAATGCGGCTGACCTACCTACCTACCTACCTGAACTTAAACCAGTAATAATCTGGACCTGATAAACTTCTGAGTACTTCCGGCAACTAGTTTAAATACGTTGTTTTAGTTGCATCCAGATATCAATGAGGACTGTGGTAGACGCATATTGTAGAGTAAAAATTTCTGAAACTATGTTTAGGGAAACGCTGAGACCCGAATGCTTCCCTCACTTCAAAATCGTCAGAGTATACAGAGACACTGAAAGACTAGCATACGAGTATGCTATGTTAGTAGCGATTGCTGAAAATTGCGACTAAATTTCTAGAGGAACTTATACCAAACACGGAACACACATCTGGAAATATAAAAATGTTGTTCAGAACTCTGCACTAGAAACAAAATGTATGCTTGCCTAAGGATGTTTTGGACGAAAAGTGGGAGTAACAGAAAGTTTCGCACACTATCTTCAATATTGGCCAATCATTGTTTGCGTCTCACTAAATCTAGTAGCAAGCTACGAGAGAGAGCGGCCAATGGCTTGTCCCTGATGTGTCCATTGAAGGAGTTCAAAGTGTGGATAGTGTGGACAGTGGACATTGCATTGAGCTTGAGGGAGTGGTTAGAAAAAGGCATTAATTACAAGCCACCATTTGTCGATAGTGAAAATTCCGTTAAACCGATAGTGTAAATTCAGTTCGATCCTTGAAAATCCTATAGCTGCATCCCTATCACCAGCCTCAACTCGTTAAATGTCGCTTATTTTTTAATTTTCAACCAAACTGACCCAGAATGATAGAGAAGAAGATTACGCATTGCGCAGGTCCGTTATAGTTTTCTTTCTGAGTTTGACATTTCGTTGCTGGACTGTGATGTCACCGTAGCAATAAATACATAATGCGGATAGGTATTTTTTGACATTTCTCTTTGCAACCATGCTACTGTGACGCAGATGCGCAGAACGAAAAATGTTTGTACTCCGCTTTGCGCAATCTTTGTTTCTACGAGCTGGATTTGATGATTTTATAACAGAACAGTTGAAGCAGTGCTGCCAAGTCAAATTTAGTTTGAAGAATTTTTCATCACAACATTTGTTGCCAGTGCTGCCAATTTTGTCGAAAATCTGAAGTTAGCAACTCTGACGTTATTCGGGAAGTAAGTAACCCGGTTGAAGTATCGAATTAGCCAGCGGTTGGGCAGCACTGAACCACACTCACACATCCCCCCCACACACACACACACACATTCGCATGCGGTATTACCATTTCCTACAGTATAATGCCATAACGTAAGCGAGAACAGAGCATGACAACAACTCGTGAGGCGTGAATTAATTCAATTCAATTGAAATGAAATTCCATGAAACGCTAAGAAATTTGTTAGCTGGTTGGCACTAGCAAATACACACAGGCACACACACACACACACACACACGTGTATTGGAGCACACACACACACACACAAACACACTTAGCAAATAAGCTTGGAGGCAAACTCATTATACAATTGCGTTAGGCTGTGAAATTCAATGTTTGAATGCCATCTCCACATCTCCACTTCGGCAGGCAAGCGGCCACGCAGGCGATATCGTATATGCGAGTAGCAGGCAACTGCTGAGGTTTCTGAAGGCTAAGTGTTAATATTTATTTGGTGATAGTGTACAAATAGTAAATTCCAGTAGTTAGTTGGCTGAAATATTGGAATTTATAAATTATGGAATAGATCCCAAGAATGCGCAGTTCCACAGCTCCGTAATTGCTGTCACCAAGATCGAGCCACACTGGCCAGACGCACGGAGACACCGAACGCTACCCACAAGAGTGAGCTGCGAGAGCGGTGCCACTTTTTCAGAGATGCGAATATACTCGAGTATGTGTACACATGTTTTATTAATGAACTCCACGCAGTCGGTTGAGACAAATTATTATGACGGCGGGGACTGGGCCCGTGCAATTGTGTGGCATAAAAATACAATCATTAATAAAAATGTTGGTTAACTCCCCACGAAAGCGCACAATTCTCTCCCTGCTAACATGGAATGGGAGAAGAAGAATAACCACAACAACAGCAATAGCATCATTGGCAGCGACGGTGGCGGCAGCAAGAGCAACAACAACAACAACAACAACAACAACAACAACAACAACAACAACAACAACAAGAGCAAGAGCAACAGTAACAGCAGCAACAGAATGAATCAACCTGTCAAAAGGCTCGTTAACGCCGACAGCATTTTTACGGTTGCAGCCTCAAATCGAAAATGATCGCACCAAATCATATTAAACGATATCTTCACAACCTGACCAAAAGCAGCAAAGGGGCTACCAAGGAAATCGACCGTACAAAAACAAAAAACAACAAAAAGAGGAAATTTCATTAAACGAGCGACCGTTCGAGTATGTAGAGTTGACCTGGCGCCAAGTGATTCAACAGTTTCATGTTTACTTTTCGTATTTCGTATAGGAAAAGGTGTGCAACGTGCGGCTCAGCTACTCAGCGCTTAAAACGACCATGCCACACACACCAACAAGGCACCGAGCCTACGCCAAATACTCAAACGCCGGTCAGTCGGAGTAGTGCCCAGTTAACAGTTCCCAGTGGCCAGTGCCCAGTGCCCAGTGCCCAGTGCCCAGTGCCCGATGTCTGTCTGAGAACGTTGTTATTCACGCGTAAGCGTTCTTTGTAGAAACCAACAACTACAACAACAACGACGACAAAAAGTTCACAAAATGTGCCCAGCAACGTTAACCAACGTTAAGAGACCACAGGCTTGCAACACGCACGCATGCGCGTGGAGTAGCGTAGAAATGCTACTCGTACCACACCGAATTCAGAAAACGGAGGTGCAAACACATTCAGACCGGGTCTCCAATTTGTGTGCGTTCGAAAGTGATCTTTCAAAAATGCTCTCAAACGATGAGTTCGTTTTTTTCTTTTATGTATCTCCAAGACCGTCTGCGGTCGTTCGGACGGACGGACGCCTGTGAAACACAACAACAAAATGAAACGAATCGAAAGGAAAGGAAATGAAATATTTGTCTGGCGCAAAGTTATCATTTTATTAAAAAGCAGGCAATCAACGCATTCACGTATTAAAAACTTTTACAGTCAGTCCGATTCGAATCAATGCAAGCCAATGTGTTGGCTCAGTCGGCTCAGTTGGCCGACTTGGTTGGGCTCTTAGAACAAAAGAATCTCGTACCCAGTTCACAGACGGTTTGTGCAAGCTGTGTGCGTCAATCTGTGCGAAGTGCGATGCGGCTGGAGACAGGGGCGTGTTTGAAGACTTAACAACTTCGTGCCAGACGCTGTTGCTGTTGCTGTCGCTGGCTCAGCAGCGCAGGTTAATTTTTGAGCGCAGTCCTACTTCATAATTCTGGTATTTTTACCTGTGTATGACATTTTGTGTGGGGCAGGCAGTCTTTCATAATGCTATTTAATTAGCTCTTGCATAGACTGGTCTGCCCTAATTGCTACTCATTGGACGTGAAAGATTAATTCATGACTTTCTCATATCTCTCTAATGTGTGTGCTTGTGTAGGCGTTGAAAGTCGAGAGCCGTAATCCGCACTACAAGCACTTCACGCACTCTGCTGTACTTTGCAACACACGGACAAGATTTACCATCATTTTGTGTACCTACTTATGCAGTGATCAGTCGGGGACATCCCCAATCTAGAGTCAGTAGATACGAGCAAAGTTCCCTCTAAGCTGCGCGAGCCGTTTTTGTCTTATGCGCACAATAGCATTTAAAAATTGCAAAAATCCAAACAGGCACAGGACCCCTCCCCCCACGTGCACACTTTTGCTCCATATACTTTTGTACCGCGAAGTCAGCGTTAAACTTAGAGGGAACGTTGGGTGCGAGTGGTCCACACTTTCGTGACAAAGAGTCAGCTCTATAAATATAGAATAGTATGTGACAGTTTTGTTGGAAGATCAACCGAATTCACACTTCTCATAGATCCTCAGGTATAGTTTGGTTCTGTCATTCACATGATGCTAAAACAAGTCACATACAAGTAGTTCGCGAATATTCGGTCCAATCCGATCTGGTGCAATGAGATTATACGAGTATATGATGCTACTCACAGTTTTGCGTATGATTACCCGATATCCCTAGTAGGTAGTGTCTGTAATAGATGTTTATTATGCTTTTAATTATAGTAAATATGTAAAAATTAAAATAAAATTTCTAGGTATCATACTAGATAGAAAACTATTATGGAGGTCTCACATCAATGGGACAAATAGTAAAGCGAAATGATCTCTCTTGATTTGTAGATCAATCGCGGGGAAAAATTGGGGATGCAATCCCCATATCCTGCGATGGTTGTACATCATGATAGTACGCCCAATGATCACTTACGGAGCGGTTTTGTGGGCTAAGAAAGCAAGACAACTAAACTTTGCGCAAGCACTAGCTAAGGTGCTAAGGCTTGCTGGCGTCTGTATAACTGGAGCTATGAGAACCTGTCCTACAGCCGCCCTGAACGTCATACTGGAACTTACACCCCTACACATATTTGTGGAAACACAAGAGAAGAGGGTTCTGTATAGAATGATGAGAGCAGTAAATGGTCCTGAAAGTCTCATCGGGAGTCAGATGGTAGAAACATTATCAAAGGCCATTCCAGACATCTGTATACCGATGGACTTTACAAACACGCGCCACAGTTTCACTAAGCTGTTTAAAACGGAGCGGAGCTACAAAAACGCGTTGAGAGGTCTCAGCGAAACCTACAGGTTAGATCAGTCCACGATCACCTGGTACACCGACGGATTTCTCACAGAAGAGGGTTCCGGCGCGGGGTTAATTGGACCTAGATACAAATACTATGAAACCCTAGGCAAATATACTAGCATCTTCCAGGCGGAAATCCACGCCATTGAGAGATGTGCACATTTCAACATTGAAAAAGGTTACGATCGCAAGAAAATTGCCATCGTATCGGATAGCCAAGCTGCCATTAGGGCACTTACCTCTTATCAGGTAAATTCGAAACTGGTAAGGGAGTGCATCAAAAAACTTAATGCTCTTGGCTCACGCAACAAAGTTACAATTCTATGGGTATCAGGACATGCTGGCATAGAAGGAAACGAGATTGCCGACGAACTTGCAAGGAAGGGGGCTGCAACACCCTTTATTGGCCCAGAACCCTTCTGTGGTGTAGGCAAGGGCAAGCTGTTCAGCCAGCTTAGGATCGATGAGGGACATCATAGGCACAAATACTGGATTATCACACCAGGCCTAAGGGTATCAAAGAGTCTGCTAGGGATATACCACCTAAAGAGATTCGAATCACTCATCAATCTCTCTAAGAATAATCTTAGGCTGATTACAAGGCTACTCACAGGACACTGTAAGCTGAACTCACATATGATAAGAATGGGGGTCACCTCGGAAGGCTCCTGCAGATTCTGTATGGAGGAAGAGGAGACATCTTTGCATGTGTTGATAGAATGTCCGGCTCTCATGCACACCCGCAGGAAATACTTGGGATTCTTCCAGGACTCTGCCAGTGATGTGAAACCTCTGGAGCCAAAACTTGTTTATCCAGAGGCTAGGACTCAAAGATGTACTTTGAAACTCTGATGGGGGCACAATAGATCGAAAGGTCGCGGTGCTTAAATCCCTTACACATAATAATAATAATAAATATAAAAAAAATAATAATAATTATTATTATAATGATATTCATCATCCGTCGCAAGTAGAACAATTTTCTTGAGTTTCTTGACTGTCCTCTCCAGCTACGAGTGACTTATTTTTATACTTATGCTTATGGCCGTTGCCTCCGTGACCTAGTCTGGCCTCCGGTGGTGGGATTGCTGGTTCGTCCTCTAATTTTATTTCTATCCCCAGGACTACTTCGGGCTTAAAGTCTGATTTGCTTGTACTCATTCTCCGAAAGCTTTGCAGTTATAACTTAATTATGGTATTTCGTTCTAAGAATCTTAAAAGATGGGCATGGGCATCAAAATATTAAAAAGAGATGACAGCTCGAACAATCGTAATTCTTTTCGAATTACGGTTTTCGGAAAAATAAATGTTTCCTTAGATTACTTTCATCGTTCATATCATATTTCCTTGTGAATTTATATATCATACATAGTAGATGGAACAAATCTCAAGCTCAGTTAGACGCCATTAAAATGATTGCGGCCCTAACTTTTGTATTACAAGTGACAATAAGGAATCCCTCTGCTGAAGTAGGTAACCTCAGACAATCACTGCACACAAATCAGTGTAACTATTTGAACTTCTACACATGGTAGAAACATAACAACCCCTTCGTGCACTGTATTTTTATGTCTGAAGAGACAAAACTTTCATCTCAATGGGAATCACTACAAACACAATTGCCGTATATGGAAAGTACGTCACAGATGTGCCATGGAACGAAACTGCATAGAAACCTAGTCAACAGTATTATCGGGATTCGTTGTTCGGCCTTAAGGACGCATTGGAAAGATCAATACGCCAAGCAGTACTTAAAAATGCTGAAAGAGTTTTTTCCAGAAGCTGAATCGAAAACAAAAAATGCCAATAAAATCGCCGAGAAGGAATTGCAACATTAGCATATATTGAGAGGTCTCAGAAGAAAGTCACTGCTTAAATGTGCGCGAGGTGGGCCGCGAGACACTCGGAGACCCAGTTGCTTGGAATTCATTGCTCGACGCCACTACAAATCATATTTATAATAGAATGAGAATGGCAACGGTTTCTTTTAATATGTTGCCAAGTCCGAAATCGAAGTTGGTAATGAAATGTCGTACCTCACTACTGAACATTGGACCCCCCAAGGTCTCACTTTGCTGGGTTCCCGGACATAGCGATATAGAAAGGAATGAATTAGCGGACGAGATGGCCAGAAGGGGCTTTGAAATGGACATTAACGAAGCCGATACCTCAATACAAATAGCGATATGTGAACTGTTTAAGAACATAGATGAAGTCACTATTGCAGTGACAAATAACTTATGGACTAATCACGACGACTGTAAAGTTTCAAGGGCCTCATGGCCTAGGTTAGACATGAAGAAAACGAAGGTTCTCTTAGGGCTCAACAAACCTGCAGTAAGGGTGCTTACGGTGGTCATTACCGGGCATTGTGCTATCGCAACAATGCTTCAACATTGGCGTATGCTGTCGAGCGGGCTATGCAGGAGTTGCCATGATGAGGAAGAGACAGAGTCGATTCATCACTTTTTATATCAATGTCCAAGACTACAGTTGAAACGACTTTAATGTGGGGTCACGCTTCTTCACAAGTTTGACAGAGATAACGAAGGTGGATTTATCGGATCTTCTGGTTTAATAGGGATGGTACTTCCAATGTTTACGGAAATCAAGGGTAAGGACGAGTATGCCGCCTCCTGGAATTTTTGAAGGCAGTCACAATGGACATAGATGTCTCCGAGTGGAAGTGCGGATACGCCTTCCCAACCTAACCTAACTAACTCCGACCGACGTCTCCCGCTTCCTGTAGAGTAATGCAACTGTGCCGTCATTTTCTTCTGTGATTGACTCAAAATGGCACTATACCAATGAATCTGTATACCGTTGCGAATATATGAACTTTAGACATCGAGAACTCCCTCCGAAACTTTTCCGGGGTGCGCTTCTCTGTGAAGAACGTTTGGGAGCATTCAGCATGACATTATTATTGGAGGATTTAGCATTTTCCTAGAAGCCCTCAGAGAAATACTACACGAAAATCTTTAATTTGAATTTCAGTTGTAATCGCACACATTTATCGACTGGGACACCATCCACATTCCACTCTCGGCATCTCACATAATGTCAGATCGCGGTGGTTTATCGCTTCTGAATTGTGCATATGAGTCAATTTGAATTGCAGTTTCAAATGCAGCCGTTGTCGCAGCTATCGGCGCACACCGCAAACGCTGGGCATGGACGCGTTTGAATGGTGAAGAGGAAAAATGTTGTATTGTAGAATGCGAGTATATATTGAAACAAGAGTTTCGGTCAAGTACAAAGCGTCGCACTTTATTAACTACTTGAGATTAAGACTGATAAAGAGATAATCCCCGAGTCGGCAACGCACTCAAAGCAGCCGGCTCAGGAGTCGCAATCAAGTCGGTAGCTGTGCTCGTGTAATAAGCATAACAATATCGTTGTCCGCCCAATTGAGAAGCCAGGGCCATTGTTGTGTAAAATGGATCACAGGTACGAGTACGAGCGCGAGGGCGAGTGTGAGTATCAGTCAGTACAGCATCTCTCCCTTGCATTTGTTTGTACGGACTGAGGTGAGATCAATAGCAGGCTTATCTCTGATGACGAGCCACTCGAATTCCAGCATAGTACTGCAGAGGACGGCAGAGGACAGCAATGCACACCACACCGAATGTTGCACTTTCTCCAATATCATCAGCTGCTTTGATCACTGAAGCGCAATTTTAATCCAAATTGCTGTTTGTTGCTTTCGAAATGCCGACCTTTGAATGTGGATGCGTAGATGCGTGGATGCGTACTGGCGTAGATGCGTGGATGCGTGGCTGTTCGGATGGATGCGTAGCACTTTCTCAAAAGATTAGTGTGAAGTGGTAACATCTTTTTAATTTTTTATTTTTTCATACACAAAAATCCGTGCCGTCCGTTGTCTGTTCTTTTCTTACAGTTCAGTTCAGTTCTTTTCTGTCTTCTTGTCTTCTTGTTTTTCTTTTTTTTTTTTGTTAGGTGAGTGTTTTAGTTGAATAAGTAATTATTTGTGCTACTGCAGTGTAATGAGGTCTCCTTGTACTTGCCGCCACTAAAACACCTACTTGAGGTCCTGTCGACACCAGCGGCTTGCCATGTGAAGGCATCTCAACCGACCACTTAAACACAAATGCACACTACACCCGCACTCACACTAAATCACATCAGTGTATAGTGTTGGCGAGTTGGTGGGGTTTCCACGGTCGATCGATCCATATATTGCAATGTACTCCTAGTTGAAAAATGTTGATACTAAATAGAATGATATTTTCCTAGACCATTAAGGGCTGAATCTATTCACGATATGATTTGTGAAACATATACGAGTATATACAAATATAGTTACTCAGAAAATTTCACCCTTCGATTTTCAACTTCTGTGTATTATCCTTTCCACTGGATCTACAACAGACTTGGGGTTTATGGGGAATAACAACTTTAGGTTTATATTATGCAAAGCGAGAGGCTGTATATATCGGCACGAATGAACTAAAAAGTATTTCCTTCATAATGATGGACATATAAATCGTTCAAATTCGTAAAAATGGATCAAGGATCTTCGTCAAATAGTGGAAGAGAAAGGATACCTTGATGCTGAGGATAATTCTGTCTGCTGACGAACATATCGATCTCATTGGGAATGAAACAAGTACAAATGTCGCATATGGAAAGTTAGTCACAGATGTTCCATGGAATGAGACTCCATAGAAACCTAGGCTACATTTTTATCAAGATTCGTTGTTAGGCCGCATTGGACAGATCAATACGCAGAACAGCACTTAAAAATACTGAGAGTTTTTTCTAGTGCCTGAAGCAAAAACAAATATCTTGGTTTCAGCAAATTAGTGCAACTCACATAACCAGGGACACACTACAATGAGGATAGGTATAGAAATAAGATCCTGAGAAATACAAATAAACCAATTACCAAAAGCAATTATTATTATTTCACACCATAATTCATTCAAGAGTCCCTACTATCAATTGAGTTTCCTGATTCAAACAGAAAGATAATAAAGTAATGGCATAAGTATGGCAAGTCCTGGTTGTTATTTGAACCCTCGATATCAACATTTTCAAGATGCTGCAAAACTCTCTGTATCGAAGAAGTATCGATAGAAGACAGCCATGAGATTTTTTAAAATCATGTTGAACGAATGATGAACTTAGTTTGACTGGAAAGTTATGATTTCACTCTCATTACGTGGGCTAATTGGGTCTATATGAGCATAAAAAAGGAATTCATTTAGGTCCGATATTGGAGCCCGTTCACTGAACTAACATTGTATCTGGGTTTATATCAAAAATGGGGAATCGGTGGAATTTCATGTTAACACTAACTTTAAAGTGTACTGATCAAATGAGTGAACGCTACAAACTGTCATCGTCGAGCGGACTGGAGAGTATCTATTTCGGAATGTTGAATTAATGAATAGTCAAAATTAGAAAAATGATCATGACTCATGATTCGTTTATACTCCCTACACCCGAAATGCTTATTCTTCCTGGTTCCTATGCAAATAAGTTAGATCCAACGATTGATATTCTTATACCAACCCACTAGACTCAAACTATATCTGGCAATACTCAACTCACTGATTGAGGGGCGGTGTGTAGGGGGAAGGGGAAGGATTGCTGTTTAATCTATGGTGAAAAACAGGTATATTCCTTAGTTATAGTGTCACACACACATTTCATACTACTTATGGGTTATATATAGACTAGGTACTTTATCGGGCAAGAGTATGGCATATACTAACTTAATAACGAGATATACTTACCTCCTATTTTAAGTTACTCTAGATCTCTACATGGTTTCTATTCAATACTGATAGATAAAACCCAATCTATTACCAGGTAGAAACACTTTTACAGGACCCTTCGGCAAGTTTCAACATTGAAAAATGTATTGAAAAATCAAGTATGCTTGATACGCAGTATTCATACTATATTTGGGTGGCCAATTTTACGACACCCACTGCAACATGGGTGAAAGATATGTACCTGCAGGTATAAATGTCATTCTTTCAAGGTAACTACTTACATGTAAACCAGTGGATCCGCGGATCAGTCAGTTTGCGTGAAGCGTAGAGATATTGGTTGGCACATGCGCAACTTCTTCCTTTATTTTGTTTTTGTTGCTCATTTTTAAACTACTCGTTCCTACCGGTTGGTGGCCCCTTCTGATTTGAGGCTCTGTTTCAGGCAAACGCATCTTGATCAGCAGCTCTATAAGAAGTACATGGTAGGTAGGTAGGAGTGGCAGCCTTTGTCGCAAAAAGCACACTTAAGCACATAGAATGGCTCGTTGCGGTACCACACTAAGACGACGCACAATTGAGCATTGCCGAGGAAGTTTCATCAGCTCTACTACAACCAAATTGTGGAAGAATTGGCGATGCAGTTACAGAAATACCCTCCAAAGCATGAACAAATTTAATTTTTATTTAATTAATTAATTTATTTATTTATTTATTTAACGAATTAGAAAAAGAAGATCCTAAGAAGACGATTCCAAGAAGAGATTTGTATATGGGCGTCCACGTTCGTTAATAATACAAAACCATGGTTCCTCTCTATAGGCAAAAAGGGCCCACCTTGTGGCATTCACGACCGTTGCATTAGTTAATCGTTGCACCTCTATTTACCCCTCATTTGCTAAAGCTTCAAGGAGTATTCTCTTCATCGGCTGATGAATATATAACACCGATGTATGAATGGTTATGATTAATTCGCCAGGCACTGCTTGCCTATAGTCCTAAATTCTTTATAAATTTATATGGGAATACAGCAACCAAACTTAACTAGCACGTTTATTACATATATGGGCTTAGAACACCACTAAGCATCTCGTGATTTCCATGCTTTGAGCTCTTTCCCTGGTGTTTATATCAGAAATATTTCAGTTTCCATGACTTACCCGGCAATGAATTCTATCCACCAAAAATCTCATACAAAAGCGTCCTATCTACTCTACTACTGTGTCTTTTCCCCCTCCCCTTTGACATTTTCAAACTACGTATAAGAAATCGGAGTTGAATTTTGAAAACAAACCAAACAAAACATATGGCACACCAGATCGACACGCTGTACGCGTCTGGGGAAGCGTCAAATCACTGCTTGCATATGCACTGTGAGATTTAAGGCGTCTCTCTTGATCATTTGAGTTTGCTTCGACTTGGCTTGAATCCTTCCTGCAATATACAAAGGAGGGGATTTGGAGTTTTTATTATTTGACTCGATTGCTCTGGTCATCCCAGACTTAAAGCTATGGTGGTAATGCGGATTTAATATACGATTAGGTTGCCTTTGAATACAGAGTTATTTTTCATATAAACAAATAACAATCTGCTGCCAACGTTTCAACTTAACTTGTGTGTTTTTTTCGTACTCAAGTACCAGGTTTTCAAAACGATTATGACAACTTTTAATCAAATTTTAAGTGAAAACAATTTTTCAAATCGCATCTATCACGAGTATAATCAAAGAACACAAAGAGAGGCATAAAAGTGTCCAGAATGCCTGCTTGCATTTGCTGCTTCCCTTGTGATAGAGGGAAATCCCATTTGCTTCACCAATTGGAGTTGGAAATGCTCTACGAAAACAAGCAGCAGTAACAATGACCACAAAACACACATATGCGGCGTGCAACACATGCGACCACATGTTGCAAATATTGTTCTTGTACTGGCAGAACAACAAAGGCACCAAACATGGGAATCCTTTTGGCTGAAGAATGCCTAAGAAAATAAGCATATAAGGATGGTGCAGCCAGCGTTGACAACAAACAAACGAATGTTTTCATGCTTGATATACTAAAATAACAATTTGCACTCCTTTCCATAAGTCCTGGCAGTGTTCTCCTTGGCATTAGATAGCATTACATATGTATGTCCCTGAGTGTCTTCCAAGTGAAAGCGATATTGCTGCACACAAGTACCTGGGCATTGTTCTGTCAGCGTTGAGGATATCGCTTTTGTGCGCATTTTTCTGCAACAATTCGCACTTGAGCGTCTTAAGGGTAAAGTAGGCGATTTTAATTACGAGTATGACCCACATTAAGTGACATACAAACGCCCTACTAAGCTGGAATCCTTACTGCACGCACAGGCATATCTACGGATTAAAATTATTTAAAAGAGCAGTTTTTGTTTCACAACAGTCCTGCAGGCGCTCTCGTATATTTAGCATATCTCTGCTGCGTATTTGCACAGGCAGTCAGCATCGCAGGTCGACACAGTAACAGGGACTAAGACGCATGCAAATGTCTACGCAAGCACTTGACTATTTGTATTGTTTACGGTCGGTCTTAGACAGAGCTCAACTTCCATGCACAGAAACGCGTAAACAATTAAGCACTGGCGCGACAGGCGCTTGGAAATTATATCATAAAGCCTAAGTGTGGTTCGTACGTCCCGCCCAATGCCTCTTCAGATGCTAGTCACAGCTAAGCGTTACCAGGATTTCCCTACGCACAGAATGAATGGACTTAAAGCGATACATTTCGCTGGAATTGCATTTATTATGATGCCTTGCATGTTATAAAATTATGGCAGCTCGTAAACACATTATTCGCACCTAAAGATGCGCAGTCGCGTTGGTCACCATTTTCCCGGGAATTGTCACCAGATTTGTCTGGCCGGGTTTCTTGAAACTGTTCAAACGTGTTTGATCATAAGCGTGCATTATGTTGGCGGCTCGTAATTAGCGAACACTTTTGGTGCATTCTGCAAGCGTGAACATTTGATAACTTCGGTGGAATTATATTTAAAGCGACGCCGGCAGCTAAAACTGTACTGAAAGAATCAATTACACTTCAATCTGATATAGTCGTACCCCTAAGAGCTGCACAAATGACGAATTGCAGGCAGAAATATCGCCTTTGAAAAGAAGTCTCTCCAGAGACCTCGTAGTGACGGGCAAAATACTGATTTTTCGATAGTTTGTATGAGGAGCCCATTCTACGAGTAATTGGCACAAAGAAGCGCTTCAAATCACCTTACTCCGAGCAGCATCCAGTGAAGTGTGTGCGCGATTACTGGAGATATTCACCATCTCACTCGCACTTGACTGTAGCAACACAATTATGTGAGGCAAATTCTGCTGTGAGGCAAAAGCCACTGGTACCACGTTCATTCTCTCACTCGTGTTCAATTTTTCAATGAGATTGTGAAGTTGTGAAGTGATTCAAAATAGTGTGTGAGAGGCGTTGGTTCACTCTATCATAATGTACTGAAGAATTGATGTGCAGTGGAGCGGAGTCTTGTGTGAATGACTCAAAACTATTCCAGAGTAGGACAGGTATATAAACTGGAAATAAAGCGATGTACTCGTTCAATGGAAGACATATAAAACAAAATAAAATACCCTGGGATATAGGTCGATGTGACAAATGATCTCAGCTGGTGCAAATACGAGTAGTGGTTTATGTTGTGGAAGACTAGCCGGGAAAGCATACAAAATTGAGGCTTTCGAGCAGCCTGCAAAATACCGGCACAGATCTGGGCTAAACCAGCCATCGGTCCACTGTAAATGCACTTCGTTGGTTGGTTGGTTACGGTGGCTGATTCACAGCTTCCAGATGAGTATTACAATTAGCGCTATGAGGTCGTTTTAAAACCATTTCTACACCGAAACCCATGTGCTGACAGACCTTTGCTAAGCCCACCCCGTATAGTTTAAGCATCCCAAATAAATGACCTTGGGAAACGATGTGTTCCCTGAGTTTCGTCTCTACATTCTATATTTTAAAAAGAGAAAACATATTTTAGGTGTGTGTGCCTGGGCTTTACATATCCTCCCTAATAAGAAGGTGTGGCATGTATGAAATTATTCTTATTATTATTATATCCTACACTGTTTAATTAATTTATAACTGTAGGGGTTTTGGGAAATGAGTAGTAGCTACTGAGGCCTCTGACTTGAAGCGAAAAGATTTATAAAAATATAAATTGTTTAAATGTCAGTTGGTCTTCCTGAGTGTATTGTCTCACCAAGTCCATCTGTCGCTCGTCGGCAGTGTCTGGGGCAATTTATATAGTTTACTCAAACTTGGCAAATGCATAAGGTAAACCTTATATATATATAACTAGATATTTATATAAACAATAAGGCTCACGCCTACCTTCTCTGTGCTCACGCCTACCTTCTCTGTATATGCCATTGTGGAAACCTCTTCAAAAGTGGGTACATATACATACGCTCATACATTGATGATATTCATAGAATGATACAATTTGGTCCTAGATAGATAGATAGATATATTTAAGGGTGTTATACACTGCGACCTGAAAGATCTATTGTGATGCCCCTATTTATTTGAAAGATGAGGATAGTCTCATCTATAAATCTTCTGTCAGGTTAATTTCCGACAGGAATTCATATATTTTGGAGGTCTCAAGATGAGGGATCTTGCTCATATCTCAGATATTTTCTCCAAAACAACAGGTCTTTTGGGTGCCAATGGTACGCAGTCTGTGATCAGGTGCAGTGAGGTTTCGTCACTTTCTCAAATTTGGTCCTAATGGACAACAAAATCACTCTCGGCTCTAGGCAAAATTTGAGCAGTATTTATAGATCACTTCCATAGGTAGGTAGGTAGGTAAGGCGGCCTCCCGAAGGGCGCACTTAGGCCAACACTGACCCTTTGTGATACCGCATGAGACAGTGGGTCCCATCCCTTTCAAAGGTCCAGCCATTTGGTGCTTATAATGAAGCAGTTAATGGAGCAACTTTTTTTTTTGAGATATCTCCCAAAGAGTCCAGAAAGAAGTCGCCTAGGAAAGTGCGCCTCCTTCTGGACAGCGCTGCACACGTGAACAACAGGTGAGCAATGGACTCTTCCTACTCCTCGTCCATGCAACTCCTGCAGAAGTCGTTAGAGGCGATCCCCAGCCTACACCCGCGTATGCCTAGAGTCCAGTGCCCCGTTAGGTCGCTAATCACGAAACCCAGACACACTATTCAAATATATTCATACTTGAAACTATTACCAGATTGAGGACGAACAAAATATTTACACCATAAAACCATATGCAATAACTGGGCGGGATCAACATATTCATCTATAGTGATGGACTCTTTAGGCAGAAAGCTTCCGAGCACATGGTAAGCTGAACAGAAAATCTCTTAATAGTTGAATTTACTGATGCGGATTTGGCTCAGGATATTTAGAGACTCAGTAATAAGATACGAGTAGATTGGGTTTTGATTGGAATATAGTATCGACTAAATATAGTCGAAACAAAATAATCGTGGAGTTGGGCTAGGTCAGGGAACTGAAAAATATTTTGGGTTATTTGAATTTTATATAGGCAGGTAAGAAGTTTATATATGTTTATTTTCTTTCATTTAATTGTGTCTGCAAGGGTTTTGGGGAACTGAATACTAGCAACTAAGACCTTCGACTCGAAAAGAAAAAGATTTGGAAAGAAAAATGTCCTGGCCGGGTTTCGAACTCCACTACTGCAAATCAAGCATGTTTGCCAGTTGACCAAAGGGACGTCTGCAGGGAGAATTGCTGTGTTGCTTAGAAGAATCTTAAAGTGAGATAAATAGAAAGGAAGAGAACCGATATATAAGAAAGGAAAAGAAAAGAGAAATTGCATATGAAAGTAAGCCAATGGTGCAATGTTCAACTAATACTCAAAGTGTCTCCCACATGGCGCATGAGGCGCATTAAAATGCATTTCTGCAATTACGAGTAGCTTAATATTTTAATCGTGGGCCTAGAGTGGAAAAGAGGAAGATATATACAAAAGAAACAGACGAGTTTTTTTAACATTTTCCCATAATTCAGCTGAAAAGCTCCGCTCACTGATTGCCTCTGATTCACTTAACACAGATTTTGACTATGGAGAAGAGAAAGAAAAATTAATGCATTCCATTATCAAATAATGAGCCCAATTTAGTGTCCAAACTTGGCCAAATATTTTGAATGAGGCGGTATAACTGAAAGGCTGAGCAGAGCGCCGAAAACTCCGGTAGTCAAAAACAATTTCTCAGATAAAACATCCATTATGACTAACAATTTGACGGCTCTTTCACTGCTTAGTCCGCTCTGGCCGCTCTGGCTACTGCAATGAACTTTGATGAACGCCGCCGACTCTGACGTAAAATGCCGCGGGTAATTTTGTCGCTTCGATAAATTGGGCTCCGCTTCAACAGCGCATACGCAGCGTACTCGTAATGCATGATTAGGCAATTTTCGGGTTTTCACAGGTTCAATGTGTGGTGCGTATATATATATATGCGTGTGTGTTGGGTGTGTGAGGGGGAGAGAAAGAGAGAGCAAATAAGAAAGGTAGATTTCAGTTGCATAACTGAAATTTGGCATGTGAGTCAGCATTTCCAAGCATCTTACAGTTCGCCAAAGGAACAGGCTGATGTGAGAAATAGTGACGCTGGTGGGCAGAAGTTGCTACAATAAAACAAAACAGGATATTAGTTGCTTTGAGAGAGCATTTTGCAGGACTTGCGACAGATTTGCGCACTGGAAATTTTAGAAACAAACACAGTTTTTATATCGGCTGGATAAGAGGAGACCTAGAACTATCTATGTGGGTGTAGTATTTTAGTAAGCCAATGGATAGGGTCTCTGCTGGAATTTCGGAAATTGATTTGAATTTCAAACAAATCTTGAAGTCAGAGGCTTTGTTCTACACCTGAACCGTGCGACAGCAACGTATACGATTCTTGAGTCACAGAGTGGAGTGGTGGTGTGTAACTCTGGCTTTCAACTCAGTAATCGCACAGTCACGGTCGTTGCCATCCAGTGATATGGATGGCTAATTACGAGTATGGTGCATGCTTTCGAATCTCCGAATGGACAATTAAACGTACTACGCAATGTTGCTACACACGTTCCTGTGGCTGAGTGAGGATATGTTCACATGTGACTATCAAGCTTAGAGAAATACTTATTTGAGTATGCAACCGAGATGATGGCCCTATATTGGGCATCAACCGTATAGGTACTGGTGACTGTAGACCTGTCAGTTTTAGCCAAGTGGTACTCCGACTGCCAGATATCACCAAAACCCCTTCGATTTTATTACATAGATTACCAGAAATTGCGGGCTATGAAAGGCTGCCTAGAAAAAAAACAGTCGTCGCCTATTTATAGGTCTAACTTGGCTTTGCCCCTTCCAATATGATTCCCTTGAAAAAACTGTTTCACAACTGCGTCAAGCATGCATCGGTCCACATATTTTGTAACTAGTCGCTATAAAACAGAATACTCCATATGGGAAACACTTTAATGTAGAATGGATCTTAAGTGGTGACTGAGAAAATAGTGCAAAAATACCAAGAGGAGTTCTCCTTTGTTGCCATCGCCCGAATTGACTTGATAGCTCGGTACAATTCCGCTATGACTCAGTGTATGTCAGTAAGTAGTACCTTGATTTGGGTACTTTCCCCACCCCGTTCTCTTACTTTTGAATTTGAGCTCAGCAGTTTTTCTCCCAGCAACAAGGCACAAATATGTTAATCTTCATGACATTTATCCTGTTTTTGTTGTTGCTTTCATTCGGTCTACGCTGAGTCTCTTGTGTTTTTATTCCATTACTTACGTTCGTCTCCCAACCATCCACCAGGGGTGATATCATTACGCTAAAGAATGCTGACATGAAGATCACTGGTGCGCACATGCCATTGGAATCAGCAAACTGTCGCCTGTTGCCAGTTTGAGGTGGTAAACCGCCACATACAACGCCAAAATATGATATAGTAAGCTATGTTGATATTTCAATGTCTCATGCCCAATTCGAATGTATCAACAACGCATGCAAATAGTTGGCCCTGGTACTGAGTACGCGTATCTGCAATGGAGTGAAGACACTTTCGCTTTCTCGTGCCCAGCTTTGCTTAATTATTGCGTAAATAAACATGACACAAAGTCAACAGAAGCAGTGCAGAGTAACGACATTTTTAAAGCAAAAATTTAAGCCACGGAGAGAAAATATGTACGAGCTGAGTCCCCCCCCCCCCCCCTCCCTGTACTGCTGCATTACAATAAACATGGTTGTCGACTTGTGGCAGCATAAAATGAGGCGTCAAAAGCGTTTATACCAGTGTAAATATTTGCTTTGGTACCAAAATAAGAAATGAGCGGAGGTCGGGGGAGAAGAGACGACGAGAAAAAAGAAACAATTTGTCAAAAAGCAAATAAGCGCCGAGCGATAAGGAACTAATTTTTTAATAACAATTAAGCTTTTTCACATCTTTAGTGCTACTGCTGGAGTGGTTCGTTGCTTACGTGCGGCGCCAGGAATGCTGTGACTGCTCGCCGGCGGCTGCGTTTGCTTCAGCTTCAGCGACTCTTCTTGGCCTCACACCCTACACCAGGGATGATGAAGGAATTAACGCAACGAAAAAGACTGCATCGCTTAAGAAGGTAGAGAAAATCGGTTTTCATTCGCCATCTGACGCTTGTGAGAGGAACGACCAAGTCGCAAAGTCCATGTTTGAGCAGCACTGCCAGCGAATGTTGTACCAAAATAGATGTTTTTGTATGGAGAATTTGACAGACTCTTCGCAAACCATCGAAATTCTGACTTGGCATCACAGTTCATGTTGCTTAATCAACTAAGCGACCCGATACAAACTCGCTTAGTTGAACAACTTTGCTAGATTAAAATGTTGCATTGCCACACTAACTTGAGTAATGAAATAAACGAGTTCAACTGAACAAAAACCTTTAACATTGTGGTTTATCTTTACTTGTTTGTAAAATGAGAATTTCTCCTGGATGTGACTGCCCCTGCAATTGTCACATTTGTACATTAGTGATGCATAAAAGAGGTATTTTAGTTATGAACCTGTGAATACATGCAGTTAAAATTCCCAATGGTAGGCCAGAGGTTGGTTTTACCAGTTCAGATCAAGATTGATGGAGGAATAATTGTCTTTCTACTATTATATTAAAGGTGATGTACTCAAATCTCGCCAATTGTAACCATTCTTAGCAGATAACCCTTACTGGACTCACCTACTAAGACTGCGTGTCGTATTGTCAATCTTATAGTTGCGACCCTGAACCTCTCTGTGTAAGTCAGTTTGTGGGTGACGGTAAGTCAGTTTGTGTAAGTCAGTTTGTGGAAGTCAGTTTGTGTAAGTCAGTTTATGGGTGATGGAACATATCCGCGAGTCAGCTGAATTCCCTTTAGTGCCCTCAAAGTAAGGTACTCGGACTTTCGCCATTGAATGGACTCACATGTTATGACCGCGACCATAACCTAGCCTCATGCAGATGGATTTTATCATTTCATTAGTTCTTCATTGGACCAGTGCTAATTCATAGATAAGAGATATTCGCGCCGTGAATCCTAAAGAAAATCTTACTAAGCTGGAGAACCTAAACGCAATTGCGAGATACTCGAGGGAGCTGGTGACTCGAATCCATTTACCAGAAACTCATTAAGAAGTAAAGAACTTGCACCCAATCAAATTGTCTGTGCTGACTCTACAGAAAAGAGCATTTGGCTGAAGGCGGTCGGTGTTGTCGGCACATTTGATCACTTTACAATAAAGGTGGAAAGTTCTTGCACATCTTCCATATATGTCCAATGTACTTTATTCAGTTGCTTCTACATATTTATAGCCTTGTCTCCTTCAGTCATTCCATGCTCGTGGCTTTTCCTTATTTTGAGCTCTTTCCGCTTTGTTTGCAACAAACACCCAATACACCAAATAATTTCTAGAATTTGTTTTATTTATTTTATTATTATTATTATACCTTACACCTTACACCATAATTAATTATGAGTGCAAGGTATTGGGGGAATGAGTACTAGCTACAGAGGCTTTCGACTCGAAGAGAAAACATTTTATAGAAAGAAGCATTTTGGAGACCAAGCCCGTGGCAGCATTTGAAGCATAGCTACAATAGTACACAAATTCTAAAATATCAGCATTAACAACATAGGTATAGGAACTCAAATTCAAAACGGATCTGTTCCCATCCCTCACCCTTTTCAGTGTTGTGTTCACCCACAAGGTCGCACAAATTCGTTTTAATGTTTCACTAACAGCAGTAATCATAATTTGTTTCTTTGTGTGCTTCCTTTCTCTCCACCCAGCTACTGGCAAATTCCTAAAAACCACAATCGAACTGTGAGGACAAATCAAAGAAATGACGCAGCACATTAATTTATACGATTTATCTACAGATTTACAGGTGAGCAGTAAGACTGTCAACCTCTGTGCCAGATATAATCATAATACCTCAGAGGCGATTATGATAGGGAGTAGGGTAGCGTATTTGCCTAAAGAGCCAGCTCTGTTTCTAGCTAGACCCGGGCACCTACAGAAGAGATGTTCCACAGTCTTCTGCTCCTCCTCATCCCCACAGCTTCTGCAGTACTCATGAGAGAATACTCCCAGGCTGAGAGCATGGCTGCCGAATAGCCAATGACAAGCCACGGCCTTAGAGATATCTTCTCTCGACAGGGCAAGCAAGTCTCTAGATTTCCTTCTATCAAGCTCCACACAAGATGCATTATGGACGAAGCTTGGGTGGCATTCTCACTCTCGACATCTCTAATTGCGGTCACTAGCATATTTACCACCAAAAAGGAACTGCAACCTAAACTACAAGTACCTATGAGGTAATTCGATATTTTATCGGACATCTATAAAGTTCTTCACCATACTCAGCATCGTCGCTCAAAGCTACATGGATGCCATTAATCAGTGACACTTTAAACATGTTCTCCAGCCAGGCAAGTGGAGCGCTTAGCATTCAAATAGAGTAGCACTAACACGTTCTTTATACTCGTATATGTCATCTAGACGCGGGTAGACAGATAGATAGATAGAAGTAGGGTAGGCCGGAGAGCCGCCGAACAAGGAGGCCTCCAAGCACTCAGGCATTGATTCCCATTGTACTCTAAGCCTGGAGAAATATTTAGGGGAAAGGGGGAGGGGGAGATAGAGGATGTTTGAAAGGAAGTTACATCTTTTCAAACTTTGTTGACTCTTTTATGAACCTCAGAAGTCTGTCCTGGGATAAGGAATGTACATTATTCATTTCCAAACCATCTGATCCAAATATGCGCCTCCTCATTTTGGCAAAGGCAGGACAAGCGCAGAGAAAATGCTCTATGCCGTCCTGCTCTTCCCTCAGGCAGGCGATGCAGTTCGGATTCTCGATGATGTGTATGGTCGCCATATGATGGCCCCATGGAGTATGCCCCGTGATTACCCCAACCAATGATCGAAAATCTTTCCTTCGTAATGGCAGAAAGAAATTTGCAACTCTCCTGTTTGGGCATTCTATGAAGCACTTGGTTGTTTTGAAGGCAATTAAATTGCACCATCGGTCCTTGTGAATATTATTCAAATGGCTCCTGATCCATTCTATACACCCTGCTAAACTTATACCGATAAATGGCTCTGGTCCCTTTGGAGTACTCGCAGATCCACAGTATGCCAATTCATCAACTAATTCGTTCCCCCGAACACCACAGTGTCCCGGAACCCAAATAAGTTCAAGTAAATTCCATCTTGTCTTACATTCTTGGACAATTTTTGAAGTGGTTAACGCGTTTTCGGGGGCCTTCAGTGCAGCCTGACTGTCACTACAGACTCTAAGTCGCGGGTACTACTCGTAGTACATTTCATTAGTTAAGAGCAGCTTTGAGAAATCTCGTGGTCTATTGAGGCCGGTACTCGACAGGGCGGTTATGATGTACTAATAAAGATACAGCGTTTCCGCTAGTACAAGTTTCTGTCGTCTACTCAACATCCTAAAGGATAATGGGCTTTCGCTCTTGAAATTTTTTCTAATAGTTCTTTATCATAGATTGTATACCTACATACCCAGTACTCGTATAAATCGCATGCATACGACATGTGCAGCAACGACAACAACAATAACAACAACAACAAAATATCAATAAAAACATTTACAATCTCATACCTGAAAATAAAATTAATAAATCTGTCAAAAATGTTGTTAACTCAACGCAAAGCCCCATTAAAACAAATGCAACTGAAGGAATTGAATATTACGAGCAATTTTACCTGTCAAACGTTGCTCATACGAAAATGATGAAGTGAAGAGATTTCATTTTATGACGCAGCATCGCCCAAAAATACACGATGATGGCGCCAAAAATTATCGAAATGCAACCATGATAAACACACAGTGCCGGCAATGCAAACGCCCATGCCAGGCCGACGTGGACCAAACCGAACCGCGCCGACCCGACCCGACCGCACCGAAGTTGCGCGTGAGTGAGTATGTCATGTGGGCAGACACGGAGGGTCGGGTTGGCGGACACGTTCGGACGGACGGATGGATGGACAGACGACACCAGCGAGGCAACGAACCAACGAGCGAACGACCGCACGTACGAACGACCGAGCAGTGCAGTAAATTAGGGAAATTTCTTAGGCGTCGAGGTGCAAATGTGGCTAACAACGTACAAGATTTTTATTTATTTACGTTTTTTTCTGGTTTTTGCTGTTGTTGTTGGTATTTTTGTTATTGCTTTTATTGCTGCTGCGGATTTTAAGGGCTGAGCTGAGAAGTTGTAAATTTTTAATAAAATTGAAATTAATTAAAACAGCCACAACAACAACAGCACTGACAGCCGCAGCACCGAACACACACGAACTAAAAATGATATTTCATTGGGTGGAAAATGAAAATTGTGGGAACGCTCGCAGATCACCTCATGTACAGCTGAAAGGAAAACCAATAAAAGTACGAAAGTACTCAAATTTAAAAAAAAAGAGCTGAATTTTTGTTTATGCTAAGCTAAAAAGTTCGATGCGAATATAAAAATATTTAGTCAATGACGGAAAAGTAAAACATATTCTTATTATTATATCTTAAATCATAATTAATAATGACTGCAAGGGGTTGCAGAATGAGTACTAGTTACTGAGGCCTTCGACTCGAAGAGCAAACGATTGATAAAGAAGTATTTTTGAGACCAAGCCCGGGACAGGATTTCAACCTGCGACCCTCTGAGCATGAGTCTAGCATGCTTAGTACTACAGAGGGCGGCTAAGTAAAAAATAAGTGGATGAAGTTTGAGTGGTCAAATACAAAAATAAATCCCAGCAATGAAAAACAGAAAAAAGAAAGAAAATAGAAATAAAAAAATTTATTTTTAGTCAAGTTTAAATTGAGTTAGATGGGTTTCAAGACACCCTTTAGCCTAAGCCCATCGAAATGAAATGGGCGTTTAAATTAAGCCATCCCGAAATTGGATCCATATAGCTTAATATTAACATAGCTCTTTCTAGCAACGTCTGTTATTCAATGTGAAAAGGGGCGAGGCAGCTGATATATTACATATTTTTATTTTCATACTCCAATTTTGTACCATTATGTTGGGAAATTTTGTTGGTAATCTTGTATAGATCTGGACTTATGCATATACGTCAATGGTGAGCATGCCAATGGAGCTAATCTATCTGTGATCCATCATGTAAACGAGGGCCGATAGGGCCCCCATTAAAAATATGCATGATTTGTGGGCGTGGCACTACGACCAAATTTTGCATTTATTCATCAATAGCCTAGGGCATATCTGGGGTCATTTTAAATGACGTCGCGAGAGATGCTTATATGTGAGGCAGGCATGAACTTTGATTATTTTCAGTAGAATGAGGTTAACTTTTTGTCATATCGAAACCTAATTCTACTTGTATATTTAGGTTTAGTCAAAGATTATGTAATGTTTCATTTAAATATATGAAAGTTTTTGAAAAAAAATTGTACACAGAGGTATAAACGAGATGACTCAGTCAATATGTTTATTATTAATGCTGTATATTGAACAGCGGGCGTAGTACGATGAAGCCGTTTCTTGACTAAAATCAACACTTGAAAACTAAGGAGTATCTGCAGCATGTTTGATGCAACTACAGTAGGAGCCGATTGTTCACGTCTCAGAGTATCGATGAACGAAAAGTTCTGAGATTACACTTTCAACTTCATAAGAGCAGCAGACAATCATTGTACTGGTGGCATCCCAGCTGTTAAGATCAGTTTTGTTATATGTGCTCCTGTTTTGTGTCCGATGTCCCCCACATACTCAGTCGCATAATTGCACCCTACATGGAACTAAAGGTATGCATATATGTATAATCGTTGTATAAACACAACTTGCCGCTACGTCTATTCGCAATCATTTACCGCATCTTAATGTTTAAATACAAAAGACGAGTAATTCCAAAGAATTATTAAAAATTCAATATTAATTCTCACCTCTACAGTTGCTTTGGTATTTTGAAGCATTTGTAGCTGTCGACCGTAACCAGACACAATCAGAGAGCAGCAAGTGTAACCTAAACAAAAATAACTTATTAACAGCCTCCAACCAACCGTCCATCCATCCCGTCCACCAGCCACCAGACACCCATCCATCACATCTTTTTTCTTACGATCTTACTCTACAATACACGGTGAAAAAATTTCTCCTACCACGACGCAACATACGCGAAACATTAACTCCCTCAAACACGACTCTCTCTATAAGCTTCATTATAAGTATTGCTCAGGTGAATAGATTTCAGACGAAGAGTGTTCAAATTCTCATTGCTGGAGATATCTTAAAGACACTTTGAAAAACATTGGCTGAAGCTTAAGGCAGAACCAGATATCTATATGAACCCAATCGAACAAAGGACACGCCTAACTCCCTTATATGCAACTGTTGAGATCTCAGTTCAAATGACTACATCTTCGGCCCAACTGATTATATATTCGACATGACAAACTTTGGTAGTGACATCCAAGTAGTCACGTCACATTAGACTGGTCACATAACTTAAGACATATACAACACTTATGCACGTTATATGGTGGGCACATTTGCACTTTAAAGTCATATGGAAGATAAAAGACGGATCGGATAAGAGACACGTCTACTTCACATACAACCCATCTCAAGACCTCAGTGTCTCGGTGTGGCAGGAAGCTGACTACAAAATGAGAGACAGAGTAACTATACCAAATCATCTCAGAAAATGTTGTTGATCAATTAGATTCAATTAGTATATACACACCTGCCTATCCTCACCTGCCACGCCTATATATCGTTGTTGGAAATACAGCCCCATTGCACAAAGCTAAAATAAATTGTTTACCTGTTTCTAGGGTATAAGGTGTACCAATATAAACCGAGTAAATTGA
This sequence comes from Clusia tigrina, assembly GCA_920105625.2. Classification (NCBI taxonomy): domain Eukaryota; kingdom Metazoa; phylum Arthropoda; class Insecta; order Diptera; family Clusiidae; genus Clusia; species Clusia tigrina. Next base: position 30,536,959 of record OV050032.1, read on the forward strand.
GGAACTCTGGAAGTTGTCAAAACGGCAGCTGATAAACCATTATCAGCAGTAATTACCTGAGAGGTTCCAGAAAGTTTAGAACTAATCCAGTTTAAAACACCTCAGTGGAATTGTGATTCCTGCTAGTTCTCTAATAAGGATATTATGACTGACTCCAGCGATAGCCTTAAAGACAGTAATAACATCTCAAATTGGAAATCTTTTTCAAAATGATGCAATCTTCAAAAAAGCAAAAAAACTCAGGTAGTAGTGGATAGTTTTGCTCTCGAGAAGCCAGGAGATAAGAAGTCCATACGCAGGGACACTACTTAGTTCTAAACCAGGGTCTCGAATAGTGTAGGAATTACAAAAGTTTTGGAAATTGAATCATAGTTCGCAACCTCAGTCGTAGACCCAAATTTGCGGAGGGAAATACTTGTGATGGGAAAAATTCTTCAACCAAACTAAAAGTTCCCCAAGAGCAATAGACTCCCTCAAGATTGACTGCCAAATCTTTTCTCCAGACGGCGCTGAGTATTACATTGGGCAGCAGTGCCATTTGTACCATGCTGTATAGGCTGATATCCTTCTGTTCCAACTCCTAATTCTTTAGTTGGAAATCCCATAGGAATATTCAGGGAAAGATACATGGCTGAGTTGGTTAGGGTTGGATCTGGCGCAGACGCTGTTGTGACAAACCACTTTTTTCTGATCTTCTCTCACTTAAAAATGAGCAATTTAGCTGGTCCCAAGACTATGTTGCCTCCAAGAAACTGCAGGATAAATTCTATAGGACTCGGAATATAATTATAATTGGACGCAAATATATAACAAAAATCATCTACGTTTCCACAAGACACGCGCTAGTGGAGGAACATACCCAAAGACAGAGGAGTTCCCTTTAATATGTAATCCAATAAGACTCTGGTTATTTAACTATGTCGCTGGCGGGATGTAGCCAATGTACCAGGGGAAAGGAATCAGTGTTAAATCGATAAATAACACACCGAAAATTTATTACTAATTCGCCTAAAAATGAGAGACACCAATCAAAATGACGCTTATAAAATATAAACAATTTTAATAATTAATTTTTTTAATATTATATGTAATTATTTTAATTATTCACTTTTTTGACTTAACTAGAACTAAAATATTATTATTTATTTATTCTTTTTTATTATTAACTATAAATAAAGATTGCCAGGTCTTCAATTTTGAATTCTAGAAAATCATGCACTGGTATATGCAACTCTAGGCACATCCATAAAGTTTGGGGCTGCTGAAAAGGCGAATCAATTCATTTGTTCGTCAAGTTTTTTTACCGTGTAAATGCTCACTCGCCTCGATACTCCCCACATGGCACACATGGCGCAGCAGAGTGAAATGCTGACTGACGACCGGAGTCGGTTAAAGTGTGAAATTGCATTTGCATAATCAATAATCGTCAATTCCAATTCATATTTCAATGTTAAACAACGGCAATAACGAAAGCAGCTACAGTAACAACGAAAATAACAACTACAACAACTTGAACAACAGCACAGGTAAGTAAGCAAATTTACATAAAAAAATTGGTAGTCACGAAGCCATGTCCCAAGACACAAACAAACGGACATGCAACCCCGTAACGTCGCATTGTCTTGCGTCTGGGCGCTCAAATTGGAAACGCCAACAAAGCCCAACAAATCCACAACTGTGCGCAAACCCACCGACCCGAATCGCGCATCCGTCGTCCGCTCAGTGCGCAAACGCAAACGTATTTACACGCGTCCATCCACATACATGCGAGTGAAGTCAGACGCGAGTGCCTCGAGATGCGGATAACACTGCCCAAACGGTCGCAACTGAACCGCTGCTGAAATTACGCCCCCGATTTTGCATTCGCATCGCCATTGTTGTTGTTTACTGTAGGAATATTTTTGGACGCATTAAAAATTTCCGTGTTTTTCATTGATGTGTCCTTCACTGGCCGATTGAAGTGATAAACATTTTGTTTGGGTACGAATGAAGTTCATTAATTAAAAATGAATCACAATTTTTCTGTAAACAAAACACCCACAAAAATCAAGTCAAAGGGAGAAAAAGGAAACAGGAAATACTCAGAAAAGGTCTGGTGATAAGCTATTTTCTTCCGGTTAATTCCCAAATTTGATTGCTTTCGGCCTCCCAGGTAAAATCCATGGAAGACATTATAGCGTACGCTGTTGATTGGCTCCTTCAACACAAACAATTTGAAGACACTTCAAGCTGCCCTTAAGCCCAGAAAGAAAGTTGGATCTTATATGCATGGAGATTAAAACCTTTGTGGGGAATTCGACAAGTGGGACTCTGTAGCAGGTTAGTGCTAGGCTTTGGTGAATAACTGTTGGGTTTGTGCTATCACGCACACTATCGTGAAAGGCGATAAGACTCGAACTCTCGCGTTTCCGATTTACAGAGGCGTCAACTGAACGCGTACCGATCCAGTTGACTGGAAATTTTCAAGGAGGGATTCAAAACCATTTCCATGAAACACAAACGAGGGATTCAAAACCATTTCCTTGAAACACATGAATGATTTTCAGGCATTGTTGGACTGAGCACTCGTAACTCTGTGATGAAATTGTCAGCCTTTCAGAGAATTTGTGCCAGCTAGATGTTGATATAGTGTTCCCAGATGAAATAAATCCAGATATAGCCTTTTTATAATAATAATAATAATTATTATTATACCTTGCAGGATCCGACTTGCCAAACATTGAGAGGGACGACACTACTGAACACTTCTTCTGCAGTTGCCCAGCTTTCGATTAAGGGTGTTGGGTGGTGATGTATTCAGTACGAATAATGTTCATACTCTTCCTCTTCCCGATATTCTTAGGTTCATAAATGACACCAGGATGTTCAAAGAAGAGTGACATTTGAACTTTTTTCTTCCCAATCCCCCTCCTGAAACCTTTTCTATCTCTCTACCCTTTTCAGCCGCATCTATCCAGGGTATAGTACAATGGTCCATGTGACTGAATGCTGTGATTAATTCCAGCCCACCACATATCTATCTATATATCTATACCGTGCACCATAATTAATTATATGGGGGAATGAGTACTGAGAAAGATTTAGAAAGAAGCACTATTCAGACCATGCCCGGGGCAGGATTCGAACCCACGATCCCCCGAGTGTGAGGCTAGCATGCTTACCACTAGACCACGGGAGCTAGCCCCCTTTTTATAATTATTTTATAATCTCACGATGAATGCGTCAAATATGAGAGATTTCTAGAAATTGAGTTTACTATTAGACAGAATGGGCTAAAGACCAGAACACAACGAAATTGCCCTCTTGACAATTTATTCTAACTCTCAATACTCGGATTCGTACCACTGGATTGTGTAGTAATCAGACAGTCGCTGGTTAAATAAAATAATTAAATTTATTTAATTATTGCAATTTACACACTAAATATTCGGCTTGAAGTTTACTTTATTACAATTGAACTTTATTTAATTCATGCAATCACTTCAATACTTCTTAATACTGTAACTGCTACAAGTGAAATGAACGATGTACAGTGTACATCGTAACAGTGTGTACATTGTACACACTGTTACGATTACTTTTCAACTGCGTCGACTCTAAATTTCTGGTAGCTTATATACCTTTCTTATGGTTGAAGTAGAAACTCTAGAATATTCCCTACACTATAAAATAAGTTTCTGGAATACTCTCGAATCTTATCTACACTTGTCATATCTTATCAATCGAATTACACAATAGAAGAAGTTTCTGGAACATTCTCGAATCTTATCTACACTTCGAAAGATGGTTCTTGACTAAGCTTTTTTTTCGTATAGATTGTGTCTTGACTTATATACACCTCTCTCGTAGTAACTGAACTTAATAGAGGTATCCTAAAAGTATGCAATCATTTATTTTTCAATACTATGTGGAAACTTAAAATCGACATTTTAGTAAAAATCTCAGGAAGTGTGACTTCAATTTGGTGTAGACTTATGAATGCTCGTACTATTTTGAAAAGGACTTCTATTATTGCCTGTAATTTTCAGTCTTGCTAAAATATGATAAATTGTGAGGAAATAGTGAAAATGGAAATTCATTATAGACCAATGTCAGGGGCCTGCGTAAGGGCATTAATAATGAATGTACTTAGGAGGACCGGAAGTAAACTGTGAAGTATAGCTGTGCTGGCGATATGTTTCCTATATTTGTTTTCTCATGGGAATTTATGTTACAGAGAACAGCAATGCAGTATGCGACAGCAGTTCTATGACATGGGTTTAGGTTTTTGATTCTGAAATAGAACGTCACCCAGAGTAGTCATGTATCTGGTTTTTGTATAGACCGCGTCCAATTCGGCGTTCTCACTTGCCAAGAAAACAACGCAGCCGCAGAGTCATTGCTTGGCCACATTGGCAGCAAATATTCCGTCAATATTGATAAAAAAAAATATGTTAAATGCATGCCCAATCCATTCAAATTAGGTCTTGACATCACAATTTCATGTCGCTGCGACGTATGAGCGAACCAATCCCAACTCATTACAATAGCGATATCGCTAAGTTGAATCATTCCTCCTATGAGAGTCATGAGTTTATTTCAGCAACACCAAAAAACTCAACCGCATCGGGATTTTATTACAGTTCTTTTGTGTAATCGTCCTCCTATGATTTTACGTCAAAATTGCCCTGAGCCAAATATGATCGCAAATCAGGACAGAGAGTACTCGCTCCGAAGCAAACAATTTGCGAAGCCTGACTCGAAAGAACTTCAGTATCCGTATACACTGAAGTCATTTAAGTGAGGCTTGAGGATTGGGGCGGCAAAGAGAAAATTATTTAGAAAAACGAATTGGAAGATAACATGGTTACTTCTTATGGATAAACTTGTGGCAATACATGAACTCAAAGTATCTTTAAGTCAGAAGATGGTACGAGTATTTTCTGATAATCCTAACTAGGCATTTACTATGTAACTATGTACATTGAGTATCCAACCCAGGCGTTCTTTAGTTGTATCTAAGATAAGCTTTCGGCTGGCTAGATATTGTGCCGGCTCCTCGTTCACCGAAGAACTATGACCGATAAGAAGACTATTAGCTCAAAGGGCCCCATTCTTTCAGCCTACATCATATTCACTGATTAATGCGACCCTGTGTGCGAGTATCGCTCGACAAATGGGGTCGGCATTTTCATGGAATGTGCTCGTCTACAAAGTGAGCATCCATTAAAATTGATCATTGAATTCATAAATGCATGTAAATGAATTCGTAATTTAAATGCTCCTCCACGCGACAAAAAGTGTGCCAAACAATTTCATTTCATTTCGTTTCATTGCACATGCAACATGCCAGTCGCATCTACCATTTAACTGACACTTTTGACCTGCCTCCTGCTCGCTCGCTCGTATCGTGCATCTCCACCCCACCGCCGAAGCTATTTTTATGCGGTGCTCGCAGCGCATCTGTGCGTACTAATTTGTTTTGATAACAGCGCAAACGCATGCGCACCCATTTGCGGCTTCCATTGCACATCCCGGCACACCGCCGCATAGTTACAGATACTATGTAAGCACACACACACAAACGTACACTCATCCTCCACAAGCAACAACCACATAAAAGCAAATAAAACATATCTGGACCCGTTCATAAATAAAGCCTTATCTCTGAAGCATTAATGCAGTGACATAAAAACAATTATGAGCGATACGCTAAACTATACTCGTATGCTCGCACAACAGCCGCATTTGTGGTACGAGTGCGAGTATGTGCGGAGCTCGGTTGAAGTTAATGAAAATGTTGGCACTCCAAGTCAAGTGCTTCCAACTGCATCGAAGCGCTACGCGACTGACGGGTGGCGTTGCGGTGGCGCCAGCGCCAACATATTCAACGGAGTTATGGAAAATTAAAATTACTTTCGCTTATTTTTAGTACGATAATGCCTGGATGTGTGTCCTTTTTAGGGGGTGCAATGTCTAAAACTCTTATGAGAGTTGGGGGAATATGTGCAAGTAAATCTGGCTTAATAATTATAAGGAGAGTAAGTCTCTCCTCCGTGTTTGAGCGCATAATCCTCTGTAATTTCATCAACATAATATTGACATCAAAAGTGAACGAACATGGAACACAGACACCCAGATTCAGTACTAGAGAAGCGGGGTGGTAATCAAACAGATACCTTCACGACCAAATGGGGTATTTATTTAATTTATATACGAGGTGTGATCAAAAGATAACCGTTATTTTCATCTTTTCGTGAGTTACGTATGTTCGATGTTCGCATTTTTTTTTCTGCTATGTTGGTACACATGTCTGTTATATATGTTGGCAATACCAACCATTTTGGATTGTCAGTTTGTTTTTGACAGATAAAAAGGTTAGTCGTGTTTTGGTGTGCTCTTCGATTTTGTACTATTCGAAAAAATGGATCAAAGAAACTGTATTCAGTTTTGTGTAAAAAATGAAATTAAATGCGCAAGGACATTTGAAATGTTGACTGTGGCCTTTGGCGAGTCTACTATGAGCAGAACACAAGTTCAATTGTGGTATAACCGGTTTAAGGAAGGCCGAGAAAATGTCAATGACGATGCTCGTCCTGGTCGCCCGAGCACGTCAACAACCGATGAAAACATTGACGCAGTGAAGAGAATGATTTTGGATAATTGTCGAATCACTATCAGAGAGGTTGCTGATGATGTTGGCATATCGTTCGGCTCATGCCAAGCAATTTTTACGGATGTTTTAGGCATGAAACGAAGATTGTTCCAAAATTGCTAAATTTTGAGCAAAAACAACGTCGCATGGATATCGCTCAGGAGCTGTTTTTGGCCAAACACAAAACCGTTATCATGCCTCAACCACCGTATTCACCGGACTTGGCCCCCGCTGACTTCTTCCTCTTTCCAAAACTGAAGACACCGATGAAAGGAAAGCGATTTGCTACGATTGAGGAGATAAGAGAAAAATCGAAACAGGAGCTGTTGACGATACCAAAAAAAGCGTTTCAGAAGTGTTTCGAGGATTGGAAAAAACGCTGGCATAAGTGTATTATATCTGAGGGAAATTACTTTGAAGGGTGACAAGATAGTTGTTGATGAATAAATAAATACTTTATTTTTTGATCACACAATAACGGTTATTTTTTGATCACACCTCGTATGTCATTTGAGGTAAGAGATATAGGTTTCGAAGTCCGTCGCAGTTTGTTTGCATAAAGCCCTTCCTTGGCATCACCCATAGTCCAGACGGTCGTCTGATGATGCTCGTAGTAGATCCGATTGTGTCTGATGTGTGAAATCAAATAGGATTAATGGATGAGAAAATGTATTTGTTTTAAGTAAATTACTCCATTTTCCCTGTAACGTAGTTTATACATATGTATGTATTTATGTATAAATAGAAATATATAACAAAACAATTTAAGCAATGCATGCAATTTGTTCTGTTTATTATCAACAAAACTGAGAAAAACCCAAAAGCTAAAATTTTGAAATAAATGCCGGTAGCAGCCAACCAGACAACAACAACAACAACAAGAATGAAATGTTTGACTAACGCATATTTGTTCGAAGCCGAAGTAACAACTCGATAGCATTAATCGTCTACGAACTTAGTCTGTGGGTTTGAATCGAACAAATGGTTGGATACCTACTACACTTCCCGTGGTTTTACAACTGTGCATTTTTGGTTAGCGAATTGCAAGCTCTTATTCATTAATCCTCTTTGGTGAAATACTCATACTTAAATGCCTTCTTTAGCACTATTTTGGCTGTCCATCTTACTTAGCAATGCCATTTTCATTGCATATAGTTACAGAACTCAAGAAGTCTCTCAAGAGATATGACGTTCATGTGGTTGACTCACTAATCTCAATGGCACGAGTGTTTCTCAGTATGGTGGCGACCCACAGGCCACACAAATAGGCTCTTAGAATTTCCAGATACGACTCAAGAAATCGAAACGATGAGCCCAACTGTTCGTCAGTATAAAATTCTTTTGGCAATTCAATTTTCAAGATCATAGCTTTGCTTCACCAGATCTATTCGAACCCGGCTGATATAATTCGAACTCTAGTTATATAAGTTTTTTAAATACGAGAAGCTCTAAAACAATATACATAATTCTATGGGAGTGAGTGCGAAAACAAATATCTAAAAACTAAGCAGACAGCGTACACAATAATATGCTAGAAAAACATATTCGTTATCCATTTATTCTGATTTCAGCACTAGAGGCTCAATAGAGTTCCTTACCGGGTCATCACAATTCAGTGAAATGCGTGGATATTCTGCGGCACTGCGATAATTGCTCAGATCCATCAATCAGTGTATTTCTCTGAAGCGCTAATAAAGTGTTCTGTATTTTGGAAACAGCACTAAACGATCCTCCATAAGAGGAACAATATTCAATCATCTTGTTAGATTAGGTTAGATTAGGTTGGGAAGGCGTGTGCGGATACTTCTTGAACATTGACATAAAAAGTGATGAATCGACTCTGTCTCTTCTTCATCATGGCCACTCCTACATAGCCCACTCGACAGCATACGCCAATGTTGAAGCATTGGTGCGATAGCACAATGCCCGGTAATGACCCCCGTAAGCACCCTTACTGCAGGTTTGTTGGGGCCCTAAGAGAACTTTCGTTCTCTTCATGTCTAACCTAGGCCATCTTGTTAAACGCACTTAATTCGTATTTTCTGATATTCTCTTTAAAACGGCCAAACAGCTAAATGAGCGAAAAATAGTCCTCCAGAAATTATTGTGGAAACCATACCAGATCTACACAGAAGAAAGAGCCAAAACACTATAGAGAAATCACACAAGAATCCGAAATATATTTCCAAACACTTCGCTTTTGGTACATGGGAAACTTCGAAGGTGAAAAACCAAACAAATTGTCCTCCACCTTTTTTTTGGAATTCATGGTGGTTTGGGCCACAAAGCATTAAACATCATATAAATTAGATACTTTCTATGATGAAGTGTTTCATGTACTCGTCTGTGTCTATAGTCAATGGTTTATGGTATGTGCGTAGCTTGGAGAAAACGCCAGTAGCACTTAAGTAAAAAATTCAAGTGTCTCCTCATTCAGAACTCTCACTCACACTCGGAGTGTCTTCAACTTTAGCACTTAAACCGCACTGAAGAGCGTCTGGGAAGCGTAAAGCATACGATGGCTTGGCAGTGGCGCAAGTGAAGCAATGCCAAGCAGCGGCTTTATTATTTGCTTATGATAATTTAAGAGCAAACAAACGGCAACGCCATCAACAGCACCATCATCATCAGCATCACTATCGCCATAGTCATCACCAGCGCCAATCCAACGCCATTACTATTATGGCCAGTGCGACTGGTACACACCGCAGAGGCAGACAAACAGACGGACTATTGTAAATACGCGCGTTGAAAATATTATAAAAACGCGATTAAACACCTCTCAATTATTGAGCTACACGACTCGGTGGTGCTTGAGCCGCATGAACGAGCGAAAAGCTGTTAAGTGGCGACAAGCGCGAAGCACCTCGTAGCTTTTGCAGGCACACCAGAGCGCTTCCAGCTAGCGACTGCACGCAGTAGCGAACTTATCTCTTCCATAGAGCGTTACCAGTGGCGTAAATGCATCTACTCTGCGCCAAGAGCGTTCTGGGATGATTTAAAATGAAGGGTTTTTGTATACCCGTGATTCTATACTCGTAGTGGCCTTCATCATCTTCCTAATTCTCTCCATATGCATTCTTGTTTTTGGATAGGTAGTTGGTAGTTCTATACTCGTAGTGGCCTTCATCAACTTCCTAATTCTCTCCATATGCATTCTTGTTAGTCGTGCTAATATCAATTCAAACACCACACCTAAGCAGGGCGATCGGACTTATAACTAGCCAGAAATTTTATTGCATTTTCTTGATAATAGAGAGTAATGTTATAGGGCATGAACTCTCGGAACCCCTCTCGGAACCCCTTCAAAGATCATCTGAGAATAATGCATTTTTTTGAGACTTGGGAATGTCCTTTTGGATATTTGTAGGGTGGTTTCTTTATATGTCTGTGTCTACTCGTAATTACCCGATTCCCTTAATAACGCAAAGAAACCTTGAACCACGTCCGTGATAAAGTGTTCGAATCTTTACTTGGAAGCACGCTTGCAATAAGAGCCGCATCAGACTCAGTCCGTTTTCCAAATAGGCATTGACAGGGCTCATTGTTTCCTTTGGGTACCGTAACTGACATTCTTGATCATTTTATGAGCAACTTGACGTGATCCCCAGTTAGAACAAATCTAATTAGCATGTTGTTAATCTGATCCCACATGCCTTGTCTTTCCTCAGCAAAGCCTAATTGGGTACTGTGAAGAAACCGATGATTAGGATATTTATGAATGTGATACTGCTTTAGAGCAATTATGTTTTCATTCAGATCCATATGCGTGTACCTCTCAGCAAGGCTAAAATGTCTGTAGCCATTTGAGAGTATTCCATAAGTACTCAGGTAAAAAACTTGTTATCAGCACTCGATCCATATCCCTAGGAAATGTTTTAATCGCAGGAGTATTACTAGTGTCTTCGAATTTCGATAGCTTCGTCGCCAGAATAAAACCCAAGTACCCACGCGCAATAGGCGTAATGGGCATAACAACCCGCTGACTTTGTTGAAGAATGATCAAGGGGCTTTTTTTTACTCTACTTTGGTGCAAAATGTCACACCGATCATTATGGACCCATCAGACTATTTTACAGAGTATACAGAGTAAAGAAACTTAAACGTCAAACGGCAAAGCAGCGAAATAAAGCAGACGGACGTTGTACATGAATCCACTGAAAATCGTGTTGAATCCACTCAGAATCGTGTTGAATCCACTCAGAATCGTGTTGAATCCACTCAGAATCGTGGTGAATCCACTGAAAATCGTGTTGAATCCACTCAGAATCGTGGTGAATCCACTCAAAATCGTGGTGTGTCCGCTACGTTTCTTTTCTCTGTGTTCTCTGCTATCTTATACCTAACTAACTGCATAAACCACGCCTTTATTTATCAGAATGAAATCTGTGTCTTTAACCTAAAATGTTCAATGGAATAAACAGCTACCGAAAAATATAGTTGCGTTTATCGTTAATCGCGGAGAGTGTTGGTTCGGGGAGTGTGGATTGTTACCAGCAGCATATTATTTAATCACCGTTGTTTTCTGTTCCATCATGAACCTATGTCTGTGTGAACCATGACTACCTTAGAGTGGATTGGTTGGTTAAACGGGGGGTTGGATGGGTGTCCTCGTATAACCGTAGAAGGATCTTCACAGCATTTGGTGGGAATTAGCAAATCAGTTGCAATTTGATCCGAGTATTTCTCTCCCATGACCACTTGCATTGCTTCTACTCGAATCTTTGTGTTGTTGATGTTGTTGTTGTTGCTACTTTTGTGTCATCAGCAATGAGCTCATGTTTCCGCTTTTGCAATGAGGTATGCCGGAATATTTTCCCTACCACCGACTGTGAAATACCTGCACCAATGCCAGAGTAAACTTTATCAGCAAATTTACACAGCGTTACGAGCTACTGCTGCTTGGCAATTGTGGCGATAAGAATTAATTTATGGAGAAGGAAGTACGCACTTTTTTACGAGTCTTCTGGTCCCAGACAGGTACGCGCTGGTTTGCAACACCCATGCGCCATTTATCAATTACGAAAATTGCCGCCGTCTGTGTTCGAGTGTGTGTGGGTGCATTTAATTCCATCCCTGCTAGTTTCCGGTTGTCAGCGATTAGGATTTTCACCTACAATGGCAGCATACCCGTGGCTGCCGACACGGACCCATATGTACACTCATCGCTTGGCAATTTGTCAGCATTGCTAATTGGCCTCTGTGTCTGAATAAGTAGCTGCACTTCCGTTGATTGTTGGCTTTTCCACTGATTTATTATCCTTGAGTGTGTTACTTGCTTTTCTTTTCTTTGCTTTTGTTTTGTATCTTCGCTCTTCTATTTTATATATTTCTTTATTGTTTTTTTTAATTAGGTACCGACGGATTTGATAATTGCGAGTGGACTTAGAAAACCCCGAAGGGATATTGTAAAGTGTATCCAAAAACCAACAACAACAAAAAATACATCAAAATACACATAAATCCTGCTCTAAAAAAGTGTTGCGAACGCACAACTCCAGTTTATTTCATGAATCACACATCACAAATTCTGGGTGCCACTTCTTCCAAGCAAGTTTTCCCTATGCTCCGTCTGGCAAATGAATCAAGGTTACTTAGTTCAAATAATGTTCCTCTGCATGTCCATCATGCATTCGAAGATTGCAATGGTTGCCATGTTTTCACCGAAGCAGCTGATTTGCGAGATTGGCGTGGAAGCAGTGGTAAGAAATCGGATGGGAAACTTTGAAGGTTCACTGCTTCCGAGCAAGATTGATCTCCTGATTCGTTCAGCAGTCTCCTTTTATAATTGTTTCGGAGATTTCAGAATTGTTCGAATATTTTTAGCCCTCAAGGCATATAATATCTCTCTTTATGTTGTGACGAAATAGATTTTTCAGTAAATATGCATAGCATTCAATAAATAAAATTGTGCACTTTTCAATGAACTAAAAAGTAGTATAGAAGGATAAAGCAGTTCAGCTGTGACTTGGAAGCCGCAGCGATAATACTGATTTTGAAACACAAAAGTAAAAATAGTAAATTAACATTTGTCACCTATTTCTTGTGTTTAATTTAAACTAATCTTATTTAAACAAATTAATCGAAGAAATGATTTTGTGTTACTGGACACAAACCAATGATCAAACTAGGAACCACGTTGTGATTTAGAAACACAGAAGTAAACATTTTTGGTAAATTAAAATTTGTTAACTATTTTTTAAATTACTTATTTTTAATTTTATGTAGTCTTTTTAAAATAAAACATCAAAGAAATAATTTTGTTTACAGTTGTTTGGCACAAACCAGTGATTGAACTAATAACTAACAAATTTTCGTAAAAATTGTTATCCATGAAGGTGGGAAAAGCGGGCTATAATGGGATGCTTCTGTAGTCGTCATTGGGAATCGCCAACACTTGAACTGCCTACTTCTTTTTGGAGTTCATATTGGTTTATTTATATGGAATTGCGTCTGTTTGTTTGGTGTGTCATGGCATTCTGGAGTCGCCGTAATGTTAATTTTTATTCCTAACAATCCGTATTTGACCGTTGCTTCATGCAGGACGTATCGCTCAGCTTATTATTATTAATTTCTTCTATGAAGAGGTTCACAAATATTTCCAAATGATGTCCTGCGTATCATTTGGGACTTGTTTGCTTAGAGGATTACTGGGAAGAGTACATACCATTTTCTGTTCTCCATTATGACGCTATTTGTAAAGAATGTTTGGGAAATAATTGGAAAAAACAATTCGTTCTACGAATACAGTAGAAAGTACTTCTCTTCTAAGTGGCATTTCAAATTTCTTATATAATAATATACTTCTTAATAAAAAATAATAAACTCAATAATAGAGGTGAAAACAATTTGCTACTTTCAAATAGAAAGATCGCTGATTTTCTAATGAAATTTAGTGGAAATAGGAAAATTGATTTTCGTCGGTGCTTAAAGCTCTACTTAAACAGTGGACCTTGTGACTCGAAACTTCTTTTTTGGAGAAGTAAATTTAGTCCATAAGATTTTCTGACAGAAAAACAACATTATTGGAAACTGCACACATAACTCATACGCCCTGTACGCTAAACTAAATGTTCTTCCTTTGGTCTCTCTTGAGCGTTATCTATTTTCAGCCTTGTTGTTTCTCTATTATTACTCTCTGTGTGTCCGCTCTTATCAATTATATGTGAAATTGTTGCTTATTTCTGATTGGCTTTCTTTACTCTCTGCGTTTGTCGTTGATTTCCCTGTTTTAACGAATACTCATGAGTACCACCGCCACCCCAAATGTTGCTTCTGACAATCAATTCAGATAATAACAAAAAAAAAGTAAGAAAATCTGTCAAATAATTATCCTTGTTGAGATTCTGTGCGAGAACGAAATTTGGATCACCTCATTATAGTGAGGGTTATTTAAGACTCTTATTAGGGTGCACTCAAGAATGATAAAATAGAAGATTGCGCCAATGCTGGTACGAAAATTTCCTCTCTCTGCGCATGTCGTCATAAGGCGCACACGAAATGAGAGAACAGCCAAATTGCATACATTTTTGTGTGAGAAATGTGATAATGTGTGTTTAATATTAAATACTTTTATATTTTCCACATTTTATGATTATATTTATATAAATAAATATAAAATAATATATTTCAATTGATTTGGCATTAAAATTTTTGTTCTATTCAATAATTAGTTGGTAAAATTTGTGTCGTGAAAGTTGTTATTTAAGGCCCGAATACAATAATGCGAGAGACCGAGACGAGAGCGAGATCGAGTCTCGGCCGAGATCGAGTCTCGGCCGAGATCTCGTTTTGCACTGTCTCGCATTCTAATATACAATCAACAGAGTGCGAGCCATATTTACACAAAAACAAAAGTGTTAAAAAACTATTAAAAACTAAATGTTTTGAAATTTGTTAATTAATAAAATAAATGCGGAGCCACAAACAGCAAAACAGAAGTAAACAAATGCGTATTGCAAAATAATTGATTACTTTGACAAATTGTCTCGGATGAGAGTGCGAGGAATTTCTAATTTTTTAGAAATGCCTCGTCTCGCCGTATCGCATCACGCATTATTGTATATTGCCACATACAATCCTTTGGTACAAATTCTTTTTGACATCTCGCCCGATACTCGGTCTCGCTCTCGTCTCGGTGTCTCGCATTATTGTATTCGGGCCTTTACTGTTTTGGTGCGATAATGGGAATATAAAATGAAATAATTATGGGAAATGAAATTCTAATATGTGTATATTTATTAAATATATGTATATTTATAGAATATTAATATATTTATATATATTGAATCCCTATTCACTTTTTCTTTTTTTTGGACATGAAGATCCACTTAATCCGCTGCTTAAGCACTTTTTATCGAACGAGTTTTTCAATAATTTGTACTCATTTACTTACAAGTGCATTTGTTAAGTTATATATTATTAAAAATAATTAAAAGCCAATTAATTCATAAATTATTGCCTTTACACATGCATTTTTCATATAAAAAAATATTTCAAAGCGCCTTTTGACGTCACAGCCAATCAGCTGTGCTGTGTTTTTGTCGAGAGAGGAATAGCGGACCTGCGCATGGCCCAATCTTCTATTTTATCATTCTTAGGGTGCACTTGCTCATTAAAGAGCTTTAAAAGAGATCTTCTCAGAGCAAAATACTCCGCAAATGCTCTCGTTAAACGTCTTTTATGAGTCTTTAAAGACTGTTATGGTTGGCTGGGTATGTACTGTTGCGTCGATGAGGACCACAAAAAGAAAAGCTTTGGTCACAAAACTCCACTTATTATCTCTTAATACCACTTATGCACAAAATGCGTCACTTATTGGCATCAAATTGAAATCTGCCCTAATATATTTAAACAGTGTTTTTAAGCTTTCCACACACAATATTCCTGATCAATTCAACTTCTTACCGAAGATGTATAATAATAATATATAGAATAAGTATATCAATATAATAAGGTAGGTCCATTTCTGTGAGAAATTCCATGAGTGAGTTGCAATAAATAGCTTTCTTCGCCGGTATTTGTGGCATGTAACAGTGTCCTATTCCACTCCAATGTTGTCGTCATCAAAGTCGTAATGCTTTGGAAACAAATAGACTCTAATCACGTTGTCGATGGAAAATCTCCAAAAAAATAAGACCCTAATAAATTCCCAGCCCACTTTTCTGGCTGTAATAATCCCCCTTCAATTGCTTTAGGATTATCGTCACTGTAAATAACGCAGTTCTGATTGTTTGAATAACCTTGAATTTATAACTAAACATTTTATAACCAAGTTTACACAATTTGTCAGCATTATTTCAGCGTCTACCTTCCATTGATGATTTGCCAAACTTTGCCGAATAACAATGAAATTTCAAAGTGCAGATAAAAGTTGTAGTATATACATATATATATATATATATATATATATATATATATATATATATATATATATATATATATGTATATATATATATATATATATATATATATATATATATATATATATATATATATATATGCAATAATATATATATATATATATATATATATATATATATATATATATATATATATATATATATATATATATACATATATATATATATATATATATATATATATATGCAATAATATATATATATATATATATATATATATATATATATATATATATATATATATATATATCTGCTGCCTGTTAGGCTTTTTGGCGAAAAAATGGCTGCAAACTCAGCTATCAGACTAAAAGCTACGCATCAATGGGATGCCAGGAATATAGGTCATGCGTCCATTTTAAGACATTTTGAGGGTATTCCTGACTCTTTCGACTACATCACACCAATGTACGCCTTCAATGGTATGTGCAAGATCTCCATTCCCTCCAGGGACGAATGGAAGGATGGCATCCCCACTCATGTGGATCATCCTTTAGGATGCCCGACCACTGCAGTGTTTTTCAGGCAGAGGTCGCGGCTATAGAGGCAGCACTGTCTTGGCTAAGGAAGAAGAAGATATCTGGACTTGATATTTGCATTCTGTCCGACAGCCAAGCTGCTTTGCGCTCCCTGGATTCGGTTATTATCACCTCAAAAGCCGTCAAGAGCTGCCGCAAATCTTTAGACGAGATAGCTAAGCAGACCCGTCTGCATCTGTGCTGGGTTCCCGGTCACAGAGATCTTCCAGGGAACTGCAAGGCGGATGAACTTGCCCGTGAGGGTACTACCATACCGATGGAACCAGATAGGTCGCAATTCGGTATTCCTATTGCCACATGTAAGCTCTTAGTAAATACAATATCCTTAGGAACAGCGGGCAGGCGCTGGTCTGAACTTTCAGGATGTAAAATAGCTAGACAAACCTGGCCAAAGATAAATGTCAAGCGCTCTAAGGACCTACTGGCTCTAAATAGACAAAGCATAGGTCCCGTGATTAGCGTCTTAACGGGACACTGGACTCTAGGGACACACGGGTGTAGGTTGGGGATCGCCTCTAATGACTTCTGCAGGAGTCGCATGGACGAGGAGGAGGAAGAGTCTACTGCTCACCTGTTGTGCACGTGTCCAGCTTTGTCCAGAAGGAGGCGCACAGTCGAAAGCCTCTGTAGCTAGTACTCATTCCCCAATCCCTTGCAGTCATTATTAATTATGATGTATGATATAATAATAATAATAATTTAATAATTAATTAAAAGATACCTACAATAATATTTAAAATCTTTATTGTTTTCAAATTATAGGAGATGATATCATCGTGTTTCTAACATTTTCACATTTGCCAAATTTGTCACTAAGCAAGAATCCGAACTTCGTATCACAAATTGGCGAATGTTGTGTGCTGAGTTCAACCATCAATTTATTCCCAGCCTGTACAATTATATGCATTCATATTTCATTTTGACAACGGTTTCCGCAATGAAATTAATGATTGTTATACAAATCGAAATTACCAAATTACATTTGAAATATGGACTCGATACGGCGACTTCCATAATACCCATCCACCTGCCGGCATGCTGCAGCTTACACCAATTCACAGAAGATGAAGAGGAAAAACAATAAAACAAATAAAAAACTATACAAATACAAAGACAAAACTGCCCACCACCAACTGTCATGTTGCATGCAACATATGCGGAGCAGGACCACCATTGCGAGCGAACGCAGAAGGTGCAACGCAGCTCAGTTGGCAAGCGATAAAATTGTGGATCATGGCGTGTAATTAACTGCACAACTACAACAAATGGTTACACAATGCTGGGCAACTGGTAATGGCATATGCAAGCAGCTAAAACAACAACACGATACAACAACAGCAGCGCACAACAAACGTTTAGTGCTGCTGTTTCGTTGGGTTCGCACTTTTAAATTAAATTCAATTACAATACAAAAACAAAAACAAACACAAACAAAAATACAACTACAAATACAAAAAAAGAAGAAACGAACAAACCAAACTACAGAAAGAGGCACCAGAGCAAGGCGATGAAAAGAGAGCAGGGAAAAGCAGAGCAGCTATCAACAACGAGCGCCCTTCAAATTGACTGCAAGCGGCGATGCTACGAACGAAGTGGCACCTAGTGGGCGGAGCTTCGGCAATGCCCGTCGTCGACAACAGTCAACTAACAGCTCGAAGCGTCAAGATCAGCACCACTCGCGCGAACAGTGAGTGTACAGTTTCCAAAATGGAGGCGCTATGCACACACGCTCACACACACACTAACGGCAACAGTGCGGAGAGTCGCTCTCCTGCCAATCACAGGCCGCATATGAAATCCGAGCAAACCTGCTCTTTATCAGTGGTGCTCTCGGCGCGCATTGGCTGCCGTTTCATTGAGCTGCGCTGTTGCAGTGTGCAAGTGTGTGGGTTATGTTTTCGTGTTGCTTCTGGCAAAGACAATCTCGACGCTCAGAGCAGGTAGGCAGGTCGGTCGATTTGCTGCAGAAAATTACTAATAAGTTGCTGTAGAAACTGAACTCAACTGAACTGAACAGAATTGAAACTGGGCGATCGCACCCGCTGAGCTTGTTTAAGTAGGAATCGCCGAATGCGCGAACTTGTTCAGTTTGAGCACAAACTTTGCGAGCGACAGACACACACGATCGGCGGCTTTTTCAAATTCGAGAGTGTTAATCTTCAACATATTCCAATTGCTAATTTCGTCATTGTCAAATGTTATTGTTATTACTGTTGTTTGTGTTCTTGGTGTTATTTGTTGTTGTTGTTGTTCGTCTGTTTATTTGTGATGTCCATACGCGGCACACACTAATTCAATTAACACCCACACATTGAAGTTATGAATTGCTAAGTTGTGATGATTGATTCGAAAATTTAGCACTTCCACACAAAACTTAACAAGCAGAACGAACGACGAGTCCGCTACTGTCACGACTGTCGCATGCGGCCTCACTCCGCAACATCTTCGCCAACGCCTGCTACACCGGCGCATTGCAGTCGTCGCGGCTGTGGCTGTTGCTGTTTTTGTGGCCCAAAAATAAGTTAAGAACGTGATATTTGACCAAAAGTAAACACTCAGACGCGAACTGTATTAATTTAGTGTGTCCCCAAGTGTCAGCGTGTGTGCGTGAGCGGGTGTGCATGTGTGTGTGCGTGCGCATTGCAAAATATAATTAATTAGAGAGTAATTATTGGCAACGACAATGATCACGATGAACGAACTGGTGGACCTGCGAATGCAGCAGCACATTGCGCACGAAATCTATCGGCAACAAATAATGCAGCGCATACCAGGTAAGATTCCATAGTGGAGCAATCCGCACTTGGCAACAAACCCACCTGGTTATTCATTGTACTTTTTTCGTTCACACGGTTTTTTCTTGAGGATCTCTGAATTAGCACACATAAAAAACTTCAGTAGGCACTAGAGTGCCTTCTCCCTCGACCCAAAGACAGACTCAAATATTTCCATCTTTGATATCGATGGCAAGAATATTTGTAGTTATTCTAAGTTCGCTTTAAATGTTTGGGGGCCTAATAAAAGACATTTTTTGTACCGAACTCCAACTGGCCACCAAACTTTATTCACAATAGCCTTGTGGGTACCGCACATTGACTCACCATAATTTCCCCTCCCACGACACTTCCCCACAATTTCCCACTCCAGTGTGGCAGAGGCGCACGAATATGTGCTATGGGATACACGTGGACGAATGCCAAACTCCTCATACTTCTGAGCAAGTTCTCTTTAATTCATAGCGCTCATATTGCACTATAACACTTCTTCGCAAGTGAAGTACCAACTTCTACCAGCAGTTCGAAAAGTAGGTTCATCAGAATGTCCAAACAGAGTTCACAGTCTCAATTTGAAGCGGGCATATGTAGTAGTCAGCGATCTCCTTCGGTCTTTGATATTCAGCTGAACCTACTGTTTGCTATGCTCCTGGCGTTGTTATTCTCCAATCCGAAAATGATGCTGGAATCATCAGCCATTATGATCTAAATCCCACAATATATGTACTTAACCGCGTATATCAATCTGAAGCATCAGATCAATTGCTTATATGATGTGGTCAATTGATCTATGGGTCCATAAATTGTACTGATTTAAAAGGGGAACCAAATTAAGGAATGAGGTATATGCGATTTGGTGGGAACCCTGATCCAAGGAGGCCTTCTGGGTATATGGACGGACTTTAGCCTAAAGCCTGAAACTTGTACAACTCCATGGAAGCCGTCTAAAACATGGACTATTACAGCACCAATCCACAAACATTGAAAAAAGTTAAATTCATTCAAACAAATTTTTAACTGAATGTTATAGTAAAAAATTAGTATAATTGCTTAATTCCAATAATAATTTGTTAGATATATTTTAGATTATCGCCGTTCGACCAATGATAAACCGGATTTGGCTCACAATTATACTAATATTACTCATACTCAAGAAGCAATAGGAGCTTCAAAATGGCTATTTCAATACTTGAACCGATTGGTGGGACTAGTTTAATAACGAGCAAGTATTAATGGTGTAATAACGGCCTTATTTTCATGTTTTATACGCCTCAGATAGTGTATAAAGTTTATAATTTTGTTTCCAGTCATACTCCGGTACTATCTCCGACTTTTTTTTCTAAAAATCAAAGTCTCCAAGATGCTGTTACACCTACAATGGTGTCAATACATTGAGATTGAGACAACTAACGCCTCTGCAACAACATTTTTGAACCACTTCAAAACCCATCTCATTCGTTGAGCCGTTAAGCATCAGGATGAATGAGTGAAGCACCTCCTAACGAGTTCTGAGTGTACAGAAGTACAATTTTTCTCAATTTATTACCACTCTATTGCGAATGAGATGCTGACTGATGTTACTCACATGATGCCTGACTTAGCTAGTAGTCACTTTCATACTGCATCAAATGTTGCTCGGACCTCATTTGAAGTGGTTTATTGTACTACGTCATATAGCAAAGCCTGCTACTTATACCAAATACTCTCTTCAATCCACATAAGGTAAAAAGCTCTGCAACATCAAAATGTTCCCAGCCCCGCACCAGCAACACAGTTTAGAACAGAAGAGAGGTTGTCGCATATTCTTCATAGAGAGTATTTGCTTATACAAGCTCACTGCAAAGGGAATTTTGGCCATCAATATTTCACTATAAGTATAAGTGTTGATGAGTTTCCTCCGCCTCTTCCTGAGTGAAGGGTGTATTTTCTGATACAATATCCTCACAAGTGCAAGGTTTTATAGTTAAAAGTTCTTAAGTTAATAAATATAAGTACATATTCCATGTTGTATCTCGGAAATATAAGTTCTTTAGGTCTTACCTTCCAACCAACTGGTTCCAGTAGTCAATGGTTTGTCAAGAAGGGATATCATAGTCTACGGATCAGTCCAAACATTGATGGTAACCATCGAAAAGAAATGGAAGATTTAACGAAAAACAAAGCTTCTGGTAACGACATCATTTCCAGCTACTTTCACTTGATAACTCCCGAAATAGATCTCTGAGAGAAACTTCTATAATATTTTTTAATGTAAATTGAGCTCCACGACAATAGGATTTGTATATTATGATTATATATATCATGATTCTATATTATTTTCATACCTTCTCTATGTGCATTTTACATTTTTTGCTTTCTTGTTGATTTCTACCCAACCAAATCAGCACTTGTCTAGAGAGGGCTTCTAAATGGTATCCCAAGGCTTGAAGAGACTGTTATGCCTCGTCTTGTAGTGGGGATCTTGTCTATTTTCGTAGGCAGTCATAATATCCAATCGCTTTTGGCGGATGAACATGGCACCCACATTCAGTCGAACATAACCAGAACAGAACCAGAACATAGATTTTCTCGGAGCATCTTCCTTATGCTTAATTAGCATTCCACTAAGTGACGATACCGAGTGTGACAGTTAGCTTGCCCTCCCTATATATGCCAAAGAATCGCCGAAAATATAGAAGTGGTTCTTAAAGCAATCCTTTTGTGGGTTTCTGGGGAATTCTAATTCTCGAGATCCTTAATTGTGTGTGTAATCTGCCCTCGATTGCTCGTATGCAAATTTTTATTATATATAATTAATTAGTATATATCCCATGATTTCAAATCTGATGAGTATAAGGATGTCGGTTCTTCCGGGAACCAAGTTCCGGTGCAATTTTCGAATCTATCACATTCTTACTATTATATCTTACACCATTATTAATTATGTCTGCAAGGGTGTGAGTAACTGAATACTAGCAACTAAGGCCTTCGACTCGAAGAGAAAAGATTTAGAAAGAAGCATTTCGAGAATATGCCTTAGAACCCGCTACCCCACGACTGTGAGACTAGCTTGCATACTTCAAATCCACAGAAGTCCTCTTAGCTTAGACCACCCTCTCCTTACAGACTTTATAATATTGTTAAACCTTAAGACCTTGAACTCGTAGGAATTAAAATTTGTCCGGTGAACGATTATTGATTTTGAATATACATGATTGATCAAATAAGTATGATCAAATAAGACCCTCGGTTCGTAGAGAAGCAGAGGTATCAGTAGAAGGTAAATTAGAATACCATCCAATTCGAATTCGTCATCCCACGGCTATGAAATGAGTACTCGTACAACTAACATGCCTTCCACTATATCCCCATGATCTACGGATTTTCTTTATAAACGAACAGAAGTAAGGATAGTGGGTATAAGAAGGGAGCTACAGGATACATGAAGGAATTATATAATGGAGTCCTTTAATTTGATATGCTTACATAAATAGGCTTATTCGCATACTATCCATGATCTCTTTGATACTCCAAATAAACTTCATATACCTTGAAGAATCGCCAAGTCGAGCAAGCATGTTTTTAGACCTTAGACATCCCTTAGCAGTCTTTTATCACTATTTTATTATATTAAACACCAATTGGCCACTGTGCTTCGAAAGCCATCCTAAAGTCAAACGTAAATTAATAATTCTTCTAGGTATTCGTACACGGGAGAGTACTCCACCTTATGCCTGTGTTTATCGCCGAAGCAGAACCCGCTCTGTACACACTTCCTGCTCATTTACTATATAATTGAACTTCTCCACTTGCAGATCCTTTTCCACAAATGCTGCCCATACCAATACCACGGCATGTTATTATGCCACCACGTGTAACCCTGCCTGGCGTAGAAGTGACGCTACAAAATGATGACCTCTGGAAGCAGTTCCATCACATCGGCACTGAAATGATCATCACGAAATGTGGGAGGTACGTAATTAAATATGTAGCTGTAATAGCAATTGCATGACACTCTACATAAGTAGGACCAGCTTTATCTGTAGATGGCCTCTGACGATTGAATGGAATATTTTGGGGTCTTGAATGAGTTATATATAAGTACTGCTTTTCGAGAAGTATTGTCAAGAATTTCGAATTTTGTAATTCTCAAAATTGTGAATTCTGTTTCATAGTACCGCTCATTCCATAGTCTTCGACATGGGAGCTACTTCTGGATTCTGCGGGAGTAAGTCCTCCAAAGGTACCCTGTATATGTGCTATTCTTTTTAACATTAACACGGTCAAGGGTGTGTTTCACTTCAAAAATATGTTAATTCCATTGGTATCCCGTCTGCTTAAGATTAGTTTGAAAGCTAAGGTATGTACGCGTATGTATTTATGTGTCGGTCATACCGACTATTGAAAATACACTAAACACTTATGTATGTGTTACGGTCAGTATTTTCTTTCATTTATTTGACCATACTTTGTAATCTGATCAGATTTCAATGTAAATATGTATGTGCAATTTTCCTATCCATAACAATGTAGGCCAAGACGTTGCTAGAAATCTCTAAAAAGAAATAAGTATGCAAGCTCTTCTAGCAACTCCCCTACTTTTTGAGAAATGATTTTTTTAACAAACTAAGTTTAAAAAGACGGGCGGATTTTCACCAACATTTTCATACAAGTAGGAGTACGGAAAGTGGGTGTGTTGGTGGTCGGATTTTCGCCATGATTTTTACAGCTCAAATGAGTGTTCAAGCCGGACCTAATATGTATATGATTTCATCAAATTAGCTTCTTTGGCTTCTGATTTGTGAATATAGATATAGGTTCCGAACTCTCCCAAAAGCTATATAACTCATCTATATGCTGAACTTCTTCGTTGTGTACAATTTCAGACCAATATCTCCTTCAGTTCTTTGTCTATGTTCTTTCTCAGAAGTTAGGACAAACAAAGTGCCCGCCGGAAATAGCGAAATCGCCTCAATTAGCGCCACTGATCAGTTATATATGGTTATATACGAGTGCCTATACTTGCCACGCATCCTTCTGGACGATGTACACATTTGCCCAAAACGCTACAATGGTATTTTGGAAAAATGATCGACTAAAAAATCATACAAAGTCGAATTGCAAGTTGTCAAAAGAACATGGACCCACAATGATATCATTACATAATCGTATATCAATAGACTTGGTACCCACATACTAAGTCGAATTGCAAGTTGTCAAAAGAAAATGGACCCACATCATTACATAATCGTATATCAATAGACTTGGTACCCACATACTAAGTCGAATTGCAAGTTGTCAAAAGAACATGGACCCACAACGATATCATTACATAATCGTATATCAGTAGACTTGGTACCCTCATCTTAGTAGTGACAACAGAACGATTTGGTATTTCAAATATTTTTATATAGTTTTTTTACAGTCTCCCTTCACTATGTAACCTTGTCTTTTCCCGGGGGCCCGCGTTACGTCAAAGGCCCGACAGCCTTGCATCACCGCTGAGTAGTCCCCGCATGTCATCTGTGGAATGTACATAAAGCAAAGTGCATTTGAGGCTTGTCGTAAAGGGATACTGCAAGCGCATTGACCGACTGGCGATAACAGCAACAGAAGCAACAACATCAACAACAACCAGCAACAACAACAACCAGCAACAACAACAACAACAGCAACTGATACTCGTATTATTGCTACGGCGAATGTAATCGGCGCCGGCGCGTGTAAACGGATACTTGCGCCTTGAACTTATTGTTTTGTATTCAAAATTGTTGAAAATTGTTTTATGAGTGCATTAACACATTTTCAACGCCGAATGCGTCAAGTGACCTGAAAGAAGTGAGTGGCGGCGGCGGTTGTGGCGGCACTATTTGAGGTTGTAGTTGAGAAAATCCACTGTGTGGCATGGTCATTAGATAGAGGCGCCTGCAAAATATTTACGGCAATGTCGCGACAGGACTTTTCACAGTCAAACAAACAGCGGCGCGGACCCGTAGGAGTGAGCAACCATGGGCCAGTAGCCAAGAGGTTATGCGAAATAGACGCTTAGAGTGTACTTCTTTGGAACAATTCTCATGTACTCGTATCTTGGCAATTACTCGTGCCAGCGCATGGCCACCAAAGCCGACGCATAGGAAATGTGTCGAGTTACTCCTTTGACGGAAGTGTTGTAGTCCAAAATCGATGCGCTTGCATAAAGTAAGGAGCTGGTTATCATAGTAGTTGTTGTAGTTGCTGTTCTTGTTCTTGTTCTTGTTGTAGGCTGCTAATAAAAAGATGTGCACACAACACCATCACTCTGCCTCGCTGCAATGTGCGTAATGTGGCGTCATCGTTATTTATGGCATGGCAGAGCACAGTGGGACACCTTGCGGAGCGGTGCGGTTCGGCGTTTGAAATCTTGTTATGAATTCTCTGCCATTACTGGCAGCCATGGCAGTGCCACATAAATCTTATGGTCAAGGATGAATTTCATAGTTTTGGCGTTTTTATCACCAACGCCGCTCTAATATGGAACGTGAGGTTGCGTCTGTGGCATGCCGTGGCGCCAGCGTCACTGCACCAAGTGCTGCTGCACCGTGCATGCGTTGACAATGTCCGCAGCATGTCATTATACGACAGATACGAGCGATTTCACACTTTCAACAAGCGTTTTGATCAATCGACAGATAACATGCATGCCAGCCGCCAATGAACGAGCGAGCGGGTGAACCAGCCACACTCCGCACTCTGCCGCACAACTTTTAAATCGTATCAGGCCACTCGTACAAACAAAGTACAGTACTCGCTCGGTATACAACAACATTAATAAAGAGACACATTAGTTCGATTAGGAAAGTAGCAATTCAACTGTCAGCTATTTAGAGACAATTTTCTGAATGAATTCAAAAAGTAGAGCACTGAATCACGTTGCACCTAACTTCCTTATCAAAGAAACCTTGAGCAATGGAGTTAGTGCTCAGGAAAATACTCGTCTAAAAGACTCCAACTTTTGGCAGGTAATTGTTTCAAAAAGTAATTTCATAAATGTATCTCGGGAATTCGTTTTTCACCGAGGACTAATTTCATGGAACCAATTTTATATAATGTTTTAATAGTTTTTAAGTTCATTCCTGCATAGACAAAGAATAAAAAGGACTGAAATAGTGTGACAAAGCAGTCAATTGATACAATCCCTGAAAGTAGTGCACTCTTTTACAGTTCTGATTGTATGCTGCTTACTCGAAGTGTGCGCTCTAAAGCCCTATTTACTGCATTTGTCAAAGATTTGTCGTACAAAGTGATTGCTTTATTTTAAGTGGTCCGAGCACTGTTGGATGGTGCATTTAAAGAAGCTGTTGTCTGTCGGTCTTTGTGTCCGCTGCCCTGAGCCCTGTATTGTGTCTGTCTGCGCTTGACAGGGGAGTCTATTTCGAATTTCCATAATTGCAACTAATTTCTAACAGAAATCGAAATCTTTCTCACAGCAGCACAAAGGCAGCAATGGGAATGTTTGGTGTTGTGTGTAGTAGATCAGTGCTGCCACATGGACAGGGCGATGTTAATGTACGAAGTTCGGAAAATTGTTGAATTCCAAATATAAGTAATGCAAATCCGACATGCTTCAATGTTGATAGTGCATTCATATCTCTAAAATTGTACCAAACATCCCAAAATCTGGTTATCTGAGTAGCTGTGGGATAAATTATTTTCTCTAAATTGCTGAAAAATCTGCCTGATTCTATCCCTATATATGTAAATGTAATCCGATGGTTTCAGAGGTGCGTTGTTACGCGGTGGTATCACAATGGACCAATGGTGGTCTGAGTGAGTTGATCCGTGCACCGACTGCCCCGACAACCTAGCCTAACCTAATCCGATGGTTTGTAATTCTGTTTAAGTTAGCCCACCAGAAGGAGAGGCAAAATTTGTGAAGATATCAATAAGTTGCCTTATGTGTGATATAGTTTGAATCAGTACTAGCATTTTTAACAACCAATACAACAAAACTGACTATAAGCCTTGCAAACGTTGGAACACTTCACCTATGAATATCACATACATAACTTCCCCTTCTAATCACTAACTCAGACCTCCAAATTATAATGTGCATTCATAGAGTAAAGAAATAAGAGTCACAATCTCGAAGAAAAAACTGTTTGTATGGTGGCGCTACTCAATAGCTCTCATTTTCATATCGCAGCGCCACTCTGGTTACTACCCCCGACCGATCTCTTCTATGTCCAAAAATGAGTGACATTTCAGATTGTGACTCTTATTTTTTTACTCTATGGTGCATTCCATTGAATCATTTGAGTGATTCTAATGCTGACTTTTGTGAGAGACTTCGACCACTCCTGACGAATAAAGAATGTGAAATTTCAAAGAATACTGTAAAGTAAAAAGTGTCCAGCTCTCTCTTTAATTTTAACATGTCACTTGTTGTTGCCACGGAGGAGAGAATGATTATTTTGATTAAAAAATCCGAATGAGAGCAGACAAGTTCCTTAAACAAATGAGAGTGAAGTAAAATATTTTCGTCTATATTTTTCGATCATACAAATCGTCTTTTTGACGTATATAACTCAATTTTGCTCTATAATCCTACAGGACTGGCAATTTTATACACAGAAAACTCGGCATCGTTTAAGTTGATACGAGTAGTTTATGTGAACATCTTGCTTGGCACATACTAAAGCAGTATTTTGGCACCATTACGCGCCTCACACAAGGAGTCTACTACTAGTTGTATTCCCAAGTAATTTGCAGAACTATTCAAAGTATGAGATTGATCATCGAGTTTTGGCAGTAGACTCCATATAACGAAAATAATGGTATGTCAGTGATATCTGAAGCATGCCAGAATTATGGTATGTCTGGCAACACTGGTTTGCGTGCGTAGTGTGTTATTGGGTTTGTGAAATTTGATGCTGCCTGCTCGTTTGTTGCACACTCGTTTGTAGGTTGACAGGCGCTGGCAAAGGCGCAGGCGCAGTTGCATGAATTATTCATAAATGAAATTAAATGTTTTGGTTGTCGTAAAAGAGTTAAATTGGGGGCCGGTTGCAGTTGTTTGGGCACAAAACAAAAGGGTCACAAACTCATAAAACAGCAGTTTTTGTGGGCTCAAGATTTGAATTTTTAATTGTTGGGCGCCAGCCACCGTTTTTTTTGTCTCTTCAATTACATACTCGTATATGAACGTACATTCATATCAATACTCGCGTATACAGTCAGTTGACTACATACAGATGGCTATATGGACAGTGTCTCCACATACAGCAGCTGGTAATCGATATCGAAACCAAATGGCTCTCTAGCGCGGTGATATCGATCTAATCAACTTTATATCACTCAACTTGCAGTGTGCGCCTTTCGAAGGTCGAGTAACGTTTCGTCACATTCGTTCGCCGTACTTCCGCTTGTTACTCATAACACCTGTAAGCTTCTCATAACGGAGGCACTGATTAACTCTACCAATCAATGGTGAATTTGTGCCACTACCTGAGAAATCGCCAGGCAAACATGGCCGATGCGTCTAACCAAGAATATCATTAAACTCAATAGACTACAAAATAAGGACTCTAAAAGGAGCCCCCACGGGACATTGTCTAATAGGAAATCATGCAAGAAGAATGGGAGGTTATACGCATGTTTTCAGTCGCAGCTGCAGGAACGAGGAGGAACTGGAAATGATCCAGCATCTCTTCTGTACATGTCCAGCTATTGTTTGAAATTGGGAACGTTTACTAGGATACCACTTCATAACAAGGTGTTAATAACTTTCTTCGCTTTATTAAAGGCTCAGGTTGGTTCAATCTGGAGGGGGTAGCGTAGACCCGCACCCGCGGCTCACAACTGTTCGACTCGAACAGAAAGATTTTTTAGAAACAAGCACTTTTAAGACCAAGCCCTTGGCAGGCTTTGAACCTGCGACCCTCTGAGTGTGAGTCAAACATGCTTACCACTAGACCAAAGAAGGCGGTTACCTACATTATAAGCTTCAGTGACTAATCTCTGCCCCTGCTGGTCTAAGTGACATCACTGTTTTCGAGGTGACACGGCTACCTAACCTAACTACTCATAACACCTGCTATTGTGGTAATTACATCTGTTTACATCATGTTCTGAATGTTTTTCTACTCCTTAATTTCTATATCTAAACAAGAACTCGCAAGTGATATGCAAATTGAGACATGGAAGCACATATTTTGTACAGCATATTACAAACGTGTTTGTGAAGTCTGGCCTGAAGTAGTGATTGGCACAGAGATTGTGTGCAAATGTCAGTCACGGAGCGGGTCGGTGAGCGATTCAAGCCTTGTGAACAAAATACAAAAACTTCAAATGGGAGCTTGCGTGTGGTTCTGCATAAAACTGTGTGATCTGCTTCAACACTCAGCCGCACCATGCCCATACCTCTGTGACAATTTGCGATAGTCCCCTTTCTGGTCTTGTATGTGAAGCCGCCTTTTCCTTTTGTGGAGTAAAAGTTTAGTGTGCCTCCGATCGGAAACACTGACCTCGAAAGAGGTAAAGTTACCAAATGCCACACACTCATTAGAAACTTACACGAGGTGCATTTGCTCCAATCTTCATCTCACCCGTACTCACATACAAACCTACAGATATTCCTTATAAAATCGCCCAGATCACTTAACACAGTAACTGCGTTACTTCCATTCTTCCATGAATATATTGTCGCAACTTACACGAGGGACATTTGCTCCAATCTTCTTTCTTTCACATGTCTTTTGTATATGCTCTTTGCTTGATGGAAGTGCCGCAGGGCAAAGTTTTCGTCTGGCAAATTGAGCAAATGTGTCTCGTGTCGGCATAGAAACGTTACAACAATTGAAAATAACTTCACACAGATGCCAACAAGTACCACAAAGTAACGATATTTGACACCACTAGTCATATGTGACGCTGGACTTCTCGTGTAGTCCATTCAGCAAATGTTGCAGCACCGATCGTCGAACATTTAGCATAACAATTTTATAAAGGAAACACAAAGAACGCTTCATAATTAATCATCGACTTTGTTTGCTTGCGCATTTGTTTGTGTCTTCATCCAACAAAAACAAAGCAACAACAACTACACCAAAATAAATAAAATACAAAAAAAAAACAGACCATACGAACTCAGGCCGGCGCCAGGCCTCAGGGCCACCTGCTGTTCTTCGCATCCTTGTTAGCATTGCCAACCTAAAATTTGTTTGTTTTTCATTTTCGTCGTTTCGCTTTGTGCTGCGTTGGACTGTGCTGTTTTCCCTTTAAATACTTGATCCTTTTCGTCAATTCCGCTCGCTATCTGCGCCTCCTCGCATTCGAGTTGTTAATCACACAATCGAGCGCCTTTCAAAACGCACAATTAAATATTTGTAACGCCCTCGATATCAACGCACCAAGCACACTTGTGTGCAGAGGCCAGAGTTGCCACACGTTGAGCAATTTCGTATACACGTACTCATAGTTTAGGGTGTGCTTCTTAAGAGGTCCACAGCTTTATTTTTTAATAATAAATGAAATGACCTGGATTTTATGAGAATCGGTCTTACCTCTTGTACAGCGGTTTCCGAAGACCTGATGTTCGACGACTTTTCGGATACCTGTGGCTGTATTATCACCCCTAACACGAGCACTATTGACTGGCAAAGCGTCTATTTTGGTTGATTTGCACTGATAGACCACCGAATCGTCTTCAATTGGATCAATCTTGGTTGCCCATTCCGTGAGATCATGGTATCGCCAAAGAACTCCATATTCTTACAAGGCAGTATGCAATTCTCTGGCATCCTATTGAAGCTACATATCTTCCAGTTCGATGTCATATAGTTTTGGATCCATATAAACGCTGATCATCCGTCGGTAATGGTTCCATTGACGATTACGTGTTGTCTTGAATCATTTGATAGAAAAATCGCCTGGTAAGCACAGCAACGAGAGTGTCTTCTTGCAGCTACTGAGGCCTTCGACTGGAACAGAAAGATTTTTTTGAAATAAGCATTTTTGAGACCAAGCCCTGGGCAGGCTTTGAACCTGCGACCCTCTGAGTGTGAGTCAAGCATACTTACCACTAGACCAAAGAAGGCGGTTACCTACATTATAAGCATCAGTGACTAATCTCTGCACCTGTTCAGCTAGAGATGTAAAGGATTTGGTCATGTAAATTTCTTGGGATCATAGCACAGATCTCATGGACTCATTTATTATCATACCTTCATTCAGGATGTAGGAATTAGGAATGGCTAATGTAGGCATGTGGAAGAACTTGTTTCATTGTTTTTCATATAATCATAATTCCAATGAAAGTCATACAAATATTTCGTTACAGGCTTTCATGACGAAACACTTCAGGATCTGCAGCACTATTTCCAGAAATTTAGTGGTTTACTTTTGGTAAAACGATTTCTTTGCTACCCGTAATTACTATAAGAACCATTTCAGCTCAGAAGTCGGTGGTTTAAGGAAGCTCAGTTCTAGTTTTATTAAGAGATGCGAAGTCTAACTACAAATATGTGTAGGATGTTCGACATTTTCCTCTCTCTTTCTTATGGGACCAAATCAGAAACACACACGATTAGAAGATTTGATTCATAATTCATGGGGCCCACGTTCAATTCTGTCACTGAGGCCCCCAAGAATTTCCATTTTACTAAACCCAAGTGAGTTTGGCGTATATGTTTCAGTTCAGACACAGCCCGAAAGCCAAGTGTCCTTCGGATGGACACGCGGTAAGTTGTGCAGTAGGGAACTCAAGTAGCACTACAACGATTTGGTGGGAGGAATGATAATATTCTTCAACAATTATTGACATAAGTCCAAACTTGGAACATTCCAGCCTGCATATACTTACAACCAACTTTTGTATGGTCTCTATTAATTAAGGTGTAAGTAAATTGCTTAGAAACTGCTGAAAATCTCAAGAAATACATAATGCAAACATTGATACCTCAAAAGTGTTCGAAAGTTGGAATTAATTGAACCGTTCTGAATTGCTGGTACGACCGAAACGAATGCAAAAGTGCTGGAACTAATCGAAAG
Organism: Clusia tigrina; assembly: GCA_920105625.2. NCBI lineage: Eukaryota > Metazoa > Arthropoda > Insecta > Diptera > Clusiidae > Clusia > Clusia tigrina. Next base: position 30,569,330 of record OV050032.1, read on the forward strand.
TCCTCGAATGCTGCAACTGTTTGACACACTCATTTTCACACTTCAGACACAATAGTTTTCCAAAGCTTGAACAGCAATTCCGCGCTTCTCTCTCCAAATGGCAACACTGGTTTGTGCTTCTATTTGTGTTTGATTTATGCTCCTTTACTCAGCGCTTTGATTCCCAGTAATTTTGCAGCATTGCTTACTCGTTCGCTGCAGCGTTTCAGCGCTTCTTCACCAGTCTAACATTAATTTTGTTGTCGTTGTTTTTTTTTTTTTGTTGTTTTTGTTTTTGTTTATATACACATTTCTAAGCCGTGCACATTCTCGTACATATGTATTTATTTACCTATTTGCCAAGATTAATATTGACTTATCTTTCCGCTTAGACGTATGTTTCCATCCATGCGGCTCTCCCTCGCCGGCCTGGAGGAGGAATGCAACTATTGTGTGCTGCTCGAAATGGTGCCACTTGGCGACTGCAGGTACAAATTCTCCGGCTCACAATGGGTGCCAGCTGGTGGCGCAGAGCCGCAATCTCCGCAGCGCATGTACTTGCATCCAGATAGCCCGGCGTCCGGACTGCATTGGCAGGCCCAGCCGATACTGTTCAACAAAGTGAAGCTGACAAATAATACGCTCGACAACAATGGACATGTGAGTACAATTAAATTACAATACAGTTACTGAGCTAAGCCGTGCGGGGTTGTGGATAATCCATTTATGGAACTAGCCAGCAAATGCCAGCTTCATTCCACTCGTGCTCATATGCCGGCAAAGATTCCTTATAAGTTCGCTCAGCTCCTTACACAGTCTCCTAATACTCGTACAGTAACCGTGTATATTTTCTTCACTCTTCCAGATCGTGTTGGCCAGCATGCACAAGTATCAGCCGCGTATTCATGTGATACGTACGTCGGATCTTTCGCAGATACCCTGGGCGCCGCAGCAAGCCTTTGTGTTTCCAGAGACGGAATTTATAGCGGTGACAGCCTATCAGGTCAGTACTCGTATCAAATCAATGTGTAGATAGTGGCAGCCAGGCGAAGCCATTGACAAGTCAAACCACGCAGCTCACTGCAGCCGCCCACATGTGCAGGCCATAGGCCAGCGACCACTTGAGCTGCTTAATTATGGCATTTGCCTTGACTGCCGTGGATCCTGCACGCCTGCCAATTCAAAGCGTCTCGACACTGACCAAGCCAAAGACAAAGGCACAGCAGTGGCCTTGCACCAAATTAGCAGTGTACGCCCATGCAAGTCTTCCTTCAATCGGCCGCACGTACTCGCAAACCACTTCAGTTAATGTTTCAGGCGGTTCGACGTCATCCTTGTTAGCAAAATTTCCAAGTGGGTTAATTTGAGCGCTTGCTGTGTTTTTGTTCATGTGATTGTTTTCGCCTGCCTTCTTGGCTTGCTGGCCATGTGTCCGTCTGTACGTTTGTCTGTCTGTCTGTGTGCATATCTATCTATCATGCCATAACGTTCGAGACGCCAGTCTGGTGGTTTCTAATTAGCAGCATCAGTGTCTGTGACAGAAAGTTGTCAAGTCATTCCGTTCTGTGCCGTCCCGTTGCGGGCCGGCTTGTTTTCTCGGTGTCAAGTGGTTGGCCCTGCTTGTTACTCAACACTTTTTGCCCATAAGTGTAGACGCCATTATCATATTTCACACAATTTAGTTACCATAGACACATACATATCTGCTAAAAATCTTTACTAATTTAAATTTTACTTCATTCCTACTTAACTTTAAAATTCACAGCACGATCATATCACGAAGCTGAAGATCGACCACAATCCGTTTGCGAAAGGTTTCCGCGAAACTGGGCAGTCGCGCTGCAAACGCAAAATGTCTTCATCGCCTATGGTTGAAGATCAAGATCATGCACACCAGCAGCAGCAGCAGCAGCAGCACCAACAACAGCATCCGCAGCACTCCCAGCATCCTCACCATTCTCACCATTCTCAGCATCCCCAACAGCAACATCAGAATGATATGTCGCCAACGAAATCCACTACGACAATGAGCAGTGATTCTGGATCATCAATTTGTTGCGATAAGTCGGCGCTTTACGACGCAGACGACGGTCCCCGAATTAAGCGCATGAGATCAAATGGTTCCGCTTGCTCGGCATCGTCGTTGGACGATGTGAATGTGGTCGGCGTCGATGCCAGCGTTGGCTTGAGTTCGGTCAGTCCGTCGAGTGAAACCAGTTCGCCGAATGCGCCGCCGCCGCACGCCTCCGACTACCGACAACAAGCAAATGTGGCGTTTGTGAATAGTGGCGCTGGCGCAACGTCCTCCTTCATGCACCATTTCCAGCAGAACATGCAGACTCTGTTGCGACCTTCACTTGTCGACTTGGCGTGCTCGTATTTTGGCCGCCCGCAGCCAATCTACCCGCCGCATGTGTATCCGCAGCATGCCGCATTAGTGGTCGGCAGCCAGCACGTTGTCGATGTCGCCGCCGCAGCGGCAGCAACAGCGTTGCAACTTCCTGTGCTGGAATTGCCAAATCGTGTTTCTGACATTATTGCCAGCACGGCGGAGCTAACAGACGAGTTGGAAGTAGAGGTGGAGGTGGAGTTGGAAGTGCCAGACGAGGCCACTTTGCCAGCCGAGCCGCCAGTGGCACAACAAGACACTCAGGCGACGAAATCACCACCCAAAAAGAAAAGCTTCAGCATATCCGCCCTGTTGGGTGGCAGCACTTAAGTCTTTGCTTGCGCTTCTGACTTTTCCACTCGAGTTCGGTCTGTGGCAGGGAAAACTCCAACGCCCCAACCAGCTGTAATCGTTGTGCACAAAGCTCAGCTGGTGGTGAAGCAAGTGATGACTTTGTTGGCTGCCGTTACTCGTAAGTGAGCTGGGAAGTTGTTGTGCTGCCGCGCTTGCTTCAAAGCTCTTCAGTCTCACCTTTGACAGCGTCTACTGCAGGGTCAACTGATTCTGCCAACCATCCGCAAGCAACATCAACGCCGCGCGATTACCTTGGAGCAGGCGTACACTGAAGTGAAGTGATTGGCAGCAAGGCGCTTCTTTCCAGCCCAGGCACTTTACCTTATAAAATTCCTTTCTGATTAATAAGGATGCGGCAGAGCAGAGTAACCTACACAGTAACAATTAAAACCAAACCGTAATCTTACACACACACACACACACACACACACACAGACGTATGTACGCAGGCTTCAATAGCAAGTACAAATGTGGGTGCCAAGACTTGGTACTTTAAACAGAGTATGATATATTTAAGTATTAATTAAATAATTCATTAATTAATTAAAATCTGCTTCACATTATAGTGAACATTAATTTTAATTAGTTAATTAATTAAGCAACAATTGACGCAGCAATGCGAGCTATGTTAAGTTATATGCAATTTCAATAAATCTCTTGAAGAAATATTTCATTCCATTGTAGTTTCCTTTTCACTTTGTCTGTATTCCAACTCAGTGTCCAGACTCATTTCGACTTGTTCCGCAGAAGTCCATCTAATTAAAACTCAAAGTTGGACAAATGTCTGCGTTTGTGTATCCACCCAGAATACGTGAACTGAAATCAAACTGAATAGCAAACATTTTTAGGGAAATACCCACAATTCTAGCTTTCTTCCTGTCCTCGTTCTACAGCCAAAGAAAAAATTGATATCTTCAAGTATATCAAGTTTTTCTTTGGCTGTAGAACGAGGACAGGAAGAAGAAAATACCTCAGGCAACAACTGTAAAATTGCAATGAATTTGTTAATATGACATAAATCGTTTAGTTATTAATGGGATCGGCAAACCTCATTATTGATTTTCAGAGAAATATTTGCTACCACTAATCACAATGATAGAGATCATAGTTCCGCAGTCCTGTGAGCACTATTCGCGTGATTCGGCGATGGTTCGATGTGAGTAGATAAAGTGGTTCCCATAAGAATGTCTGCATTATATTGCTATGCCAGCTAACAACCTCGATGTGACCTCTTTAATGACATAAATACTCGGTATGGTTTTCCATTTTGTCACAGAATAATCCAAAAATGATTCCATGGTATCACGAAAATTCGCTTTTACCACAGGAGCTCAAACCCAACGACCACTCGCTTTTTGATTGGGATTTAGCGCAGCAGTTAGGCAGGAAGTTGTTCCGAATTTGGGACAACAACTTTACTCCAGCAAAATGCTCCATTTACGAATACGACTGAACCATTTTGTAAAGAAATAAATTTACTGTTCTCCGCTTACTTCAAATTCCCGTTTAGACAAAAAAGATCTTGAAACGAACATTGCAGCACACAAAACTCTGCTTGTTGCGGATTATGGGTTAGAGACGACATCGGTCTGTAGCTTTTGGCAAAACGATTCAAGTCGACCATTGTCCATCAATGAGGAAGCTGTCCTGCGATAAATGATGATTGGTGATCCTACGTTTGCTTGACGGGAACCTTCACGATAGGTTTCTTTTGGCCAGACAAGTGGCGGAAAAATCGATCTATTTGGTGAAAAGTTCTCTAGAAGCCTCATGTTAATCAGGTGCCCCGTTCGTACCAAATTCCACCGTTACACTTTCAGATTCAAATTCGTTTATAAGCACTTGTTTTAAATTGTAACCAAAAGTTAACTGTAAGCTTAAAATAAAATGATAGACCTAGGGAAAGAATACTATCAACTATTCAAAATTGGCAATAAGTACCATGAGCCCAACGCCCGCCAAGAGCGCTACAATCTCCCTAATAGATTGGCCAATGTTTTGTGGATTCCTCCATCAATTCGGGCAACACACTCACTGTTGCTATATAGATGAAGCCGCCCGCAGTGAAAGGCAAAATCCGCGGAGGTGATGTATTTTTACTCCGCGAAGCTATGTTAAGTCTCTTATATGCCAATAGATCAAGATTCAGCGTTATGAAAAAAAGATATATGCACAATAGGAATTTCCCGGTGTGAAGTTTCGTTTATGCCAAAATGTTGTCGATAGTTGGCCCTCTAGAATGGGCGCCAATATCCCAGACTACACCCATTAACTCTCTACACATTTATATTTAATAGGAAGATCAAATGAAGCACGCTCTGAAATAAGCTTAGATTAGGGATTGCAGATTATAGTTATATACTTCAATTTTGTAAGACAATTTGTTGTTATTAGGAAGGTATTGAAAATCGAACTTGGAAGATACCCACAGGTAAAACAGAAATAATAATCACTGTAACAGAATTTACCAGTCCATTGAAGAGTTTACCATGTAGAACAAAGTATCCTGAAATTGTTGTAGTAATTTAGGAACTGCTCCCATGAGTAAAATGGAAGAATATATCATACATGGAAGAGATATCATATACAAGTTGTATTAGATCCATTAGGTAATTGGAGCCGTAGCCCTTTCTCAACTGAATACTTAACCAATTCAGTTGCGGACGATGTCTTGATGAAGCGCTGAAGTATTTGCTTTGAGCTGCAGTTTCCCACAGCCTGTACTCAAGTCCACTCTCAACATTGTGGACCTGCCCTCAATACTACTCGTATAATTGTGGTCATGGTTGGTTATAGTGGTTGATATGCATCTGCCAGATAAGGATCACAATTAGCGCTGTAGCTCCGTTTTGATCATATATTGGGAGGATCGTATAACTGGGGAGAAAGTGTTGTTGTCTTTTAGTAAAAAAAAAGGTTGTCTAAAGAGTAAAAATAGAATGATGAGTTGACACGATGAGGAAGATTAAGAAGCGATTCAAAAGTTGCTTGCATTGGCTGATGAAGACTAGCGAATATAGGAGTACGATGACCGTATATCTGGAAATGTCATATAGAAACCTAGGATCAGCGAATACGAATTAAGAGATGGTTAGACGTAGGGGAGCAAGAGTTAAAAAGAGGTAGGAATGTACGAAACTGCGGTGTCAGGTATCAAATTATACAAGAGAATTATTTTGGAAGTCAAAATTCGATTGGCCCTGTAACATTACGAGTATTGAGGGAATATTATCAACTTATTAGTAAGTTATTTGTAGTAAGATCCGTGAAGAGATTTTTCCGTTCTTTATTCTGCTGACGAAGTAGCAACATTATTTATTATTATATTATAATATTATTATAAACCGGTCCTACAAAGAGTGACATTTGCTGTGGATTGTATCTGATGATATTGTTGCTCAAGATGGTGTGGTTTCTATCCATAATTATTTAGAGTGTAGTGTGAAGGAACGCGCATATGAAAGGTTGAGTGAAATTCATCATATAGAGTAGATCTTGAATTTTCCTGAGGATTCAAAACTGTTGTCGGGGGCCTCCGGGGTCTAGTGGTAAGCATGCTAGGCTCACACTCGGGGGGTTGTGGGTTCAACTCCCGCCCCGGACCTTAGTTGCAAGTACTCATTTCCCCAACTCCTTGCAGACATCATTAATTATGGAGCAAAGTATAATAATAATAATAATAATAATAACAAAATGTTGTCGTAGAGAGCTGTCGGATTTATTAAAATCGTTCTTTTAAGGTACCTGTGACGAGCTCGTTGACTCTTTGGCTATTTGTTTGCTCTGACGCTTAATCATACAATATTCTATTCCTGGCTTTACTTGGGCTTGGTTCCTAATTAGATTGGTTCCTAATTAATGTTGTTCAATTATCTGTTTACACAATCCTGACGTATATTGAACCCATAACTGAAACAGTCACTGAACAAGTCTATATCTAGCATCTAAAGAAAACTGTTGGTCTTATGGAAAAAGGTCAAAAAGTGCACAAACATTTGTTGGCGGCCAGAATCGTTGAAAGTACGAGTACCTCTGATTCCAATTTTCACCGCATTTTGAGTTTCATTTGTGTAGTTGGAAAAATGATGCCAGGGACCATTCTGAGGGAAATGAATTGTTAAATAAAGCCCACTAAAATCGGTGAATCATTGAATAAGTTGGATACTAGAATCGGTAAAGTGGGTATATTCACGGTGAAATTGACACATATCCGCCCACAAATCTAACATGAGACAAGTATTTAATACGATTCAATGTTTGTGTGACCATGTTTCAGCGGAGTCATGTGACCATGTTCCCGTCGTTTAACCCAGATGAGATTTATGTGTGTAAATCACAATATATTAGAGTACATTTGAGGGCAGCAAGGAAGCAGAACACGCGTACCCGCGGTGGAACCACAACTAATTGCCATGCGGCCCAAGTAATTATATACTCGTAATAATTTCACCGTTTAGAATTTCATTCAAAACATGCCGGATTGATATTAGTGCCACAATGTTGCATTAGGCAGGAGGGTGAGGGTGTACACCGAACAGTTAAACACGTTGACGACAGCTCAAACGCACCAACATGTGCTGCAGACAAGCACAGTACAAGTGAGGGGCGAGGGCAGTGCGGTGCTTTGGAATGGAACGGAACATAGCGGAGCGGAGTTGTGACTGGCATGCGCCCGGTTAGGAATTTAACTCATTAACACTTCCCTTCCCCTACAAAAAAACGTACAAATGCTCTATAAAAGTATCTAATTACAGTTTAAAACGCAACAAATGTGCAGGGGGCAGCAACAGCAGGAGGAGCAACTACAGTGATGGCAGCATGTGCTCCTGTTGTTCTTCTCATTGTCTCTGTCCCTGTCGCAGTATTTGTAGTCATTGTTGTTGCTGTTGTTGTTGCTGTTGTCAATTGGCTACATAAAATGCGCGTTCAATATTACAGCGACCGCTGGAATGCACCACATCACTTGTAGTCCACAGCCGCATCACATCTGCCAGCATCAGAGGCAGTGGCAGCATCAGGGATTGTCGAAGTCCGTGATGAGCAGAGAAAAAATTTTTCGAAATTGCTTTAGGAAGTTTTCCAAGACATTGTCAATATTTTTTATGCACATGCGAGCATGGTAAAATTGTCTGATTTGTTTTTCCAATTGCAGCATTTGTGCCTGTTGCCTGGCGCGGCCTCGGCAGCTACGGACATATGAATATGTCCATCCACCTCTCTCAGCCATCAGCCTCCTCTTCCTGCTGCAGCGTACTGCTATATTTGTCTAGCGAAGGCTGCTCACCATCATCAGTTTGACTCAAGACACGATACCTGTCTGCCTGGCCTCCCCGTCCTGCCTCCGCAGTTGCCTGCCAGAGACGGAGGTGGTAACGCATGTCATCATAAAACCTCGTTTTCGGGCTCTGTCTAAGTCTTGGGCAATTTACATTTCACAGAGGAACAGCTTTCTTCCCGATCTAACCAACCAACCAACCAACCGCATTTACACGAACGCACTCACACATGTGACCATATTTTTTGGATTGCCATAAATTCCTTGTGTGTGTCTGCGTTGGCTCGCTGGTGATTGTGATTGCTGCAATATTTTCGGGGCGAGTACGCTGCTGGCTCGTAATGATCCATCCATAAATATTGCATGAGTTGCATTGGTCTCTGGGGTCCAGACAGGCGCACCGTACAGCGGCGTTTTGGTGCCAGCCAGCGGCATTGCTGCTGGTGGCTGCTCTGGCAGGGAAAAAGGATGTTCCCGAATTTCATGCCTCGTCGAGATGTTTAATTGCCAACAAGACACTGGGAAGGATGATGATGACGTTGAAATTGAAGACATTGCGTTGTAAATTAGTACGGATTAACAACGTTGAAGCTGTGTTAATTGGCAGAGAGTGAGAGTGAGAATGACAGTGATAGAGCAAGAAATAGAGAGGAATAGAAAGGAAGTAGAGATTTATGTTTGCGGCAGTAGACAGTTGCAATACCAGTCTTTGGGAAATGTGTTCATTTGTCTGCTGGCACATTAACCAAAATGCTACCTATTACCAATCTATCTACCTACCTACCTACTTACGGTCCATAGAAGCATGACTGGGCTCTCGTTTCTGATGATAAATGGGCATCATGTAAAGCCAATGAGTAGCCACTACTTATGCAATAAGTATGGAATGTTGGACTTCCAGTCTTAAATATGCGGGCGCAGATAGTTTGCTTTGGAATATGTAATTATTACAACAGTTGGCTAAAGTGGGTTTGATCTGGAGCAGTTTAAGAACATTCATTTAAGTGACCTCACTTTGTTGGATCACCAAAATGATGAGCCAAAATTACACAGTTTATGGAAATTTGGAAAATGGACAGGGCTCAAAATATATATTTCGCTTATATTCAACAAAATATCACTTTAAAATAACACTTTTTGTAGAAGAAACATATGTGGCAGTGTATAAACACCAACAATTTTATGATTGACGTCATGGATCGACCACCGACAAAAAAAATGTAACTTCTTTTTATCTAAAATCTGCTGAATTTTTGACTCAATAAATATACGAGTATTCAGATATTAAATATCGCTCGTTTTTTATGGGCATAGATTTGAAATTACTAAAATTTTAGAGATGCTAAAGTCTCAACTATTGATTCCTTTATATCTGTAAAGAGTCCTAGCTGGGTTAACGACGACTCAGTATGACATGGATAACAAAAGGTTGTCGGGTGTAATGCAGCATAATTCCTGTTCTGTCATTTGATGTCTGTTCAACAATGCGCTTGTATTTTTTTAAGTGTATTGGAACTTTATCATTTACATACAATGTGCCAATTGTGTCTTCGATATATCCGTTGACGGACGGACGGGTTCACCATCCCTAGGTAACTATGGTTCCTTCAAGCATCATATAACTCTTAAACCGAAACTACTCGAAAGACAAAAACTACCAAACTCACACGGGACGGAACAGTTCGGCAGAAATTGTAGACTGACTGAAGACTATTCGAAAGTTGAATATGTAAATGATTTGAAGAGATAACAAATTATATGCCTATGCGTCTTCGACGATCCGACTAGGCAGAATAACCGATGCGAAGAAGATCACAACACCTTGGGCCTCTTTCTTACTTGGATCGTTTTTTTAGATACCTTTTATACTTTAGTATAAGAACCATCTCGGCGATTGGGTCTTGCAAAAATTTTCACTAAAAATCATATCCAGTGAGTGGGACACCAGTGATGGGACACCAGTGATGGGACACCAGTGATGGAACACCAGTGAAGGGACACCAGTGATGGAACACCAGTGAAGGGACACCAGTGATGAGACACCAGTGATGGGACACCAGTGATGGGACACCAGTGAAGGGACACCAGTGATGGGACACCAGTGATGGGACACCAGTGATGGGACACCAGTGATGAGACACCAGTGATGGGACACCAGTGATGGGACACCAGTGATGGGACACTAGTGATGGGACACCAGTGATGGGACACCAGTGATGGGACACCAGTGATGGGACACCAGTGATGGGACACCAGTGATGGGACACCAGTGATGGGACACCAGTGATGGGTCACCAGTGATGGGACACCAGTGATGGGACACCAGTGGTGGGACACCAGTGATGGGACACCACTGATGAGACACCAGTGATGGGACACCAGTGATGGGACACCAGTGATGGGACACCAGTGATGGGACACCAGTGATGGGACACCAGTGATGGGACACCAGTGAAGGGACACCACTGATGGGACACCAGTGATGGGACACCAGTGATGGGACACCAGTGATGGAACACCAGTGATGGAACACCAGTGAAGGGACACCAGTGATGGGACACCAGTGATGGAACACCAGTGAAGGGACACCAGTGATGAGACACCAGTGATGGGACACCAGTGATGGGACACCAGTGATGGGACACCAGTGATGGGACACCAGTGATGGGACACCAGTGATGGGACACCAGTGATGGGACACCAGTGATGGGACACCAGTGATGGGACACCAGTGATGGGACACCAGTGGTGGGACACCAGTGATGGGACACCAGTGATGGAACACCAGTGATGGAACACCAGTGAAGGGACACCAGTGATGAGACACCAGTGATGAGACACCAGTGATGGAACACCAGTGATGGAACACCAGTGAAGGGACACCAGTGATGGGACACCAGTGATGGAACACCAGTGAAGGGACACCAGTGATGAGACACCAGTGATGGGACACCAGTGATGGGACACCAGTGATGGGACACCAGTGATGGGACACCAGTGATGGGACACCAGTGATGGGACACCAGTGATGGGACACCAGTGATGGGACACCAGTGATGGGACACCAGTGGTGGGACACCAGTGATGGAACACCAGTGAAGGGACACCAGTGATGAGACACCAGTGATGGGACACCAGTGATGGGACACCAGTGATGGGACACCAGTGATGGGACACCAGTGATGGGACACCAGTGATGGGACACCAGTGATGGGACACCAGTGATGGGACACCAGTGGTGGGACACCAGTGATGGGACACCAGTGATGGAACACCAGTGATGGAACACCAGTGAAGGGACACCAGTGATGAGACACCAGTGATGAGACACCAGTGATGGGACACCAGTGATGGGACACCAGTGATGGGACACCAGTGATGGGACACCAGTGAAGGGACACCACTGATGAGACACCAGTGATGGGACACAAGTGATGGGACACCAGTGAAGGGACACCACTGATGAGACACCAGTGATGGGACACCAGTGATGGGACACCAGTGATGGGACACTAGTGATGGGACACAAGTGATGGGCCACACTTAACAAGCAAACCCTACGTATTTGGGGTGAGGAAAACATCAGACCGAATCTTCTGACCTGTCTCTTTAGAAGCTCTTTATTGTATACAGTATTGGCCAAAACCTAAGCACCCCCTGATGAAATCTAACAATTTCTTCTTCTTAATACAAAGCTACTGCATTTTTGGAGTGTACCGTTAACTAATACCGTAATGACGCAGTAGAGTAGTAAAATTTGCAAACACAATTTTAGGGGGTGCTTTAGTTTTGTCCACTTAGATTTGCGACTTTAAATGTTTTTTTAATTTTAACTTGTTTTATATGAAATTCTGAATTCCTAAAGTTTGTGTTTATCAATAATAAAGATATAAATAAATAAAAAAATAAAAAATAAAAAATAAAAATTTAATAATTATGTTTTCATAAAAAAATCATCATATGAAAAAAATGTACTCGGGGGGTGTTTAGGTTTTTGGGCAATACTGTATGAAACTATTTTGAGAAACTTTTTTTCACACACAAAAAATAAATTGTTACGTGACGAGTGGTTCGATGACGGGTCAGCCAATGCGACCCCTGGTCTCGAATCACTTGTAAGGTTTTTCTAGTAGGAAGTGGCGAAATTTACTGTTTAGTGCAGTTTTTGGTCTGAGGGTTTATTCTTTGGAATGGTATTTGGGAAGGACTTCTCATTTGGATGACTTCTTCGAAACCTACTCCTATGAATCAGCGACAGCTACGATCAATTGTGTCCGCTTTGTGCAAACGATAACTGGTTTTCTGAGTGTACAAGCAAACCGCGTCTGGGCGGCCCTCATATAAATTGTGTGTGAGTATATATATATATATATATATATATATATATATATATATATATATATATATATATATATATATATATATATATATATATATATATATATATATATATATATATATATATATATATATATATATATATATATATATATATATATATATATATATATATATATATATATATATATATATATATATATATATATATATATATATATATATATATATATATATATATATATATATATATATATATATATATATATATATATATATATATATATATATATATATATATATATATATATATATATATATATATATATATATATATATATATATATATATATATATATATATAATATATATATATATATATATATATATATATATATATATATATATATATATATATATATATATATATATATATATATATATATATATATATATATATATATATATATATATATATATATATATATATATATATATATATATATATATATATATATATATATATATATATATATATATATATATATATATATATATATATATATATATATATATATATATATATATATATATATATATATATATATATATATATATATATATATATATATATATATATATATATATATATATATATATATATATATATATATATATATATATATATATATATATATATATATATATATATATATATATATATATATATATATATATATATATATATATATATATATATATATATATATATATATATATATATATATATATATATATATATATATATATATATATATATATATATATATATATATATATATATATATGTATATATGTATATATGTATATATATTTTTACATAAGGTTGTTGGGATCAACCACTTTTAAAAAGCGTGTATGTATAATTGTTTAACTCTACCTTGAGTCACCTCTCAACCAATCTTGTAATTTATGAATTTAATTTATATATAAATAGGAAGTGTCCTTTTTCTATAAGATATTAGAGTCAATTGAATACGAGTACCTTCATGTACATCATGTGCCTCATGTACCCTGGACATCTGCCTCCTTTCTGCGGTGTTACATATGGGGCTGTACACTGGTGTGAATTGTTAAGATTTCAACATCGAATATTTCTGTTGTCTGCCTCAGTGTCTTCCTACCGACTCACATAGAGCAGTAATTAGCTATAAATCCCATATACAATTTTGCTTTGATGTGCTTAAGAACACCCCAAATAGAAAAACTTACAGACCATGGCTGCCTTAAGACGGAGACTGAGATGCTTTATCTGCATTTTGAAGCAATATCAAAACATAGTTTACGAGCAACTCGCCCTAGGAGCACATTAAACCCGTCACACAATGTGTCATTGTTGTTTTCATTATCATTGTTATTGTATTGTCAGTTCCATTGTTATGGTCCTTGTTATTGTCATTGTTGGTGTCCTTGTTATTGGCATTGTAATGCTGCGGTAGGCCAAATCTAATTTCGAACAAATTGTTTTACAACAGGTACCACCTACCCACGAACCGGCCTGCACTCGTCACTCACGCCAACACTCACTCACATGTCAGCATCCTGGGAACATTTTCCAGCATATGTCTTGACAAATGGCAACCAACAATCGAGTATTAACCCAAATACCATCCGCACAAAATGCAGAGTAAACAAGCGAAACAATGCAAATCCAAACTGCCGCTACCATGCCCACAAAAATACGGCACAAAGTACCCGGCTCAAGCTAAACAAACAGCAGCATTTCGAGCTGGTAAAAAGAGCCGCACAAAAGCGTTCGACAATCAGCAAACGGGCGTATTAACTAATTTTAATTGTTCGCCAGCCTATCTTGCTCCTTAAGGATGCTCGCATTTGCAAAATTACTTTTATGCGAGTTGAAGTGGTGCACGACAGTGGGCTGCGCTTTCTAGCCACTGTTGCACGCACCCATGTTCGCACACATGCCCGCTATGCGCTCCTTGCGATGTCTTTTGTTCCGCTGGGCCAATAAAATAGTTGAGTAGCAGAATGGTTGATTTTCATTATCCTGTAATTGTGTTGCCATTGTTCACACGGTTCAACCGAAAAATTACATCCTTGTTATTGCAGTAAATTTGCAAAGTACGAGAATTTTGCATGGGATTGTCTGGGCATAGATTTGCCCTAGTTTTAGCGTAGACTAAGACAGTGTACAATGGGAAGAGAATATAATAAAGTAGAGTAGAGTAAAGTAGAATAGAGTAGAATGGAGTAGATTTGCGGAGAATGGTCTGAATTGGGCTTAGGTTTTGTTTAGTCGGCCGCCGTCTATGCCGCACAATGGCCACTCGAGTGGTGCGCCCATGCTAATGCCTCTTGAGATTACAATGGCTGTCCACAAATTGTTCCACGCATACGGGCACACGCACACGAACAGGCCCATTCGCAGTGGCCCAGACGTTCTGTTGCTTCTTCGCCGTTCCAGCAGTTTATTTGCATGCGAAATGATAAAACCTCAAGTAGCAACTTTTGTTGTGCCATTGTTTGCGCCATCGTTTGTCTGCGTGTACTTGAACGAGTGGCTGGCTGCATAGCGCTCTAACGCCGGCCAGATCGGATTTATGCTTCCTTAGCTGAACAATTAGAAATCCCGGCCACAGGTACACAGCCACATGCAAATGCGAGTGTTACTGCGAATGTGAGCCCGAGTGCGAGTGCCAGTGCCAGTGGCGGCTACATGAGGCATTTCCCTTTTACGACACTTGCAAATTCCATTCAAACGGATGAATGAAGTAATACGGAGATTTCCAATAAATCGCCTCTCCACAATATAAGCAATAAAAATTCTTTTGCTTGATTTGTTGTGTGTGTTTTTGTTGGTTCTCTTTTTGTAGTTAAGTTTCAGGTGCACCTGCACTCTCCTGCAGTTGGAAATTGCATTAGCCGCCCATCAGTACACACGATCGCTTGAAAGACTTCTGCCCAGCGCTACCACAATTGTGCGTCCGCCGTGTGAAGCGAGAGGGAGGGTGCAGTTTCCATGGGCATTGGCGATCGTAATAAGAAAATGTTGTTTTTTTATCTGT
This sequence comes from Clusia tigrina, assembly GCA_920105625.2. Lineage (NCBI taxonomy): Eukaryota > Metazoa > Arthropoda > Insecta > Diptera > Clusiidae > Clusia > Clusia tigrina. The sequence goes on from OV050032.1 coordinate 30,584,751, forward strand.
GTGGAATTCTTTGCCAATTTTTAATCGCAATTTTGTAAAGTCTTTTGAAAATTGTTCGAACAGAATTTAAACGCATGTGAATAACCAGATAGGTCAAACCTCGATCTTCTAATGGCAAATGCAACTTAAACAATACAGCTCAAAGGCTAAAACTTCGTGAATTCAAAAATGATTCCGTTAATTTGTACGTTAGCAGCCTCAGTACCGAACGTAGGACCGGATATTCACAGTGGAAATGTACAAAACGACTGAAACGACCCATCAATTCTAGTCCACCAATAAAAAAACCTGATGGTAAATGGGCTAGAAGTGCTCTTGAGAAAGCATATATATTTACTGAACATTTTGAAAACATCTTCTCTACTGATGCCAACGTAGATATAACTATAAATCCATCACCAGTCTCTATTCAAGAAGTAAAAGATCTAATCCAAAACGGGTTAAAGAACAACAAAACTCCCGAATTTGCCCACGTTGAAGTGGAGATCCTGAAGAAACGTGTAAAGCTAGATAAACCGACATAATTAACGCTTGCTTCGCCCTGAAATATGTGCCCACCTGCTGGAAAATAGATGAAGTCGTACAAACCAGGCAAGTCGCATCATGAAACTTCATCATACAGACCAATATCATTACTGCCAACAATATCGAAGGTATTTGAAAAATTGCTACTAAAACGTCTTAAGCCAATCATTGACAGATCGAGTCTTATTCCATCGCATCAGTTTGGTTTTAGAGATAGACCCTCAACAACCGAACAAATACACAGAATAACAAGCGCAATTGAAAAATGTTTCAAGGAAAACAATGTTTGCTCAGCCATATTTCTTGACCTGGCTCAGGCGTTTGATAAAGTTTCACATGCAGGCTTAATCAAAAAACTTAGGGGCATACTCCCAGTCGACTACTGCGACATTCTAGAATCAAACTTGTCTGATCGATTATTCCATGTTAAATATGAAAACAACTTTTCTGAGCTCAAGCCCATCAAAGCAGGAGTTCCACAAGGCAGTATAATTGGCCCTATCTTATACCTACTATATACATCTGATATACCAACGCCAGAAAATACTATTATAGCAACTTTTGCAGATGATACAGCAATACCATAAATACAATATCCTTAGGCACAGCGGGCAGGCGCTGGTCTGAAGTACAGTATGCAAAATAGCTGGACAAACATGGCCGGAAATAAAAGTCCAGCGCCCAAAATATTTATTATCTCTAAATAGACTAAGTATAGGTTCCATAGTAAGTGTCCTAACGGCACACTGGACCCTGGGTACTCATGGTAGTAGGCAGAGGATTGCCTCTAACGACTTCTACAGGAGTTGCATGGACGACGAGGAGCAAGAGTTCCTGTTATGCACATGTCCAGCGCCGTCTAGAAGGAGGTTTACTTTCCTGGGTGACCGACCACTTTCTGGACTCTTTGGGAGATATTCATTTTTTTCATATTTTTGCTTCATTAAAAGCTCCAAACGGCTGGACCTTTTAAAGGGTTTGGGACTTGTGTCTCAGGCGGTATCACAAGGGGTCAATGATGGCCTAAAGGTAGAACCAAAATAGACGAGACGTAACGATAGCGATTGGACGAACGTCAAAAACAAACACCGGTGTCGGTGCAGGGGTCTATGGACCAAATACCAAAATCTCAGAGTCAATGGGCAGGTGGCTTAGCGTCTTCCAGGCTGAAATTCAAGCAATCTCAATCTGTGTGTGGACAAATCTGAAAACGGGTATCAAGGGCGCACACATAGCTATCTATTCAGATAGTCAAGCATTACAGGCATTAGCTTCATATTCTGTAGAATCGAAACTGGTGGAAAATTGCTTCAACAACCTACAATCTCTAGGTGCAACAAATAAGGTTGCAATTTGCTGGATCCCGGCTCCCTCGGGGATTGAAGGCAATGAAATTGCTGACGAGCTGGCTAGGGCCGGTTCGGCAGCAAGCCTCATAGGTCCGGAGCCATACTGTGGTATCAACTGGGCGGAGGCTAAATCCAGGGTTGATAGCTGGGAACATAGTCTCAGAATGTCACACTGGGAAGGAATAGAGTGGCTTCGCCAAGCCAAAAGACTGGTAAGGCCATTTACCTACAAAAAGAATTTCGCAATATGTGCAAAGCAGGCATAGGAAAAATAGTAGGTTTTCTATCAGGTCATTATTACCTGAAATATCACCCGACTAGAATCCACATTCTTGAGGATACGCAGTGCCGGCTCTGTCTAGAAGAAGAGGAAACCACGGAACACATACTGTGCGACTGCATTGCGTTGGCAAGAACCAGAATGAATATATTCCACCGCGACCAGCAGGGTCTGGAAGAAATAAAGAATGCTCCTGTTATGGACATTCTCAAATTCACACATAAAGCGGAAAAGATAATGAAGGAACATGATTTTCAGCTACTTCCTTTCTCTAGAGAAGGAACATCTAGGTAGAAAAGAACCTGATAACTTTAATTGTGACGATTTGACATCACCAAACGGAGGAAATGCTATGGCATTACGGAAGAAACGCCGGTACTAAACCTATAGGGCATAGTAGATCGGACAGTTGTGATCACATGGATCATTAATGACAAATGTAGTATGACACAAAAGATCTTTTAGGTCGCAGTGTCGGCCATGGGGCAAACTACTAAAGCTAAATTATTACTATTATTAAGTTAGTTATATGTCAAAAGACTCTTTGTGAATGTAGGAAGAAAGAAAAAAATTTCTTAAATTATTATTTCATCTGAAAATGTTATTCTATTAATAGATGATTATTATTCTTAATACCCTTTGTGACTGATCCATACCCTATCGAAAAATGTATAGCATCGTTTGGCTCCTATCTGTTCCAACAAGGGTCAAATCGTCCATTAGACAACATCTTCCAAAGACTGAATAAAAGCCATACTGATATTTGTAAGGCTGGAATCCACAACTTGACAAAAAGATAAGAATCAATTCTGAATCTTCAAAAAGAGTTCTTATCATTTAAATTTTGGGACCATGTTCACAATTCGAAACACTGTGTTGTGGGTTTCGAAATATTTCTGTACGAGTTGCAATCTCACACAAATAATTATAAGCAGAGTATGGCTGTGAAAACGGTCACTGAAAACGTATTCAATCTTGTTCGCATCTTTATTGATAATGATTGAAAAAAGAACTCTTTGTACACTCGAGTGAAAATGTGCATCAGCAAATGATATTAGTCCACGGCAAATTATGCAGAATAATTCAATCTGATACTTTAAAGTAGAAATATTGACTAAGAATATGTTTGCCAAAAATCCAGATGATTGTGCAAGAATAAGGATGGGCTAAAGATTGACAGTTTAGTTAACAGAAATACACATTCTGACAATGAGAATATTTTTGTTTACGCGGATAGTAAGAATGTATAATTAGGAAAGTGATTTAAGAGACACCAATCACCGAACAAAAAGTTTATTTTTCGATGAAATCGCTGCATTTTAAATAGCCGCATAGTCGTCCTCCATGAAAATCAGGCTCCTCTGAAAGTTGTGGGTTCGCCCACCCCCCAGACAATCATCTCTAAATACTGCTGTCTAACTCTTTTTCTCTTTGATTCGAAGGCTTTAGTTGCGGAGTACTCATTCTCCCAAACCTCTGCAGACAAAATTCATATAATAAATAAATAAATGAAGACTCGTACATAAAACTACGGGGAATTTGATGCCAGTACAAAAATACAAATGCAGCTACCGAAGATACTCGTAGTAGTACTGTTCTTGAAAAGTTGAATGCTCACATTGCTGATGTTCTCCATTTTACTGGTCCTTCTTACTGATTGGTGAAGAAGGATTATTTTAGTAACTCTCCTAAAATACGAAAGAGTGCCGATTTTGCTGATGATTCCGACCTGACTTATCCGATTGGTAATAATATGGAACCATTTGCAGCTTTGCCTCATTATGTAGAAATAATTCGTCACCGGTTTAGGACCCATAAAGCAGCAACATAACCAAATATTTGGTTTTTAATCTTGAAGTCAATTAATTAATTAAATAATTCCGTAATCAATAAGTCAATAATTAAGAAGTTAATATAAGTGCGTCCATTTTTGATAATTTTTCCCATTCGCTTCGCTCTATTCCACAAAAGATGCCACAATAACCATTTAAAGGATGAACCGCAGTATCCGAACCATAAAAACATTGTTTCAGTGTGCGAGTGCCAAAAACCTTGTAAAGGCCCAAAAGGCACGACACAGTAGCAGTTCAGTTCCTGAGCACAGTATATAGGTTCACGTCAACTATAGTGGAACAACTGCTAATGTCGTTCAGCAAATGTTGGCCCGGTGTGTGTGCTCAGAACGTGAACTATCCTCGAAGAGTGTCATCAGCTTAGATAAACAAAATTTACTAAACATCTTTTGAGCCATCAATGAGTCACAAAGTTTGGAAAAACGACGATAATAGATCAGTGGGTCGAAACCCGCGAAATTCAGAAGCTTTCGACTGGTGAAAATTTCCATATATTGAGAAGCTGCATCTAGTAAGACATTATTTGATTATGTGAGTAAGAGTGCTGAGAATAACGGGCAGAATTAGCTTTATAAATATCGAATTGATGTCTATCCTCAGCACAGCAATCGGCTGAATTATCTTTATATTACTCATACTGCCACATCGATGTCGCTCGCATCACCAAACTAAAAATGATTTACTGAGTTTTAAGTTAAAGCTAACCTAAGACCCTTCAGCAGCAGCATTAATAGCAAAATGGGCGTTTAAAACATCAGGCTCAGGGTACAAAGTAGGACTGTTTTTTAGTAATTATCGGGCTGTGGCTACAAAAACCACAAACCCATAGAGTTACAAGCCAAGGCTGCGAGGGCCTTCAGTTTAATCTACTGTGTGGCCATAAGTACTTATCATTAGTCTACTTCTATTTACATTTAGATTTAAGTGCTTATAGGGATTTTGACTGCGTACTTCAATTCCTCTCAGAGTTTTCCCCCGCTACCACAATTATAAATGGTAGTTCTATAAGCAAAGATTTCTAAGGACAATTTTATTGTTAGGACACAATTGTTTGGAACTATGTAAAAATTTAACTGCGTAGGGTCTTATAGTGCACCATGGAGCCATGCAAATAACTGCCACAATGTTACAGTTTGAAGCTTTATAACTAATTTCTCAATTGTTGCTGCACCCCTTAACTCGACCTTATCCTAATTGGCCCTACGTAGGTAGGTAGGAGAGGCCGACTAGTTTTCCAAAAGCACACTTGAGCACACCTAATACCATAAACACTTAGAAAGTTTTGTTCAATATAGAAAAATATAGGTAGAAATGCCACGCCCAACTCCAACTGGTGTACTGATCGAATTGAGTCATCTGCCTCTCTTCTATATACACGGCTACCTATAAGATCTATTGTGAATCCTTTTTTATTTAAAAAATTAGAATAATCACATCAAAAGATCTTCTGTCAAGTTGATTTGTTCATTAATTCTTGAATTATTCTCCTAGAGTCATATTTAGGGAACGTTAACCCAAACCCAATGATGCCCCTGCCTCATGTTACGAGTATTTCAGACATTTTTTCAACACTCTGCCACACCTGCACTTTTTGGGAGTACTCCTGCGTCGAGTGGCTTTTCATTTGAGGCGTGCGGAAATGTCAGCAAGTGTACGAGTACTTGTTTCTGGTGTGCTCCGATTCAACACTCTCCCACACCTGTACTTTTTGGGAGTACTCCTGCGTCGAGTGGCTTTTCATTTGTACGTCACACATATTCGTATATATTCGTATACATACGAGTAGATCTGCTCAGTTCCGTTTTTCGGAAAATGGTATTCAAATCCATGTGAACACTGTACGCGATCTGTGGTAAAATATCAATGGCATTAATTGCTGTCACTAACATGCCTGGAAGAGGGCAAAAAACAAAACAAACAAAAAAAAACAAGAAACAAATTTAAAACAATTAAAAAGCCAAGCATATCCATATGTCAAGATCAAAAGCAAAATATCGCCAACGACGGCAAAAGCTTGGCTCTCTTCTCTGGGCACTGGCATATAGCGCAAAGCGGCGCATCACCCCAGCGGAGATTCTCCAAATTCACCGTGCTGCCGATAAAATTGTCGCCAGTAGAAAAGCAACATTGGCTTTGATTTAAGCCGCCGCAACATTAATTTCCAATGAAATTATATGCTACAAAAATTTGTTATCACAGCATGTAGATCTCAGGTCTTTTGGCTTTGACATTCAGCCGATTGAAGTCGATTCCCAAATGAGAATTCAATAAATTTTAGCACAAAACGACCTGATCAACCGCAATAACAACAGAGCAGCAGGGCAACAACTGAGCGAGCCACAGCGGCAACCAGAGCAGCACTAGCACCAGCACCACCAGCAGCACCACCAGCAGCACCACCAGCAGCAGCAGCAAAAACACCACCAATAACAATAACAATAACAACAGCACCAGCAGCAGCAACAACAACAAGAACGGCAACAACCCACTGATGTCGTCGAACATGAATATGCAGTGTTGTTAATGCAGGGCCCATAAACACTTTGCACACATGGCGATCGATCGCATCGCATCGCATCGCATAGCGTCGCTGGTGTGCCCCGCGTCTCTGCCGCGAATGAATGAAGAGCACATTTTTCAGATGTCTGTCGCTGGGATCGCTTGATGGGGGAACAGGTTGTCGCCGTTCACAGATACTGCATATAATGACAATAGTATTTCGCACGATGGAATACCACCAATGTCGATTTCAGAATAAACAGAAACAACAACAACCACAACAACCACAACAACAGCAATAATAATACTAATAATGATGTGCTTCTCCAATATACACGTAAACTTTTTTTCTTCTCATACCCTACACACACCGGATAGAAATAGATGGCTTCGCCATACATTTGACCGGTTATTAAAAGGGAAGTACAGCAGTTATTTGTGAAAGGACAGCAAGGCAAACATCCGTAGGAATTACGCGTTCATAGATCCAGTAGACTAACACACGAGGGTACCCAAGGGGAGGTCTTGGATATAAAGGATTTCGGCAAATATGAGTCTAGGATATTGCGAACTTATCAAGGTTTAAACTACGTTTTAAAATGCCACTTGTAAGAAGTCGTAAGAAAAACTCAATCCTGAAAATACCGAATTTTCAGCCAACAATAAATTGGCCCTAAAATATGTGCAAAAATTATTTTTATCACAGATTTTTTACATCAATTTCAAATTGGAATAGATTCCGCGTTGCAAATTTCAGGCAGATATATTCCTATTTTGTGGTTGAAGTGAAGTTATGTTTACAGAAAGGAGTGCATGATGATTATGAAACAAGTCACAGCTCCGATGGATCTCCACTTTGATGACAATTTCCGCCTAATAACTTATTTTGGTATGAGCACATTCTCTCAGGACACGTTGCTTATCAGGGTTATTGTAGGTACTATAAGAATATCCTTCATGCATTCCATTTCACATTCCACATTTACACGAAATTATTAAAAAATCTTTATTGAAAATCATTTAAAAAAATCCAAATTGTTCAAACTTTCAACCATGGGCATATTTGAGACTTTTAACTATTAAAAAGTTTACAAAGAATTTTTGAGTATTTCCAGTTTCCATGAAGGACTTCTTTCTTTCTACTCATATTGTGGTCATCAGTGTAGCCAAACTATGAAAGTTGATTAGAGATAGCTTGGATGTTTGCACCAACTTACCTGAAGGTATTGAAACAGCTATCAAGTAGTCTGAGTGATGATAACTTCGGTAGACCTATTGTGCAACCGGTTGGAAAACACGCCAACACATATTCGCAGCTAAGATGGAAGCGCAATAGAACGAAAAATAATGTACAATTTGTTGCCTCCCTGTCTCGAAGAATTCTCGAGGATTCTCTACCCAATTTTGGTGACGTCTCGCTCACCCGACCACACTGCAGGCTAGAAACCAATCATGGTATAAACCAGAATTTTCAGATATCCCCACAAGAAAGAAACCAGAGGTTTTATCAGCCAATATTTACTGACATCTCGCTCACCCAACCTCACTACAGGATAGAAACCAATTATGCCATAAGTTTTGGAAACAAAAAGTCACTGATCATTGCCCGGAACCACACGCCATTGGCTGTACGAGTACCTGGCTGAGTTGCCTAATTTCTCATGGATTCCGGATACTTCTCAATCCAAATACTGCAATTCTTTTTGTTTCCATAACAATTAAACTAGAAATGAGCGTCATCGCCGAAAAAATTTGGCCCAATCAACTGAACACTGATTTTCGAAATACTCGTAAATTTACACAATTCATGAACGTTATTTTCACGATCCATTTTTGCTGATGATTTGCGAAATAAAACTGAAGGAAGTTAATCCTATTAGAACATTTCTTAAAGAACACCCGAACAGCCATTGTATATATTTTTGGAGAACGTTACCATTTTCAACGACTAATCTCGGCATACCGAGAATACGAGTATATGTTCAAATCCTGAAAACCGAAGGCTACCAATAATTTTGGTATGGGATCCCATTTAAATAGAGGGATAAAATCCATTATAATTATAAGCTTCGGTTGATAACTTACTTTCTTACTTACTTACTTACTTACTTACTTACTTAGGTGGTCCTTACAACCCACGAGCGCCCTTCATTATGGAATGGTATGTACAATGACATACTCCAACTGGACCTACCGGAAGATACTACGGTGGTAGGCTATGCGGACGACATTGCTGTGGTAGCAGTAGCAAAACAGCTGGATATGCTCCAAACGATATGCAATGATACGATCGTCAGAATAAGAAGCTGGCTTGATGACTCAAAACTGGAATTGGCGGCCCAGAAAACAGAGGTGGTCCTGCTGAGCTCCAGAAAAGTGCGAGAGCATATAACAATAACGGTGGGCGAACACGAAATTACATCGCAGCCGTATCTGCGGTACTTGGGAGTGATCATAGACGCGAAACTGACCTTCAAGGAACACCTTAGCACAGTATGCGAAAAGGCTGCTCGCGTCAACGGTGCGCTACAAAGATGATGCCAAACTTGGGAGGGCCCAGATCAAGTCGAAGGAAGCTACTATCGAGGGTAACTACCTCGATCATCCTATATGCGGCTCCAATTTGGGCAGAAGTCGCGCGTACAGAGAGTGTCTCAAAAGGAATCCGATCTGTACATAGGCTCAGCGCGCTAAGGGTTGCTAGCGCCTTTCGGACAGTTTCGGATGATGCCATTTGTGTGTTATCAAGTAAGCCACCAATCGACCTGCTTGCATATGAAATGCAGGATTTGTATAGGAGAGTGACAAGACCAACGGCTGCAGATAAGCTTGAAATAAGACAGAAAACCATGCAACAATAGCAGCAAAGATGGGAGCAATCCAGCAACGGCCGATGGACATTCCAACTGATACATAATATCAATGAATGGTACTCGCGCACACACGGCGAACTTAACTTCTATTTAACACAGATGCTTAGTGGCCACGGGTGCTTCAAGGAATACTTGCACAAATACAAATACGATGATGACCCGTTTTGTCCAAGTTGCCCGGGAGAGCAGGAAAACGCGCAGCATATACTTTTTCATTGCCCGCGATTTAACGAGAGCAGAAACAACTTGAGCGCTATCTTAGGAGAACAACCAGCAGTGGCTAATCTGGTACACCGAGCGAAAAAACAATATCAAATTGATATTAAACGTTAACAAAATGGGGCTAAGTGCGAAAAATATCAATATGATATCGTTCAATATCAAATGTCTCGGTCGCTACAACAACAACCATATGAAAAAAGTGGTTACGCCAGCGTCAAAAAATATCATTTTGTGCAATATCAAATCAATATTTCAAAATATCAATATGATATTGCTATTTTTCGCTCGGTGTAGAGAATATGTGTGAAACCGAGACTAAATGGGAGGCAGTTTGTTCTACAGTATCCATTATGATGATAACTTTGCGGAATACTGAACGCGCCCGAACAGCAGCACGCCTAAGCCAGCGCAGTGCTGAGGAAAACGTTAATAGGGATATTTCAAGAAGTATGACTGAAAATGGACAGACCTAAGACTGACGATTGAGCGGTAACGCTCGTAACGGCCTCTCGACGTAAAAAAAAAAAAAAACCCACGAGCGGGTCACGGCCGACTTGAGCAGCTCTCGTCAGGCGCCTCTGCTTCGCGCGCGCCTTCTCCAATCAGTTACACCAAGCGTGGTCACTGCTTCATCAGCTTGGTCCATCCATCGGAGGCATGGTCTCCCTCTTTCGCTGGAGCTTCTTCATTCATACGAACTTAGCCTTGATGCGGATCGTCCGCACGGCAGCTGTAGTATATATCGCAGTCTGCTCGTTTTGAGCAGCCTTGTCCTTTCCATCGCATCTCCTGGATGGCGGTGATATCAGCCTTAATTTTTCCGAGGGCTTCCGCCAGTTGGATAGAGGCACCTTCCCTATAGAGGGTTTGATAACTTCGTATGATTAATATAATGTCCGCACTGTTGTTGGGAAATGTGCGGAATAGTAAACTTTATAATTGTAAAGTAATCTTTCGATTTCATGCCTTGAGTTCTAAACAAGGGGATGTTCGGATACATTAGGTTAGAATGGATGTTAAACTGAAAATTACTGCTAAAGGAACATGGGACTAAAAATGTGAAATAAGTTACGAGTAACTAATTGATTTGAGTGTATATTCCTTTAAAGCATATTGTGATAAAGTAGTCTTTTCGCCATTCATAACTAAACATGGGTAAAGATTAAAATGTCATTAAAGGGGCAGTTGGGATAATTCATTACATAAAATATGATAAACAATAAGTCGTTCACAGTGGATCTTAAGCAGCAATTAATACACATCAAGTCATAAACAACAAGTCATTAATTATGCTATCTCTATTGCACTAACGGACTTAGTTCCGGAATGAATGTTGGAATGATCTCGAAAGCAGCTAAAAATCAAGAAAGAGGCGATGCACTGTGAGAAGTTAGTACAAATGCGACTTGAAAGCCGACACAATGAATGTGTTATGGATACCAAGTGCACTTGTTAAAAAGTTGTTAAACTGTGTAGTTAATAAATGTTATTAAGTGTTGGGTGCCATGGGCGCCCAGTGCTCACCTGCAGTTTTCCCATTATTCAACGCTTGAAATATGACACGCTAGTAACTGAACAGCATCGTGCTGCAAAGTGCACAAACGTTGGATATTAGATTTAGAATTATTTATTTAAGGGTGTTATAATCCGCGACCTGAAACATCTATTGGGATGCCCCAATTTATTTAACACATGAGGGTAGTCCCATCTGTAGATCTTCTGTCAGGTTAATTTAAGATAGGAAGTCATATATTTTGGAGGAATCAAGTTGAGGGATCTTGCTCATATCTAATATATATTCTCCAAAGCACCTGTGCCTTTTGTGTGACAAAAGTCCGCAATCCGTGATCAGGTGCAGTGAGGTTTCGTCATTTTCTCCATAGAATCTTCAGATGGCAACTGAAGATAGACCCAACTTATTCATATGATAGTTGGCTCTACAGTGTCCGCTTAAAATGCCGGTGATGATTCTTAGTTTACTCCGAGGCATGTTTATTAACTCTTTAGCTCTCCTAGAAGATCTTTGGACTGTCTTATTCCTGAAAGGTTTTTCCAGGTTTACCTTCTTTTTGCATCTGTACACTTCCACTGACCTCGAATGGTGTTGGATGATAGTTCACAGAAGGATTCAGGGGCATTGAACTGAGAGGCCGCAGCTTTCCTTGCTAATCTATCAGCCTTCTCATTTCCCTCTACTCCTAAGTGGCCTGGTACCCACAGTAGAGATAGCTTGACAAACGTGGGGGAAAGGTTAAATGAATGCGCTCACCCCGTTATCAGTTAATTTCAGGGAATACCCCCGGCATCAGGTATGAACAGTTGCAACTGACAACTGGCTCCTTATGAGTAGATCACCACTATTGACTGTGTACACAAGCATTACCACAACTCGTATACGAATCAAACCGGTGCACTAAACGGGTAATGTGCATGCATCCAGTTGTGTCGCCTCCCATCTCCCACTACGTACCTCTTATCGAGAGCACTGAAATGCTGCTATCAAGAAAATTGAGGGATTGACTGCTCGTGTGTAGGGAGCTGAGGGGCCCAGATAATATTCTCTCGTGTTTCTGTTGTTGTCAATCTTTGCACCTGATTATGTGGAACGGCTTAGTCGCATGAACATTCATTTACCTTGTTTGTTCCTGTTTGGTGCACAGCCGATAAGCAGCGCGTTACATTGACATCAAATCCCGGGCGATTGTGTGTGCATCTACGACTGTGCATGTGTGTATGTGGGGGTGGGAGCAAGGATTACGTGAAAGCAAGAAACATCAGAAATCAACAGAAATTCATCCAACATGCGTTAAAAGTAGGAATACCATCCTTATAGAGAGACGTTCTTGTTCCTCCATCGGACATTTCAAAAATCAATGACAGAGCTACAAGCAGGTTGTTCGCTTGTTTGGTTGCTTGCTTGTTGTACTGTACGCGCGCAGATGCGGCCACAGCAGCAGGCAAACAGCATGTGTATACGTAGTAGGCTCACTCAATCTGGCAATTGGACTTGGCGCCAACATTCAAGATGCGGCACTCTGTGATGTGCCCGCTGATAAGAGTGCGTGTTTTGTTGTTAATACTAACATGATCGCCAGTGTGGTGCCAGTGTTGCCAGATGAATACTAAGGCCGTGCCATGACATATTTCACATCGATGCGTACATTAAACTGAAATCCTGAGTTCTCTGTTAGAGTAATTTATATTGCCAGATAATTTAAAGTTCCACAGGAACAGCACTAAAAGAGGGGACGAACTTTCACGAAATTTCACAAACAGTGCCAACACGTTCAGCCGGTGGAACCGTTTCTGCTGCAATTTAAACATATTCTGAATGGAGTTAAGGACGTATCCTACCAGAAGCTTTGAAATAAGGAACATATCCGAGAAGACACACATGAAATGCTAGAGACACTGAAATTGGTCTGATCGCATTTGATTATCTCTCATAGTCCCTACGGACTTTCAGACATAAAAATCTCCCTTTGGATTCTACCTGATAAGCATTTTGCAACAACCTGCCATCTCTTTTTCTGTTACCTCTCAGCACGTATGTACCTCTGCGAGAGTAGAAGAACGCTGCAGCTATCAGCCTATGTCGTTGATTGTCCTGCGTCGCTATTTTCAGTTCATTTGATTGGTTGTCGCATATTCCGTTTTGTTCTTCATTTTCGTGCTGCTGGCGATAAAATACGAACAGTGGTGAATACCATGACCAAATAAAATTCATTGTGAACATTTGCCTTTTAAATTAGTCGCGTTTGTTCGCCAGCCTCAATCTTGTATTCGACTACAACAACGAAGGGATTCCAAAGAACGAACAAGGGAACCATTTTGAACGAGTTGGGATCAGTTGGCTTATGCGACTTAGCGAATTGGAACTGTGCTGCCAATTCAGATTTTGTGTGGTTTGTGCATACAACGAATGAGAACAATATTAACAGAAAATTTGTTGCCATTGCTACCAAGTTTGTAGCAAGCATGGCCTTGGCGACATTGCTTTTTGGCTAGCGAGTAACTAGAATGTCCGTTCAGATGCGACAATTATACTCTTTGGATAATAAAAAATTCACAATTAATATTGATTTAGTAATTTAAAAATTTATCAGCGAAATATGAGAACTGACGATGCATTGACAAGAATGCCACTGATAAATACTGTCAAACAACAAGCTAAGCACACATAAACACAGATACTTGCACCTTTACATATACAGAAGTACCACCCTAATATCACCCTAGGTAGATGGTGAAAAATAACACAAATGTCCTTTTGTGTCCTTTCTAAAAGGTCAGCAACAATGTGACAATAATGAAACTGGCGCCAATCGCTTATCTCCGAAGACACTTGAAGTGACACTTCTGCTTGCCTACCATTGCACTTCCATATCTCGGCGTTTGCACTTTTGTCGGCAAAAATCCCAAGTCATGGGAAATCATCACACTTCAGCATCAAGCAGATCGTCTATTTATTCTATTACTCGGAAAATATTGACTGCGCAGCAACAGCAACGGCAGTCAGAGGCTCAATCTGAATTGTTGTTGGTTCGTCACCACTCATCACGAGCGTCACTTGCATCTCAAGTGCCAAAATTGTCCTTCTACAACAAACAGCGGGAGACATTGGTACCGCCTGACCATGCGAGAATAGCGCGCATTAAACTATCCTTTAGGATTACTCGTAGATATGTTTCAAAAGTCTTTGGATGTTGAAGCCCTCTCTCTTGCAATCAGTTTCAGTACATTGAAACTTTTTCGGTTCGGTGTCATATTGGTTTTGGTAAAATGCGTGCAACGCCCTAAAGAAGGTGTGTCTGTCGCGATTAGGAGTCAGCATAAGCTAAGTACGAGTACTGTATCTGTACGTACTTCTTTATAGTGCGCGTATCACAATCAAAAAAATAAATGTTATGCGGACGTTTTCAACGCAGGATCATTTGAATACCCTCGCACTGTATATAAAAAAGTGCAGCATATTTCTAGGGGCCAATAATATATTCTCGCCACACCACATAAAATGGCAGACTATTTTTATGGCACACTAATACAGTACACTACAGTAATACTTAGACCCAGTATTCCCGTAAAAAATAATGTCTTTATTGCCATAACTTAGTTGAATCTGAATCGAAACGACGCGCCCGTTTGTCGCCTGGTCCATTACAGCTGATGAGTGCGACTTTTTTTTTTTTTTTTTTTTGTCGGAACAATCTAGTGAGCGCAGCCCTCAGACAGAGTATATATCCATTGTACTGCACTTAAGGTTCCCTTTTACTCGGCTTTAAATCTACCCGACCTCCGAAGAAATAGAAGTAGATCCTGTGGTGCCAAGGAGCCAAGTTGGTTACTCCTCAGCACATCAGTGCCAAAAATCCCAAACCTGATTCGAGCAAAGGCAGGGCAGACGCAAAGAAATTGGTCCGCCGTCTCGTCTTCTTCTCCACAGGCTGGGCACAGCGCACTGTCTGATATGCCAATCCTTTCCATGTGCCTAGCCCATAGAAAGTGCCCTGTCATCACGCCAACCAACAGCCTGCAGTCCCTCCTACCTAAAGATAGAAGGAACCGCGACCATCGGTCAGAGATAGCAGGTAGCATAATTTTCGTCCATCCGCAGCCTCTCTCAGCCCGCCATGCTCGCTTGTGGGTCGAAACAACCCACTTGTTTACAGTGGCTTTGATGGCAGCAGAAAGGAGTGGCAGAACAGGCTCAGGGCCAATAAAAACAGCCTCGGAGCCCATCCTGGCCAAAGAGTCAGAGGTCTCGTTACCCGCAATGCCAGCGTGTCCCGGGACCCAAGTCAGCGTCAGACTATTATGTTTTCCAACACAATTTAGCCTGGATTTGCAGGACCTGACTATCGTGGAAGTGGTGGTCGGACTATCCAAGGCCATGAGCGCAGCTTGGCTGTCACTGCAGACACAAATAGATTTGCCTTTCCACCTGTTTTCCACAACAAAGTCCATCGCCTCAAGTATCGCATACACCTCCGCCTGAAACACAGACGCATGCAGACCAAGGGCAAAGAATCGACGTGCTACACACATTAATGATGATCTCAATTGAAGCTTCAGCTTGGCTTCAGCTTTAAATATAAAATGTAGGGGAATGCGCATTTGCGAAATAGTAACTTGTGTGCTGAAAATTGATTAACCCCATAATTTTCACATATTCACAATACAACACTATACACAGAGCCAGTAGAAAATGTTTTTAACAATATCCAAGTTAATCCCAATGGCCTACCATTGAGGAATGTCCATGAGTCGAGGAGCTGCTTCTGTTCCCTGAATATGCGGAAAGCGTGGGTATTGAGTTAGTACTCGTAGTGTAATGTTTTCAATATACTCGTATCTTCCAAATTTTTCTATATGAGGAATTAAAAAATTGAATAGCCTATTTTTAGGGGCAACAATTTTAGTATAGAGGATTTGGATGAAAGAGTATTTGGCTAAAAATTAAATTGCCTATTTTTAGGAGCAACAATTCTCATATAGAGGACTTGGATGAAAGATTATTATTTCATGGCTAAACAAGAATGAACTTTCAATACTTTAAATTATTAATGCTAAGTCATTAGTAAAAATATAAGAGCGATGTTTTAGCTTTCTCACATATTATGGGGCATAAACGACGAATCACAAACGATTCAGTAATGGCCCGTTTTGACGTCGAAAGCAGCCAAAATAAAAAATTATAAAATGCAACATTAGAGGGAAAGTAATCACATAAAATCAACCTATTTATAGAGGGTACCGCGTTAGTCTATGAGCCGACCAGAACATACGTTTCGTTATATATAAAGAAGAATACCAAACAACATATTCTGTTCCGCATTGGTCTGATTTATTGTACTTGTCGATTTATTGAACCTAGAAGAAGGTAATGTTTAAGAAAAGCTCGATCGAAATTGCTTCGTCTTACTTTGCATAGTAACAGTCTATGAGGTAGACGAACTTACTTTCACGCGAACAAAAGAATTTCAATCAAGTTTTCCTCGAAAAACTGTTTCAGTTATTTTTCGCTTTCAATTGACTTACAAATTAATTGAAAATTTTTTAAACCTAAAAAATTTTAAATGGCGCAAGAATATAACAAAAGTGTTTGTATTTTAATGAAATTAATAGTGCATTTTTGTAATTATTGTTCATATGTTTGTTTGTCTATTTCTCGTTAAGGTCTCGCGTACATACGAATCGGAATTGTTGGAATATGTCATTGAGCGAAATGCTATCATTTATCTGCCCAATGCAGATTCGAAATTGTTTGCAACTATTTTGATCCTCAATCGTTTTTCCGAGCAACTGGAACGGTGAGTTAAATTATAGCGAGATTTGAATTTGCATAGAATCGAAGTACATAAATTATTTAAGAGTGTTCTACATCGCGACCTGAAAGATCTATTGTGTTGCCCCTATTTATTAAAAACATGAGATCTTCTCTCACATTAATCTCCGACAGGAATTCATATATTTTGGAGGAATCAAGTTGAGGGATCTTGCTCATATCTAATGTATTGTTACCAAATTGCCCTCCTGACAATTTATTCTAACTCACAATACTCGGATTCGTACCACTGGATTGTGTAGTAATCAAACAATCGCTGGTTAAATTAAAATAATTAAGTTTATTTAATTATTGCAGTTTATATACTTAATATTAAGGTTAAAGTTTACATTAATACAATTTTGCCCTTTATTTAATAATTCATTTAATCAATTTATTACTTCTTAATACTGTTTCTGTCGCGATTAAAATGCACGATGTATGCACTGTTACGATTGTTCAACTGTGTCTCGACTTTAATTGTGTGGTGGCTTATATACCTTTCGAATGGTTGAAGTAGAACATTCTAGAATATTCCCTACACTTCGAAAGAAGTTTCTGGAACAATATATTCTTCAAAACACCTGTCCGAAAGGTCCGCAGTCTGTGATCAGGTGCAGTGAGGTTTCGTCCCTTTCTCCACAGAATCTACAGATGCCAACTGAAGATAGACCAAACTTATTCATATGATAGTGTTCGCTTAAAACGTCTGTAATGATTCTTAATTTACTCCCGAGGCATGTTTTTTAACTCTTAGGCTTTTTTAGGATTAAAATCTCCCAGAAGATCTTTGCACTGTCTTATTCCTGAAAGGTTTTTCCAGGTTTACCTTCTTTTTTGCATCTGTACAATTCCACTGACCTCGAATGGTGTTGGATGATAGTTCACAGAAGGATTCAGGGGCATTGAACTGATGGGCCGCAGCTTTCCTTGCTAAGCTATCAGCCTACTCATTTCCCTCTACTCCTATGTGGCCTGGTACCCACAATCGAGATAGCTTGACAAACGTAGGGGAAACGTTAAATGAATGCGCTCACCCCGTTATCAGTTAATTTCAGGGAATACCGTCTTTACTGCCTAGGGAGTTCAGTTTCCCAATACACTCCCTTACAAGTTTAGACCATGGATTTTATTTCCATTCCAAATTGGTTCTGAATCTATACCATAATCTATTATTATTAATTCCATGACATTTGACACAATAAAATTATACTTATGCTAACAAAGTTAACTAAAAGACAAAATTATAAAAGAGTCAAATATCGCTCCTAGTCGGAGCATAGGGCGGTCACAAAAGCTCTCCAACGGTTTCTATCAGCAGCCAGGTGTCTTATTTCATTCCAGGTGGCTCTGTGGTGACTTTCGGCGTGGACAGTGCGTACCCATGTTTGTCGTGGGCGTCCTGCTTTCCGACTACCATGTGGGTTCCATTGAAAGGCCATCTTTGCAATGTCTCTACGCAGAATGTGCCCTATCCAGCTCTACCATAGTCTATGGTCCTTGTTAATGCCAAGATTATTTAAAATATCTCCCCAACGCTTAATAAGAATGCCAAAAACGGGCATACAAAAATGTTTTCAGGACAATATGTTCATCCCTACCATTCCTCCTTTGAAGTCATACCTATACTGAGTGCAGTTCATTTCCATTGCCTTGCTCTGAGCTCTCTTCATAGTTTGAGCAGTTCATACAACTATTTCCAATCTTTTGTATTTTCTACGATAGATCAATTAAGAATGGAGGAAAACGAGCCGTATTCATCTGCAGAACGGTGGAATTGGCGCGTCAACATGCCACTCAGATACGCAAAAACACGAATCTGAGAGTTGGTTTCTATGCCGGGGAATGCAAAGTCTGCAAGTGGGGTCACAAGCGTTGGAACAGTGAGATAAATGCTCATCAGGTAAGCATAAACATAAACATAAACATAAATATTGTTCATTGTTACAACAAGCATTTATTTTTTATTCACATTTAGGTGCTGTTCGGAACGGCCCAAATATTCCTGGACATTATTTGCTTAAATTTTCTGAAACTGTCTGATCTGAATTTGGTGATCGTTGATGAGTGTCAGTATGCCGTCAAAAATCACCCCATTAATCAATTTCTACGTCTTTTTGAATTGTTCGATCAATCGAGTTTGCCACGGGTCATTGGGATAACAAGGATCCTAATTAAGGACAACGTTGAATTGGATTCTGTGATACAAGAATTGCATAATTTGGAGGCTACTGTTCGTGGTAATATCATGGCAGTGAGCTTCCAAGATACATTCCATAGAAAAGCTTGTCTGTGAGTTCACTTTTTGAAAGCCGATGAACCTATTCTAGTTGCGACATTTATTTCCCAGTTTCTCATCGAGCCCAGAGGAGACGCTTGTCCCGTATTCACAAGGCCCATCTAAGCATGCATTGCAGTGGAAAATTACCAAGCTGATAGAAGAAACTTGCGCTATAATCGATGTTTGGCATTTTGGATCTGTAGTACAGAAGCCTACCAGAGGCATTACTTCACTACGGCATTCCAATAAGAACATTTATTTGAAAGCAATGTTTCGGGACTTCTTGTACCAATTGCATGAGTTCGGTATATATGCTGGTTGCATAGCCATCGTGTCACTATTGACAGATTTTGAGGCTAAGTTGCGTGAAGTGGAAAATTCGCTACGTTGCAAATATATTGTGTTAGGGAACACCTGTCAGTATATACGACGTATCCTGGTCAAGACAATTAAGGCGCGTTCTGATAAAATTGGTAATGAGAATGGTGAACAAGTCGATGTCATCAAACAGTTATCCACGCCAAAATTATGCACCTTTCTTGCTTTTCTTAAGAGCAAGTTCGTCCATAAGCGCCGCAATGACATTCGCTGCTTGGTGTTTGTAGAGCGTCGCTACACCGCCAAATGCCTGTTCCACATACTGCAGAAGTATCTGCAGCATACCCCGGAGTTGCAGAATGCAATATATCCACAATTTACGGTCGGAAACAATACTATTATGCACGGAATAGAGACCACTTGTGGTCGCAAATGGAATCATAAAGTAAGCCAATTTCTTTTAGAATATCTTTGAAACGATCCCATATGGAGCCGATGTTTTTCCCTCCATCTTTTAATAGGAAACTATTAATATTGTTAGGAAAATTAGTTTATCGTTAATAGTTCAAAAACTGAATAACAAAAAACCCCTTTTGATTGGCGATAAATTAACAGGAATTCAAGTTTAACTGGGTTCAGTTTTATTATATCGATATTATTACTTCTCAACTGAATTCAAGAGTACTTCGCACTCGTTTTCCAGAATACTTTGCATTGTCCCACCTGGAGACTGGAGGGATTCGAACCAATGAGTTATTAGCCACATCATATAATGATGGCAATATGGAGAACGAGATAGTTATAGTAGCGTAGCTAGCGCATATAGAAAGTTCTAGATATAATTCGAATTCGTTTATTCATGTTTACACATGATTAATTCGTAACAATAATAAAAGACGAACATGATAATAAAAACATGATGAATAAAAACATGATAATCTTATATTCAGTTTTCCAATTATGAATACATTGCACGGCAAAGCAAACAGAAGACAGTTTTAGGAGTATCTCACCACATTATTCGTTACTAACCACATTTTTCGCAATTAGGCCACAGAATTATTATGAAATAAACCTTTATTACAGGTTATACAAGAGTTTCACGCGAAAAAATTCAACCTCATCATTTGCTCAAGTGGTCTGGAAGAGGGTATTGACATAGAGGACTGCAACTATGTATTCGTTCTCGATCCTATAAGGTCAATCAGCTCATATTCACTCACAAAAGGTCGGGCACACAGCGATAATGGAATTTACGCTGTATTCACCCCCAAATTGGATAGAACGAAAGTGGCCGAGAAATTGGCAAAGTACCGGAATATCCATACAATTATAAAGAAATATCTTATGGCTCGCACATTGGATATTACTGGTCCAAAATGGGAGGATCTTACCGGCCACTTCTTCGATACCGTACAATCACTTGATATGCCGAGCGGTGCGATTTTGCGACCTTCTGCGGCACTGCGGTATTTAAATGAGTACTGCTACATGGCGATATCAGAAGGAGCGACTAGCAGTGTCATGCCGATGTATAGTGTAGTCCCAGTAGCTCCCGGGAAATATATTGCAACAGTGAAACTGTCGATCAAGGCCCCTTACGATGAAGTGATACATGTAGGTGTACTTAAAGCAATGATCTTATAAATGTCAAAATTGTTATTCCAATAAACACGGTTGCAGGGTGAGCCTATGCAAAGCAAGCATATGGCTAAAATATCGGCATCAATCCACGCCTGCAAACGGCTGTTTGGACATGGAGGCATCATGGATCAACTATTGTCGATCACGAAATGAGACTGTGGCGCCAATGTGACCGCAGTATTGGCTACAAAATCATTGATGCGACGTAAGTAATTGCTAAGGTGGGTCAATTCAGCAGCTGAATCGATTGTTTATTTCCTAAAAAAGAGGGGATTTATTTAAATACACCACAATTTTATCACCTCTGCTCGGTCACACAAACTACTCGTAATTCCAAATAAAATGTCAGCATATTCTACGAGGTGTGATCAAAAGATAACCGTTATTTTCAAATTTCGTGAGTCACGTATGTTCGATGTTCGCATTTTTTTTTTTTTTTTATGTTGGTACACATGTCTGTTATATATGTTGGCAATACCAACCATTTTGGATTGTCAGTTTGTTTTTGACAGATAAAAAGGTTAGTCGTGTTTTGGTGTGCTCTTCGATTTTGTACTATTCGAAAAAATGGATCAAAGAAACTGTATTCAGTTTTGTGTAAAAAATGAAATTAAATGCGCAAGGACATTTGAAATGTTGACTGTGGCCTTTGGCGAGTCTACTATGAGCAGAACACAAGTTCAATTGTGGTATAACCGGTTTAAGGAAGGCCGAGAAGATGTCAATGACGATGCTCGTCCTGGTCGCCCGAGCACGTCAACAACCGATGAAAACATTGACGCAGTGAAGAAAATGAGTTTGGATAATCGTCGAATCACTATCAGAGAGGTTGCTGATGATGTTGGCATATCGTTCGGCTCATGCCAAGCAATTTTTACGGATGTTTTAGGCATGAAACGTGCGGCAGCGAGGATTGTTCCAAAATTGCTAAATTTTGAGCAAAAACAACGTCGCATGGACATCGCTCAGGAGCTGTTTTTGGCCAAAAACAAAACCGTTATCATGCCTCAACCACCGTATTCACCGGACTTGGCCCCCGCTGACTTTTTCCTCTTTCCAAAACTGAAGACACCGATGAAAGGAAAGCGATTTGCTACGATTGAGGAGATAAAAGAAAAATCGAAGCAGAAGCTGTTGGCGATACCAAAAAAAGCGTTTCAGAAGTGTTTCGAGGATTGGAAAAAACGCTGGCATAAGTGTATTATATCTGAGGGGAATTACTTTGAAGGGGACAAGATAGTTGTTGATGAATAAATAAATACTTTATTTTTTGATCACACAATAACGGTTATTTTTTGATCACACCTCGTATATGCTCCCGCAGATTGCCAGAACATTCGCAGCTGACCTTCAACATTGCAAGACGAAATTATCATGATTCATGATCATAATTCGTGAATTGAACTCGAGAGGACGTTCTAAAATCCCCACACCACAGTCGTCAATGTCCAGATGATCAACCTAGATACTGTCTAGCAAATTACTCCCATGCTGGTGCGAGCAATTGCTCGCCTAATCTCTCCGACTGCTCCCCTGTACACACTTTATATCCGACCACTACGTCAGTGTCATCTGACGCACGTGTCGACGTCGTTCTCTTACACGAATGTCGTTCTCTGGCAATGATTTAGTCCCATGTGTGCAAGTATTCCAAAATCGAGCTGCACAAAAGCGATTTCTAAATTGACAGTCGGTTATAGAAACTACACAAAAGTGTGATATAGAGTAACCAGCAGGTAACGCCATATGCCATTACTGGTCGGGTGTTGGATGGGTTTTAAGCAAATCTCACATCTCAGCCTAAATTAAGTCGATTGATATATGAGAATATTCCACTATATGAAATATAAAACGAATTTTTGGCTTTGAACTGAATAATTGCACTTACTAATATTATATTCATAAATGATAATGAATTCTCGTACACCTCATCTGTTTTTATCATCTCTTATTTCTAGCGTTTCCATCTAACCGCAAAGGACGCACCTATGGACTGTTGTGTAATAGTACAGCGACAAAGAAGTATTATGTGGCCTAAAATAATGGACAATTGCTGTTTTCAACATCTTATTCCACTCGCATCTCATTTTCAGCTTTTCTGACAAATACTTTTAACTTACTCTCAACACAATAACGATCTGTTAAAATATCTTATTTTTGAGTTATCGAATCTAGTTTAAGGGTTTTCCACATATTTTGTGTTAATCAATATAATATTCTTGTTAAAATAAACTATTATAAATTAATAAAACGGGAAGCAAATTTTGTTCGTACCGCTGTTTCATTGCTAAAATTCGTTTGTAATATTTGTACATTCACCCAAAAAGGTACGGAAAAGAGTTCCAAGCCATTGTTTGATTATTCAACTTACATAAAAGTAGTTTGAATTAACGGCAAATCACTTGAAAAGTAGTTGGCCAAGTTGAATTTACTACAGCAGGTTAATGAGTTTCAATTTCACTTCATTGTTCGTTTTATCATCGTTGCCTTCCACTCGCAACCGAATTGAACTGCTACAGCGCTTCACATTTTATTCGTTAGAGATAATTTCTACACGTTCCACAATTTACGTCCATCGCGAACGAGATAGCATCAGCCTTTATCCCTCGCGCGTCGTCGCGCTATGCCGAGCGAACGAAAATGTGTAAGGTGAATTTCGTACCTCCAGAATTGTCAAATATAAGCAATGTTCGATTAAATTCTGTTCAAAATAAAAGAAATTGAGAGAAATGCATAAGAGCTGCTTAAAGTGGTACACAATTTTTATAATATATATTTAATAGTTAAATAGACTCATAATTTCTTCATGTTCGAACTTCACAAAAATAACAATTAAAAAATTCTTATTCACTCAAATCAAAACTCTATTTGCAATTGTTCGCATATTTGTTTTCATCGTATTTTCTATATTTCAATTTTGACAGCTACATCCGGAAAATTGGTTCAAAAAAATTTGTTCTTGCAGTCAACATGTAAGTAAATTCACCTTGCTTGCAAGTAGCAAATGTGTGAGAGTTTGGTGAAAAACTTTGAATGTATTGAGTTTTTCGAACTTGCGCTGGCACGTATGGGCATAGGGCCGTAGCTTAAACGTCAAATTTTTTACCGTATGAAAAAAAAAATATACTCTATATGTGAGTTCACCTCGAAAATACGGGTGCCATTGTACTAAAATTTTCATATTACGAAATTGTAGTAGGAAAAGAAAAAAAGGAACAATCAGAATAAAAGAGCTTATCACTTTATAGTATTTTTTATTAGTAAAACGGAATAAAAATATAATACAGAATAATAATAATAAGAAACATTTGTATGCAACAATATTTAAATTATTTTTTTATCCAGTTCCATATATATATATTAATGCAAAGTTAGCTTTTTTATGCATTACATATCTAAAAATAGATGTATATCTACATAAATAAATTATTTTTCCCGGAAAAACCGCACCCAAAATCTCCATCCATTTGACCCTCCTATTTTAAAATATTTGTATTAATCTGCTTATATAAATCAATATTAATCTGCCTGTGTTTACTGGGAAAACTTTAATATATGTACATACATACAATAAAATACCTTGTTTTTTGTCAAAACAAACTAAGTAACACACGCAAAAAGGAAATATGTATCGCATCTACTAAGCCAAATGCAGCACTATAATACAAGACATTTTAACAAACAAAAAACATATATTTTAATATTACCTTCCATCCGGACCTTCCTTAGGAAATTTGAAGCACTTTTGCCACCCATTGCATCGAAGGACACACTTCCTCTGTTCAGACATCTAAATATTTGCAACATAGTTTAATGATAATAGATAAATATTTTCTTTAATTTTTTTATTTTTGTTGTCATTAAGTTCATTAAAAAGAATAAACAAGCCAACAAAACTATAAATTAATATAAGAATTAAATAATAGTTTTAATAAATTTATTTTAGCATTTAGAGTAGTGTACCTAATATTAGTAATGATCAAAATTATTAATCAGAAATAGTATTCACTAAATTGAATTTGGTACTTTTTGGAATGAGAATAGTATTAAAATATTATTCGTTATTAAAATAACGAACGACAACCCCAAATAGTGTTTTTTCCGAAACTCACCAGTTTATTTACATCCAGTGGGGAATGAAAAATTGCTTTGTTTACATCCAGTGGCGAAAAAATTGCCAGCAATACAAGTGTATTCTGTGAATGTATAAGTAAATTTCATGTCTCATATTCTCTGATGCTATGCCAGAGAACACAGAGAAGCGACACTTAAACGTCAAATTTTCAAATGCTTAAAAAAACACGTACTTTGTGCGTGAGTTCGCCGCGCTATGAACGGTAAAAAGGAGTTCCTTACTATTAAAAATTTTAAAACCTAAACCTTAGTAGAAAATTCCAAAATGGAAAATTTTGATAAATAATGTTTAAATTATACAGCTTTATTTATTAATATAATCAAAATACTTTTTTACATAGTTTCTGTTTAATTTGCAGAAAAATTCTCATTTGACTTTATTTTATTAATTTTTGTATAAATATTAATATTTGTTTGTTATATCTCATTAATTCTCATCTTATTATCTATCTTTTGACTACTGTAAAAATAAAGTATAGATAAAATAAATTTGTTCAAATTTCCATAGTATTTGTAATCAGAACCGTATTAATTAATACTGCACAAATTTGTAAAAATTTACAAACATTTAATACGGAAAATCCCTTTATTTTTATTTTACTAAAGTGAAGCAATGTGTTTGAGTAAGCGCAAGTACGTTAAGTATTACTAGAGTAACAATATGTGAACATTATTAAATCTATTTACAAGTCATAAATTCAAATAATATTAGTCTGATGAACTCAGTTGATTTACCGTTGATTTAACCCCGACGCTACACGCGCCAGCGCAAGTTCGAAAAACTCAATACCTTCAAAGATTTTCACCAATCCTCTCACACATTTGCTACTGGCGGCGCTACTGGCAACGAAATTCCAGAGCCAGTAAATTTTTGACACATGCGGCCAGTAAATGTCAAATTCATACTCTGAATCACTGATGCACAAGAGAGAAATAAAAAAGTACTATTGAATTTAAAAAATGCTACAAAAATTATTTTCACAAAATTTTTTGTTGTAGTGTAAGAGCTGGACATTTTAGTACTACAAATAAGAAAAAAGTGTATAATAGTTTGAAAACAATAAAAAAGTACTAATGCCAAAATAACTAGGCTTCGTATGCGCCATACAAAAAGGCATCCTAAATGGTACGAAAGAAGAAACTAATAAACTAAAAGTAAATAATGTTTAAATAAAACTCCTATATAATGTTTAAATAAAACTCCTATATCCAGTTACTGGCACATGTGGCCGCAGTGTAAAGTAAATAAGCAAATGCGGGTTTAAAATTAATATATTTTGAAAGAACAACAAATGTTTATCTTGTGATTTCCTTGAAACATTCCATGGTTGGATTTTAGATTTATTAATAAATGTTAATAAGTTGGGAGTATATAATTACATTTCTATTTTTAGTTTAACGATAATATTGCATACTCTTTTTATTATTTACCAACGATTTACAGTACCCCCTAAGTAACGTATAATTTTAAGCCTTACCTTTAATTACAGAATTTATATATCTATTCCTAACCCACATAAGTATCAGTGAGCTGAAAGCCTTGGCAGCTAGTGCTCCTAAATATCGTATGATAAGAATTGATACTTATCTTTCTATTGTAAATAAATAAATAATAAATAAATTACATTTCATCCTTTAAAATATTTTAGTGTTATTCAATTCCAATGATTTTCTATCATATTTTGTAGTTTTATTAGTTTATATTCATTAGAAAGGAGAAACCAAACAAAAAAAAAATTGATCAAACCGTATTGAAATAAGTCATTAACTATTCAACAAGTATTAACAAATTTATGTTTTCAATATATTGAGTTTAATTCCTAATATTAGTAATGATCAAAATTATCAAATAGCAAATATTTAAAGACACTGATTTCTGTACTTTTTGGCGCAAGAATAGCAGTTACATATTAATGAATGACAACCCTAAATATGATATTTTAGTTGTCCCCACTAGTTTGTTTATCATTATTGGACAATCTGGATTGGTTTGTTTATCATTGGTTCTGAAGAAAATCACACAACTACAGTTTTGCGCATGGGTAAGTGCGGGCAAAACGAAGACGTTTCTCTGTATTCTCTGGCTATGCTATGTTTCGGTAACTAAACATTTAAGTATAAAAGGATGTAAATCCATGAAGAGTTTCTGCTACCTTCCCATAGATGGGTCTGTACATTGCGTTATTGTAGTGAATCCTCAAAAAGTAGCACATAATTATGAAAAATGCAACTCTACTTGATTTCGATCATTTCATTTCTTTCGTTAAAGTAAAAAGAAAAGAAAAATCTGTTGTTGAGCTCACGGAATTCTGCGGCGTGTTTTCTGTGTTCCTATTTGCAAGAATATTTAATGTGAAGCTATGCGAGTTCATTAACAATAATAGAGTTAAATGAAGATTTCCATAGTTCTATTACAAGGTCAAGGATCAGCATCTGGTGACTGAAAGTACATACTTCGAAAAACGATTGTGTTTGACAAGCAGCATTACTCCTTTCCCTTGCTTTATTTTCTTACTTTGGCAATGTGATTTTTTTCTGTTGTCCTGCCATTATTATTAGGCATATTATAGTTATATTAATATTAGGTAGAAATCAACGATGGGTTCGCTTTCTTTTAGTTAGAAATATTGGAGCTGTAGTTTGCAGATAATCCTTATTACGTTGGCTTTTAAAAGTATTGTGTTCATATAAAAAATGTATTAAATAAGTTTCAAAAAGTATAAAACTATAAGAACAAAAGTATTTTAATAAATAAAGGTTTGCATAAATATATGTATATAATAATGCTCATAAGTGATTTAATATGTTTTTTAATGATACTTCTTCAATACTAATCAAACAGCTGTTTTAAGCAATTAAGCTGCTTAAGACAAAACGTGAACGTCCTTAATGTGTTAAAATAAGATTGTATTATCCATTATCAGTTATCCGATGGTTATGAATCCATTTTGGAGACTTTCTAAGTGCGTTATGATGACAAAAGAAGTGTATTTACAATTTACAATGCCACGTCTGGAACCAGTTTAATTCGCGACGACACAAAAACATTGATTTTATTTTACCTTCTCTGCGACATCACTACTTAAATTATTGTTTTCTCAAGATAGTTAAATAAATATATGCGGTCACTTACTTTGTTATTGTCCCTATAAATTGCGTCCCTCTCATTAACTGTCAACTTATAAACGCGTTAAATGCTCGCTTATTTTTAATTTCTATAAGCCACTATTGATTCCCCAAACTAGTTACTCTCTTAACAAGAAACAAAAATGTTTTTCAACAAATTTTATGATATATACATACATATATTTGAAAAAATCCAATTTTATGTACAAACCATAATAAGTCGGACTTGGCAGCACAATTCCAAGTCTTCAAGTCGTATAAACGAACCACCACCCACTCGCTAAAACAGCGACTTGGCTGAGTTTTGCTGTAGTGATTCCATACAAATTTTAAAATAGGTGAAATTAAGCGAGTTGAAGCTGAGGAGTTGAATACTGTTAGAATATGGTTTTCTCTCGGTCGAAAAACATATAGTTGTGTGTTGTTATATTTTTTTTAGTTCTCAATATGAATATAATTGTTTATCGTACCAGTTTTGTATATTATGGTTTCGTTCCATTTCCATATCATTCCTCCTATTGTTAAGAGTTCTACTATTTGGCAGATGGGCAGTTTGACGGAAACGAATTGAGACAACTCTGCTGTTTAAAATATCTGAAAATGAAAATTTACTATCTTTATTTGTGAAAAATTAGAAAAAAAAAATGTAAATAAACAACGAATACGGAGAACATTTGAAGATTTTATTTTAAATAATACGAAGGAGTGGGAATAAAAAATAAAAAAAGCTGAGGTTTTGGCTAAAAAACTATTGGATCACGGAAAGAATTTTGCGCGTTTATATTGCTAAGGATTATTCTAAATTTATTGTGTGAGTTTTTAAAATTTAACTGCGGGAAAAACAACTTGGAATTCTTAGTTTGTTGGTGATTTCTACAATAAATATGAACTGAGATTTTTAATATGTCTGGACGTAATCAAAATTGGACTTTTCCCCTGCTTCGATTCATATTTCTACCTTGGATTGGTTACAATTTGGCTTGCATTTTTATTATCGGTTCATGAATTGTTGCCTCAACTGATAAATTTATCTTTTCTTCATAGTGTTTCTACGCCGCGCCACGGCTGTGTTTAGTTGGATTATAGTTTAGCGTAACGACATGTCCTTGCGTTCATCTGTGTCATCATCAGCGGATACAGTGCTGTCGCCAACTGGCTCCAGTAGTGATGCACCACCTCCTCGTCCGCCACCGCGTCGTCGCGCCGCTTCCGTTGCTGGACAAGAACGCAGATTCTCTGCCACAGGCCAGGAATATCGTAATGGCTACACGCCTCGGAGATCCTTAGCCACGGTGGTAAGTTAAATTTACAAGTTGCTTCCATTTAGTGATTTGGAATCGCAGTTGCAACCAAAATGTGCAAATTCATTGTATTTGTTTAATTTACTCTGTGGGCTGTTTTTTTTTTTATCAATACTATATTCCTTCCTAATATTACGAGTATAATATTCTTTGCAAATAATCCGCTGGTAATCTAATCTGCGTTTAATTGACTTTTAGAGCTTTTATTGCGACGGTGAAAAGAGTGTGTACCAACACCTCCATAAAAAGGAAAGAAAAAAATGCTGAAAATGTACATTTGATCATATTCGGTCAACAAATCTGAATAAACATAGGCTCCATATGTAAAAAGTTCTGCATATTAGAAGAGAATATTCGAGTATATCCATTATTATGCAATACCCGACTGCATAAAATTTGAATAGAATCTAAATTTTAAATGAAGTACGAAAATAACATCGAAATTGACGGTGGATGTACGAATAGGTAGAGGGAAATCTTGCGGGAGCGATAACGAAAGATATGCAAAGATGAGAATTGCAAATTTTTGGCATTTGAAGATGTGGTCCAGACAATGGGTTTGAGTTGTCAACTGTTTCACAGATATGAGTAAATATGTGTGGGGGCAATATAATGTATGTAGGTTAGGTGGTTAGGTTGAAGTGGCAGCGAGAAGCACACTTAGGCAATAATAGTGGCCCATTGTTATACCACGGATGGGGCGCTGCACACGCACTGACCATCCAAGCCGAGTATGGTTACCGCTTAGACGGTGAGCGCCTGTGCCTCACCTAATATGTAGAAGCTGATATATTTACATTCATCAGATTAACATACTAGGTTTTCTTTATTGCTGGAGATACATTTGTGGTACATATAAAATATTCAACTATGTATGGCATTTTTTTATTTAACAAAAATATCGACCCATATGTATACCATTATATACATATGTCACGATAAACTGGGCTCAGCAGGCGATGGCAATTTCCTACCTGAGTACTATGCTACATTGGGCGTATTCAATGACGCTTGTGCTGCAGTGAGAGGCAGTTTGTTGTGCAACCCATTCATATACTTATATAATCTATATTTTGACCAAAGCTTCACACAAATGTAAGTGATTTGTGAAAAATATGAAAAAAATTAAATATAATTTAGTTCTGGTTAGTAGAAATATGAGTCATAAAACATTAATCACTCAAGTCAATCTCTGTTAATTACTCGTATTTTGTAGTTTTTTCCTTAAACGATTTCTGCTTATCATAGGAGATTGGCTTCAGCGGGTTTGTAATGTTGCCATAGCAATTTGCTTGTTTGCTCACCCTTTAAGCGCAATTGACTGTTACATATGTGCACGTGCAATATATAAGAATATATAATTACATATATGCATATGTAAGTGGTTGGCTGGACTATGAAATCTCATACAGGAAAAAGAAAATTATATAACTTACGTTTATATTTTGTTATTTCTTGTGCTAAACAATGTCTCTTATTTTCGTAAATAAAATGTGGTGATTCAAATATTAAGCAACATCAGCAACTTGCCAAGGGTTGCTTCTTAGATTCCTTTAAAAGAAGGGTGATTTTAATGGTAATGCGAAATCCTATCCCGTGACTCTTTCGAATGCTTTTCAAGTCCGATGGTTCTCATATCTTCACAGTAGGACATAGGCTGACTTTAATACAAGTATTTTATTAGGTTTAACCTTCATTCTGTGATCTTAATTTTCAGCTTCTAGAATTCATCAGCAGGGATTCTTGTTTTGCTTTATAGCCAGATTTATGCATACATCACGCAAAAATGTTGTTGTTGCTTCGTTGATAAGATAATAATTCATCGCAATACTCTTCTTTGGAGAAATGTGTATGCATTTCGTTTACTTCAGTTTCAAGTCTGTTGAATTTTTGTGTTATTTGTTCTTAAGAGTTTTAATTAGTCAAAATGATAAACTTTTCGGGGTGGCTTTACGTACCCGTACACATGTAAATAGGGCGGAGCGAAATAATTTATGTCGTTTTTTTTATTACAAGCCTTACAGATATAAGTTGCCTTTAGACAGTGTTAATTCTATTGACCGTGCAACATTCATTATGTTTATCCTTGCATATTCTCTTGTCATTAGCCACATTAGCATATTCTCTTGTCCTCGGCACCGAAAGGAAACCTCCCAAAATAAAATTTAATGGTCACTGAAAGATTACATTTAGAAGAATGTGGAACTGGAATACATAAATATTACTAATACCATTCTTCTATGCAAAAACCAAAATACAAATTCAATATTTAGCATTCTGAACGTATTTTGCGTTGTATCGGAACTTTCGGTAGTTTCCGGCATCTCTTCACATATCTCGTGACTTTAAATACGTTTCAGAACACATTTTGGGTAGAAAAGATGTTTCTACACTCTATATAGATTTGCCCGCCATCCCTTTTAGCGGCTCACATACGTACCAAGATCGAAGACGTTTACTAGCTCAATTGTCAAATATTGTTTAAAGTCCTCAACCATTAAAATTAGGAAATGGTGTAATCAAATTTGAACCTGATGTACCTATTCTATGGTATAAATTGAATTCCAATCCAAGCTGTGCAAATCACATTAACCACACGGTTAGTAAAATGTATAATTATATATATTTCAAATAATAATATATTTCAAAATATTTTGTTAGTTAATATAGTAGTAATTTGGGCAGTTGATCCAAGCAATAACTGCAATTAGTCATCAACAGCTCTGCTCGGTTTGTGTTTGTGTAAAGGAAAATATGATCACATCTCCCAATATCCTATTCTGGTATTTAACAGTAGCTTTAATAAATTCGTAGACTTCCGAAACATTTGATTTCTGCATAATTGATCCACACAAAAACAAAAATTGATCTATTCAATAAATTATTTAACGCAATTGGTTCGCACCGTAATCCTTATAGTACCAGAATGTAAATTTGTGATCTCTTCACGTGTGTTTATTAGTCACAGTTCTCAAAATGAATGTTGTACCGAATAATATTAAATCCGTATGTCGTTTTCCATGTTTCTTCAAAATTGTGGTATATAAATTTGTATGTTAACATAATGTTGAGGTCTTGACATATATTTTATGTTGAATAAGATAAATAACATAAAAAAATGTAAATGTTGAGTATTATAGACTATTTGTTGTGTTAGCAATGAAGGATTTCCATGCTAATTTTCGTTATTGATGATAATAAAAAAAAAGACGAAGTCGGTAATCCTAGAAAATTGATAGCACTATCGACAATTGTTCTGTTAATATTGAGTTTTTTTATGCAAAAGTTCTAAGGCCCGATGCAGCCAATTTAACTTAACAGAGTAGAGTTCCCTGAAGACTTAACACAATATTAACATAATTATTCTTATATGTATCTTAAATGAAATCACACAACCAGATCATGGTCTCGATTGTCGTGTTGATTTTCATTGAAATTGTGTTTATTATTTATTAATAAAATAATATTTATTTCATTTTTAAACAAGAAACCAGGTGAAATTTTTCCATTTAAACATTTCCACATAATTTAAACATTTTCATATTTCCGCATAATTTAATTTTGCAGAAATGTCTGTTTTTCTACATTTATTTATTTTATTTAATTTTCGAAAACGTAAAATTCAAATTCAAATCCAGGGTACACGATTAGTGCTCCCTGTTCGAATCTAAAATTGGATTTTAACATGTCAAAAGCGAATGCTTTTTTCAAGCAATTGACAAGTCAATATCCTGAAATTGTTGTTGTTGTAGACTTGTTGTAGCCTTGCAGCCACCTTCTTAGTGCACTCTGGTTGTATCACTAAGCAAACAATATATATAGCAGAGAATACAGAGAAAATAAAGTCTTTTCCGCTGCCAGCATCCGTAGCGGACACATCACGGATATATAGCATACGGGTGTAACTTAAGCGTCAAATTTTTTACAGTATAAAAAAAAAACAACGTACAGTGTATGTGAGTTCATCTCGGAAAAACGGGTGGCTTTGTACCCAAAATTCCACAGTACGAAATTGGAGAAGTAAAATCAAAAAAGGAACGATTAGAATAAAAGATGTTATCACTTTATAGTACTTTTTATTAGTAAAAGGGAGTAATATTATAATACAGAATAATAATAAGAAAAATTTGTTTGCGACAATTATTATATTATTTTATTTCGTCTAATTCGATATATATATTAGTGTAAAGTTAGTTTTTTTTATACATTACATATCTAAAAATAAATCCATTGATTTTAGTAAATGTAATGCATTATTAGTATACAATTTCGTGTTCAATTCAATGTACTTATATCGTGCTAATTAAATATTTTTTATTGGTTTTTTGATAAATTCTGAAACAATATTTAACTAAATGAAATCAGCGTATTGAATTAAACGTTTCTAGCAAGACTATAGTATTAAAAGTACACTACATTATAGTATTGCTTGTATACACGGCACTGATCGATTCAGTAAATTGTATGAAATTTGACAACATGTTGAGTAATGCAATGTAGATAAGATTTTGTACGCTACATGGTATTTGTTATAATTAGCTAATTGGGTGTTTTTAAAATTGATTCGTAATAATAATGAATAAAATAACGTAGTTATATAAACTTTATAATCTATTTAGCTGCAAATTAAAAGTTAAAATAATACTGAATACATTGTGCAATGTAAACACGCTCTCACAGGAGCATTATACGAGTATATACATTTTCATCCACAAAAATTCAATAGTTCATAAATTTAAACACTGCTTTTTGCATTGGAACTTTATAATTTGACTAATACATTGTAATTTGTCTGGAATATCTTTTGTATTCATTAGCTTTAGCTATGAGTTGAAATCAAAATGCCCTCAAAAATAGCTGTTTCAAAACAAAACCAAATACGTACAATATTTATTTAATTAAATATTGGTATAGAAATGTGTTGGTTTTTTTTCTTTTATATTTATTACTAAACATTTTAATTAAAGTTTCATAGTGTAACAACATAGTTTAATGCTGGTAGATTATTATTTTTTGTACTTTTGTTGGCATAAGTTCTTAAAAAAAAATAAACAAACCAAACAATTGTAAATTAATATAGGAATGTTATCTTATTAGAATATAGAGTAGTGTACCTAATAGTAGTAATGATCAAAATTATGAATCAGAAAAATTATTGACGATATTGAATTTGGTACTTTTTGGAGGGAGAATAGTATTAAAATCTTAACGAACGACAACCCCAAATAATGATTTTTCCACAAAACTCACCATTTTGTTTATGGTCAGTGGGGAATTAAAAATTGGTTTGATTATGGCCAGTGGGGAAAAATTTGTCAGCAATACTATTCTATTCTGTGAATGTATAAGTAGGCGCAACCCAAGATTAATTTATCATTTTCTCTGATATATAGGGAGCTCAAATAGCGAAATTGTGGTTTAATAAAAATTTGTTGTCTAGATCCCAATGCACTTCGTGTTCGATTAGAGTAGCTCCCATGCAACAATTAATTGTGGTTTTATTAAATCACTATTTTCGCTGTTTTAGCTCTCTATATATATTGTTTGCTCAGTGAACCAACCAATCCCCAACTCATTGAAAATAGCGAGTTCGCAAAATTTTATTGTTGTATACGAGAACGCAGCTAATGTGAAATATTAAAATAAAATTCAAATAAATTAAATTGTAGTCACAATCTAACTTTACAATTACTACCAAACAAACAAAGTTCACAAAACAATATAATTGGTACATGGACTAACTGCGAATATGAATTCGAGCTGATTGGATTAATAATAACTCTTTTAAATGTGTGATGTTGAAAAATATAAATCTTTGTTCCATTTCTACCTGGTAATAATTTTGCTAAACATAAGTAAATACTCAACACGTATATTTTAGTATTCTAGTATGCACCAGAATCCGTTTCGGGAACTCTTTTTTTGTTGGACTGACTATGTTATTGTATATCTTAAGTAGGTATATACACATGTTTGCTATCTTCATTCTTGTTCGGCTTGTTTACATTGAAGCAGCCTGCTAATTTACGGTAAAAACTGTGTCATTGATAACAATAACAAGGTGTGAACAGAAGAAGTTGGCTTTCGGGAAAAAAGAACAAAGTATTTGTTTATTTTTGCACTGCTTGCTTTTTTCCTTATTTTGATTTTCTTTGATGGGTTTATTTGAATGCAAAGGTTGACACCGGTTGTGAAATCTTTCCTTTCGTTATAACCAAGGGAAGATTCACATATGATTGATGCAGAAGGATCTGTACTTACGTTATAACCAAGTTAAGATTCACATATGATTAATGCAGGATAATCTGCACTTACTTTGTTATATTCTCCTAAATTATCTCGTAGCGTGTTCAAACTTATTTCGGTATTCTTCACTTGTTGGTTAATTTCTGTTTTGGTGATTGATTTATCTTTATTTTTTATTAAAGTATTTTATTATAATTCACTGATAAATAAATTACAAATTGGAAGAAAATATTTGGACGTTAATTCGATCTGATTGGAGTACTCTGCTATAGTTTTTGACCTTTGCACTCCGTTAGGCTTCTACTTGGTAATCCATTTTCTACGAGTTGAATGCTTTAACACATTTTCGTAATGTCAGGTATCATGTTATCATATTCCGTTAAATGGCAATGTATTTTGAACACCTGTTTTCCTGCAGTTTTGACAATTCACACGGGAAAAATTTGCAGATGCATACACTCTGTAAATGTACTGTGTCTGATAGGAATTGAAAAGTATGAGTACGAGTACATTTTTAATGTAATCTTGGAGAATGGGCTTTAATGCTTTGTATATAGTGAGTTTCTGTCCTCCTACTTTAATTCACCTCAAGTAAATCTATGAACATGCATTCATTACGAAAGTGGTGAGCAACGATACAGAGCATGGTCTTCCCCGAATATAAGAATATAGCGTAATTTGTTCAAAACATCAGTACTCATTGCATTTAATTTTTCGTTCATGAGAAAGCTCTTCGAGCTGTGTTCACCATGCAGCTACTAACAGCATAGACACAAACCTAAATATCCCACTATTTGCATGCGTGTGTACACCTTATATATTAATTCACCCTGTAGAGAAAACAACTTTTCTTATCAGTAATAACGTAACATCGTCGTATTAGGAACTAATGCTGTGTTTCCACCGACTGCAAGAGTTAAGAGCTCTGTTAAATTGTTAAGTTAAGAGCTCTGTTAAATTTAAGAAATGTCAAGTGTTTCCACCGGAATTGACTTACCAGTGCATAAGCATTTTTATGTCAGGGAGAGCATCTGAGATTTTCATGGTTTTTATTGCTTTTTTAGGATTTGCTATTTCCAAATAATAAAAGGAAACATTTCGTTTATTGCAGAAAATATATATTTCTGCGAAAAATAAAGAACATTGACATTTTTTGTACAGAAATTCTACCACACAGAGTGCAATTCACGTTCCCTTCTTTTGTTCGTTTACCTATGGCTCTGACTGTGGCTGCAGGCAAGCTGTCAATATATTTACATTTGTAAATATGGCTGCCGCTGTTAACATAACATTTCCCGTTATGCAGTATGTAAGCAGCAAAAATGAGTTAACTCCCTTTTATACAAAAACTATTGCATGGGAATTTGTTCATTTGAATGCGATGTTAAATTGCAGTTAAGCGTAAACTGCAGTAAAGGGTCAGTGGAAACGCGCTATAAAATACCTATTTCTTTATTCACATTTCCTCATTCGGAAAACGAACGGTCAGTCGGTCTCAGCTTTTCTCTCGCTTCTTCTTTTGATTAATTGGCCAATATGAAGTTCAGCCGGGCAAAGTGTTGAACAAACTGCAGCAAGCCGAAATGGGATTTGATTGTGAAAATCTTAAAGAAAATAAGATAGATCCATCCAACTTACTATTATGTCATAAAAAGGGTTTTTGTTTTTGCTCTTGAACAATTTACGAAACTTTCAAAATGATGCGTGATTGGTCTATACATATATTATTATTATTTATTATTATTATTTACAAAAGAAGGATAAGAATCAATTCTTATCATACGAAATTTAGGAGCACTAGCTGCCAGGGCTTTCAGCTCGCTTATACTAATGTGGGTTAGGAATAGATATATAAATTCTGTAATTAAAGGTAAGGCTTACAATTATACGTTACTTAGGGGGTACTGTAAATCGTTGGTAAATAATAAAAAGAGTATGCAATATTATCGTTAAACTAAAAGCAAAGAATAAAATTAGAAAGTTTTATCAATTTTAAATAAAAATAATAAGTTGGGAGTCACATAAAAATCTGTAAATCTTATTAATGTTGTCAGCACTGGGTTCCTGTAGCAAGGCCGATGGTTTTACTTCTTTAAATAAGTTAGAGCGGATGTTGTGCAGATGAGGGTAGTGGTCCAGTATATGTAAGATTGTTGAAATATCGACGTTGCATCGGGGGCAAGTTGGTGGGCTGGTGCCATTAAGGAGATGCCCGTGGGTGAGCAATGTGTGTCCAATACGAAGACGTACGAAAGTTTTAATTTGATTGGATTTACTCGAGGAAGGATATATTGGTTTGATGTTGTGTGGGTTAACTCGTGAGTAATGATTAACCTCTCTGGATCTTGTAAATTTATTATTATTCACGTACGGAAGGATCGGATGATAAAAGTCCTTGGTTTCAACATTATCGATGGTCAAGAGTGGCTCCTTTAAGGCTAGCTTGGCTCTTCCATCGGCTAGCTCATTTCCTTCGATGCCCGCATGCCCAGGAATCCACATAATTTTTATCTTGCTGTGATAATACTGGAGGATTTTGTCACGTATAGAGGATATCAGAGGGCTTTTGCAAGACGTGTTCAGTAAGGCGGAGATTGTCGATTTGCTGTTTGAACAGATAATAAATTTATCTTTCTGAGTCGATGCAAATACCACAGCTTGATGTATTGCTGTGGCTTCAGCTGTAAATACGGAGCAGAAGTGTTGCAGATGGCCCACACTAATCGTGCGGCCGTTGCTTTCGACTACAGCGAAAGATACATAGTACTCAGATTTAGATCCGTCTGTAAAGATGAATTTCCAGGATTTTGCTTTAAGTGGAAGCATACTTTCTAAAAAGAGTTGTTTGTACATGTTGCTGCTTGTAACGTTTTTTTTTATAGTCCTGAAGTTGTAGAAGAAATGATGAGTTGGAGAGTTGCCAAGGAGGGAAATAGTCCAGTATGGCATTTTTAATTGGTGGAGAGAACTCAATGTTTTTAGCAGATTTGATACATCTTAAAATTGTGGATGGATGATTAAAGTTTCGCGTATACAGTGATGACGTACGGACTACTTTGAGTAGGATTTTATTTGCGCTCTGGAAGAGTCTAGGCACCAGCCGCAGTGTTTTGTGATAAGTGCGGCTTTCAATAGACGGTAAACCAGATTCTATTAAGATGCTCTTGATGGGTGATGTTGGGAAAGCACGGAGGCTACGACGAACTGCAGCATGGTAAGGAGGACATACGAGTCTGATGTTGCTGGCTGCACAGTGTCCATAAATGGAAAGGCCGTAGTCAATTTTTGATAGGATTAATGCTATTGTAATGTTAATTAATGTAGATGTGTGGATATGGCAATACTTTGAAGATAAATACTTAATTATATTCAGCCTGACAGCTAGTGATTTTCGTACATATATACAGTGTTCCTTAAAAGTAAGTCGTCTATCAAAAACAATTCCAAGAAATTTTAAATTGATTGTAGATGGTATGATGACATTGTTATAAATTAAATTCATACTAGTACAATTATGTTTTCTGCAAATATGGAAAGTTTTACATTTTTCGTAGCAGAGTCTAGCTCCTGAATAGTTAGACCAATTGTTTATATCTGACAGTATGCTAGAAAATTTTTGCTTAACTATATTTGTATCGTATGTTTTTGAGAAAATTAGTACATCATTAGCGTAAATTATGTGGTCTATACCTTTATATTTAGTTATAATGTTAGTTAATATAATGATCGTCATTTCTTAAGGGTATTAGCGGTGTTGATGTAACTGTTTCTGACCAAATTTATTTGCCACAACATTTGAGATATTCAATTTAACAGATTCTCTCCTATTGATGATATAATGAAGGAATTTTGGTAGTAACGTTCATTTTATCTATACCAGGTTTAATCAGACATGTTTATACCCAGAAATCAGACATATTTATAAATGGAAGCGATGTATCAAAGCAGAACTTTACAGATTTCAACAAAAAAAAAGATAACCCCAATGCCACACTCACTATTTACATCTATGTATACGAGGTGTGATCAAAAAAGAACCGTTATTGTGTGATCAAAAAATAAAGTATTTATTTATTCATCAACAACTATCTTGTCCCCTTCAAAGTAATTCCCCTCAGATATAATACACTTATGCCAGCATTTTCTTCAATCCTCGAAACACTTCTGAAACGCTTTTTTTGGTATCGCCAACAGCTCCTGTTTCGATTTTTCTTTTATCTCCTCAATCGTAGCAAAACGCTTTCCTTTAATCAGTGTCTTCAGTTTTGGAAAGAGGAAAAAGTCAGCGGGGGCCAAGTCCGGTGAATACGGTGGTTGAGGCATGATAACGGTTTTGTTTTTGGCCAAAAACAGCTCCTGAACGATATCCATGCGACGTTGTTTTTGCTCAAAATTTAGCAATCTTGGAACAATCTTCGCTGCCGCACGTTTCATGCCTAAAACATCCGTAAAAATTGCTTGGCATGAGCCGAACAATATGCCAACATCATCAGCAACCTCTCTGATAGTGATTCGACGATTATCCAAACTCATTTTCTTCACTGCGTCAATGTTTTCATCGGTTGTTGACGTGCTCGGGCGACCAGGACGAGCATCGTCATTGACATCTTCTCGGCCTTCCTTAAACCGGTTATACCACAATTGAACTTGTGTTCTGCTCATAGTAGACTCGCCAAAGGCCACAGTCAACATTTCAAATGTCCTTGCGCATTTAATTTCATTTTTTACACAAAACTGAATACAGTTTCTTTGATCCATTTTTTTCGAATAGTACAAAATCGAAGAGCACACCAAAACACGACTAACCTTTTTATCTGTCAAAAACAAACTGACAATCCAAAATGGTTGGTATTGCCAACATATATAACAGACATGTGTACCAACATAACAGAAAAAGAATGCGAACATCGAACATACGTAA
This sequence comes from Clusia tigrina, assembly GCA_920105625.2. NCBI lineage: Eukaryota > Metazoa > Arthropoda > Insecta > Diptera > Clusiidae > Clusia > Clusia tigrina. Next base: position 30,625,647 of record OV050032.1, read on the forward strand.
CTCACGAAAAGATGAAAATAACGGTTATCTTTTGATCACACCTCGTATGTCGAGATCTTGAAAATATTTAAAAACAAAATTTGACATAAGGACGGATCTTATCTCGAATAGCACCCCAGTTACATTACTCTGTTTCTTATGATCGAGCAGCGATCCTATAAGCTGAAATTTTTGTACCAACTTCTCGCACACTCATTTTCTTTCTATGAGTGTAATTTGACATATCTCGCAGTATAGGGTATTTCGTAGGCGGTCCAACCCGTTTTCAGTTTTTTCCTACGTATTTGTTATGCTTTTGACCGTCAAAACTAAATTTACGTAGGTACAAACTTCTTTTATCTGTCTTACGTTTTTCCAGGTAATAATTTAGCCAAAAGTACAAGTCTACGTAAACATACTTTCCTACTGGGTTGTTCTCTCATATCGTATTTGTTTTTTATGCCGTGGGAGACAATTTCGGGAGGCTGCCCTCAATGCAATGCGGAAGTTCACGCTGTTATTCCATCAGATTGCAATGAGGCGTGACTCCAAATACCGCCGTGCAGATGGTTGGTTAGTTTTATGTTGTTTTGGGTGACCGGAATTACACAAGCGACATTTGCTCATTTTATAACACTTTATAGCTTTTTAAAATAATATGTTTAATTTAATCCAAGATAAATTGATTTTAGAGGTCCTCATCAACACATTTTTTAAATTCATTTCCTGTAGGCTCCATCTATTTTTCTGATGTAAAATCTGTACAATATATGTATCTTTATATGCTAAAAACTTTATGCTAAAGAGGTAGAAAAATATCTGCAAAAGTGTTTCTCAACAACAAAAAACTTTTTAAAGCTTCGCTACTCTTTGAAACTCACGCCCTTGAGTCTAGAGGCCGTGAGCATACATACGTCGCGAGCAGACTTTCTTTTCTCTCGCATAGGAAAGCAAACCACATCAAACGCTAATGAGGGAAGTTCTGTTCATTGTACGCGTTTCCCATGCACTTAATTAAGAAGAACAAGAATAGGAATAAACACAAAGTGCATGACGTGTGCAATTATGACTGCGTGAACAAATTTTGGGTGTATATGAAGATATAAATGTGGGAATTGTGAGCGCGACGAAAATACTGATGTATAAATTGTCTAATAATATTAAAAACACCGAAATTAAGGTCAATTTGAACATATATATATAGAAAATGGGCGTATTCTCTGTCTGATATGTATCCTATGCAAACCTGTTTCTGTCCCCTCGAATATAGAATACTTTTATACAAATCTCATTGATAAAACTTAGGATGGACGGACGAAACATATTCCAGAATATATTAAAAAACTGATGGATATAAATCAAGATCAAGGCTTTTTTACAGAGTTACAAAAATGCTTAGAAAGTTAACATGCCTCTTCAGTTTTTTTGGTATATAGGGTAAAAAACCGGATGTTAAAAGCTAGGAAATTCGTGATTCGAAGATCGTTTCCAACCATATACAAATAAATGCTGCTATATTTAGCTGGAAACCACTAAAATGGCAACACTGGCATGAAGCAACAGAAGGAAAGTCCTAAACAAAAATAAACAAGAACAAAAACAAAATTATCACGAGTGGAAGCAACCTGAATTGATTTTTATATTAGGCCTTGAATTCAACGAAAAAGCTTCAGCTGGCCAAAACTCAACGAAGAGCACCTGCCCCTCAATTACTCTTTGGTTTAAAGAGAAACAGAGAGACAAAGTGAACACGAGCAAATGCTCAGAGCAATTGAGTTACAGTGTGACATTTGTATGGGAGTGGGAGTCTTCCAGTAGCGAACGCAATCAGGCTAAAGATATTCCGTCTTTTTGACTGAATCTCAACAAAGGTGGAAAATCATATAAACAGAGCGCTAATTTTTATTAGCTACAGGTCTGTTCGAGGAATGCAATACTAATCGTCTGTAAGCCAGATGTTTTTATTATGTGGTGATAAAAGAGATGACAAAATGAATAAATATTTAGCTTATCCATTAAAATACCAAATTCATATCTTGAAAATAATTGCATCTTTGACTGTACACATTTACTTTAGCTTACATCGTCATTGTAATACCATTTAATTTGAAAATATCGCAAGATTTAATTTATTACTTTATACTAAACTGGCGATCAACTATAGCCACAATCGACGCTACCAAACTAGTCGATTACTTTGCCTACCGTTAAATCAGATTCAGGAGCGATTTTGGAGTTTGCATTTCCCTTGAAATAAACACTTAACTATAATCACTTAAACTATAATCATGATTCATTTAAATTTTTTAATGTTAAAACTAATAAATTTAAAGGTACTCAATGTAAAAATAATAATAAAAATTCCCGAATTTTACCTGTTCTAAAAGAATAAATATCCGAAAAAATTTTTCCTTGTTAGTTGAATATTTATTAACACTAGAAATAAGACCAAATTCTATGATAAAATGTTAACCAATAATAACAGATAATTTGAAAAACTCGTGTTTAATTCTTTGTTTATACAAATCCAGAACTCCTCTCGAATATGTGTTCTGGGTGCGTACCTATTCAGATTGGTTGGAGTACAATTTTTGAGTGCATATTATCACAAACTTGTGTTCAATATATACCGACTATGAAATTCCCTTATTTTTCCAAATTTCGTTTATAAATCCTTAAGAAGTTTCCAGTTTTGATTTGTCAAGCCTAGCTCCAAGAAATAAAGTCGCATTAACAGTTTTCATATTGCATATTGCGAAGTAACAGAAATATTACGGCCACATAAACCACTAAGTTTCTTACTCCTTTTTTCTGTCATGCTGAACAATGCTTTTTTATAAACGGAGTTATGCATATACGTCATTGCAGGCGTGGCATCATAGTCAACTTCCTAATTTTTTGTATGTTGTTTTATGGTGGCACTTCTCAAAATTTCGTTCATAACGCTTATACAGGGCCTCTGTTATAAATATGTACGACTTGTAGGCATGACAGGAGACTAGTATCGAAAAAATGAATGATAGAAAATTTTATTTGGATAAGATTGCATGTGAAAACGATATGGTTTTGCGGTATGTAGGCATGTCCTTTCGCTGATGCGGTCCTTCGTTTTGCACATGGCTTTATTATTTTATAAATCCTTTATTCGTTAATAAATCTTTTATTCGTTAATAAATCCTTTATTCGTTAATAGATCCTTTATTCGTTAATAAATCCTTTATTCGTTAATAAATCCTTTATTCGTTAATAAATCCTTTATTCGTTAATAAATCCTTTATTCGCTAATAAATCTTTTATTCGTAAATAAATCCTTTAGTCGTTAATAAATCCTTTAGAAGTCTCCAGTTTTGAATGTGTATATATATATATATATATATATATATATATATATATATATATATATATATATATATATATATATATATATATATATATATATAATATATATATATATATATATATATATATATATATATATATATATATATATATAAATATATATATATATATATATATATATATATATATATATATATATATATATTTGCTTCATACTAGGATATATGCAAAATGTGGGAGGTATATCTATATTTACCTCACATATCAACGAAATTATATTAATATACCATAAATTGGAATAAAGGTGGACGTCTTAAATGAGGTGTGATAGTTGCAAATATGAGAGGTAGGCGTGTCCTTTGTCCGATTTTGTTTTGTATAGCAATCTGGTTTTGTCTTAAGGTACATGCTTATGTGGAGAAACGGACGCATGGACATGGCTAAATCGCTGCATCTATCTATACATATATACCATGTCTGTACTCAGCCTATATTCACTTGTTTTTAAAGTTAATGTAGTAATTTTTTTAATTATTTATATTTAATATTCCTGCATTTTATCGGAAAAATTACGCAATTTTAATTTTTACCAATCTAATCAAATTAAAAGTAATCTTTTGGAACAATCCTGTCGCTCATTTCAAAGCTCGTTACCATTGCATTATTCGCTACAGGGTCGGTTGTTGCTGCACTTTCGTGTTTAATAATATAGTCAAAGCTCTTTTGTACGGGTGTAATCATTACACTGTAATGTGTCAAAATCTCTCAGAAATGTTGTGGATCAGTGCTGCCAACGCAACGTACGGACAGATTATTAGTACTAAAGCCCCCAACTCAGTACTAAGCTTACAAAGTACGAGGTGTATACAAATTACCTTATGAAAACTACGAAACATCGTATTATTGTATATTTCATACAGAGCAGCATTGTGCCACAGCTTAAATTTTACGGTCTCCTTTTGTGTAGATCCGTTTAATTTAGGTACCGTTACCACGGATTGCCTTGGTAAGGGTACCGAGACAAATCCGTGTTCAAAAACCACAAATTGTAGAGAAATAACCAAATTTTAAATGAAAAGATTTTTATAAAGATACATTTTGTACAAAAATTCTTGTAACTTGTGCCAAACAGAAAAATCATATATATTTTCTGGATTAATTAAAAGAGGAGTAAGATTTTTGTAATAATGTATAGCTTGGAATCTATAAACGCAGTAAATAAAGGCAATTGAAAAATTCACTGTGCTGTGAACATTTTTTCAGATCAATATATAATAAATTCAATCACGAGTATAACAATATTAATAATATAGGAAACTGAATGAAACTGAGTTGGTCATAAGGGGTTTCTAATCGAAGAACTTCAATGAAATGCTTACAAATACTTTTTAGCAATTTTGTATAATCACAAGCTCTAAAACGATATATTTCATTTATTTAATTTGGGTCAATAAAGCCGCAGATGTATAGATGCTGCATTTATACATTTTTTTCATATATTATTTGTTTAGGAGATGATGGAAGCGTAACCTCACCAATTATTTTCCTGTTCAAAACATCTGATAAAATTGTATCTTGTTTAGTGAGCTAATTATTTTGGGATATAACCAGCCAGAATTCAGATTTATCCCACTGTGGACTACAAAAATTATTGTTGGTTGGCAACATTACAGTATTTGTTGCTCTTTTCCCCACACAAAAAAGCTTTATAGCAGCATAGTTAAAATATCACCTTGTGTGAACTCGTAACACAGTAACAGCATTTGTAAGAGGGGGTCTAGCACAGTGATGCTTCACAGCCAATGTCAAAGTTCGTTCATATGGAATAGAAGAACAAAAATGCTTCAAAGAATGATTATTGTTGTTTTTCCCACACAAAAGAGCTTTCAGTAAGCGTTACAACACCAGCAGACACTTTTCTTTTAAAATATATTTGGCTCAACTCGGTACGGTTTGGTTCAGTTCAGTTTAGTTTAGAGCACGAGAGCGCAACATATTTGTTATTCCCCAGTGGAGTGATGGGGCACGGGAATTATATTATTACGTTTTGAAAGGAATACAAAAATTAATTAAATTGATGAAATTCATTCTATTTGTGTGTGTGTGTGGTTTTTGTAATTTGGCAGAATTAAAATTTAAAAAGATAGTGTTCAGTTTTTGTACTGAGTCATAAATTGTGCATACAAATTTACTTCCAATTGGAATTAAAAGAGAGAAGAATTCTTATCTGCAAATGAAAAGTGCTAATGAGAACTTATTAGTCATGCATTAGCGGAAGGGAAGGTGAAGAATTTATGCAAACTACAATAGAAATTGAGAAAGAGAAACATAACTGACTGGGGGGAATCGAGCCAGTCGTGGAGGAAGTTCAAATATATATAAAATTTATTAGTGTTTAATTGTAACGCGGCGGCTCATTTTTATTTATTTAATAACGAAATCCAACGACTAAGAGATACGTTCGCTATACATTTCCATTGCACGTAGTAGAAACCAGTTTTAGCTTCTTTTTTTAATAAAGTGCGGTGAAGTGAGTAGAAGATTTTGTTTTTGCACATTGGATTTCAACTTGTGTCTACCGCCGCCACCACTGCTGCTACTGCTGTTGCTGTTGCTGCCCGTCGTCATCTTAGCCTAACTCGTCACCGTCATCATCGGTGGAAAAGGGCTTTCTTTCGGGAATCCCAATATCAACTGAGAAACTTTAACTGGTTTGGGACAATTTATTAGTGGACGAAATGGCGGAAGCTGGAGAGGATGGACAAATTCATGGTTACAGTGATGTAAGTACTCTTTAAGACCTAATTTTTTTCGCGGATGATATTGCCATTATCCGAATGGAATTCCATGAATTTTCAGTGCGTTCTACGCAATTGGTCACTTGAATGAACGTGCGATTGC
>OV050032.1:30636865-30814365 GCA_920105625.2 Clusia tigrina
GGAATCGATTTCTCTAACCTAGGCTAGAAAAGCGTATCTGTATTGTAATCGCTATTATGCAATAATTGCAAATCCTGATTAAAGGACAATTCATTCTTCGTCCTAGTATGACGATTGCTTGTCAATATGTTAAACCCCGGGCTGGTATACAGAGAGCAAGCTTATGATTGACACACTTTCCATATTAATGTCACATAAATTTGGTGGATATTGGTAGACGAAGTGCTGCACATTTTCAGGTGCCACAAAAATAAGTGAAAGCATGCATACTGATTGAAGATATGCGCTGGAAGCCGTGATCTTCGTAAGCTAATGTCTGAGATATGTATTATCTAAACCTAAAGAAGCTATTCTATGAATTTTTCCCACTTCAAATGAACAATTTTACTTACCAAACACTTCTCTGAATTAGTTCAGATTATAATCAATCAATAAATGTTTTGTTGGAAAAAAGTAAACTTTTCTCCAAACTACTTAATTTGTAATTTTTCATTTAAGAAATAAGTCCGTATTCAATTAGATAAAAAAAAATAAATATAGTTTATAAAAAAAATGTTTATGGCGTTTGTTTTGAATGTAGTCAAATATCCAATTTTTCCCAAAAAGTTTTTCCATGTGCCTCATTTGCGGAACTATTTCATAATTTTGGCTGCCAATTTTTAGTGAGTTTGATATTTGGAAAATTGTTCTCACCGATTTGTTAACCCTTCAGTGCTACTGTGGAGTCGAGGAGACCTGTTGCAATACTGCGGCTTTAAAATCTTATCAATTTTATGTGATCTGGAATTGGGAAAATTTGAAAAATTAAATGAAAAACTAGAATTGTGTATATGGGGAAGTTTATATCCGATTTAAGTACCATAAAGAAAAATATGATTATTAAAATACTTGATGATGAATACTACTTCAGGTAAGTAGGTGGGTGGAAGTGGTCACATCTTCTGAGATACATACTGAATATTAATTCCTGTTGTTGAAAGCATTTTCAGCTTATTGTAAAGAGTGTTGGGTGTTTTATGATGACCCGTAAAACGTCTGTAAGGGTCTCTGTGTGGTCGAAATTTATATATTCTCTTCGTTTTCGAGAAGTTCCGGTTCAGTGCCCAGGAAGTGGAGGAAGTGTATTTGGAAATGTAGTTTCATTTGTCTATGCTGAATTTATATATTCACGGATGGAATATTATCAAAATAATATTAAAATTATAAAATTAAAAATAATACAATTGAAATTCAAGAAAGTATTTTTCAATTAATACATTTTGCACAAGTTTTGTCAGAAAGTTTTGGTGGAAAAGCGGCCTCGTGCATATTTGTTGACTTTAAGTATATTTAAAACTTCGATTTATATGTTCCAACAGGTTACGCGACTATCCACATTGCTTCCTGAAATTGCTTTTTACTAAAAATTTCACTGCTTTCCATTTAGAATTAATCCTATTTTTATGGCGTCCCTAATCACACTTTGAGAATCATTTCACATGTACTTGAAAACTCCTATAATTGAATAATTCAAATAACAAGAACTTTAAGATTTTTAACCTTCATTAGTAGGGTAGGGTTCACTGTGCAGCCTCAGTGGACCCTGCAAGAATTCGTAACAAGGCTGAACACAATAGAAAGATACTTGAACGTTTCCAAACAATCAAAATTGTGAACTCGCAAGTGAATTCAAAGAAATCATTGACTTGCCATGAGAGTTGCCCAGTAAGGATTTTATTATATTTAATGAAGGATACATCCAATAAATTGCCATATGCAATTTGAATTATTAACGTGTTTCTGACCTTTTTTTACCACTTGTGCCACATTCACTAAAATATAAAAAAAATCACTAGAGTGCCGTAGAACCCTAAGAAGTATGTGCAAAAAGTTTGTTTCAGACTGATTTGGTTATGTTCCAGAAAATGGGGTGTGAAATGCAGTTAGTTACGGTCGAAAAGGCATGTCTGCACTGAAGGGTTAAGATTTGTGGCACGCAAATTTTGATGTATCTACACTGCAATGAGTACTGCGTATCGCAATTTATTGATTTTGCAATGAATGTGTGGGGGGGTTGTATATTGATGGAATGTGTTTTTGGCTGAAGTACACATTCCAGGGAGAAATCAACGCATATGCTTATTGATATGGTACCTAGGAGACAAACCTACTTACGATGGGAATGAGTGCGTCTGATTACAAAAAATAATTTTCGCTATCTATGTCCTTGTATCTTAGAACTGGGAAAGTTACAATGATGAAAGTGTGGTAGGCTCAATGCTCTTTTAACTAGGTTTATTTATCAGCAGGAGAGAAAAAAAGTTAAATAACTGGAGCCATGGTCATTTTAAACCTAACAAGCTCCTTATAAAAATGCAGCACAGACATGCATGTGATAATCCATTGCCCGAACAGGGATTATATTTGTCACGTCCAATTTTAATAGTAGTGTAACCTTCAGAATAAAGACAATGAGCTACATTTAATCAGCATTTAGACAAACTAATTGATTCTGTCGTGTGTAGGCCTTATCCACTGGATAGGCAAGGATAAGACCTCTTTTAGACACACTTTGCACCAGCTACCAACAAGGCAGGGTTCGAAAACGAAAGAGGTAGATCAATATTATACACTTAACTGTGAAAGGGCTGAACAAAAACAGGTGACAACGACAAAATGGTGTGAAATTGAATATTGTATTTTATTCCATTAATACCAGTCAGTGTCCATGTGACACATTATTGTTCATTCTCTTTGTGCTGGCATCAATGTCAACTCCGCCTACATCCACAGGACGCCCCCATAACGCCTAGTAATTGCGTTGTTGCCTTTGCCATTTCTACTATGAAAAGTATCCATTTCGCCGTCCTTGGCAATTTGCTACAGCATTCATATAGAATAGAAGCCAACTGTAGTCGTGGTGGTGTGGCTCGCGACCGTCCGAAGAGCATCATTCTCTAACGCCCAGAACACAATGGAGTATTTTTACCATTTTTAACGTAGAAAATGTGTGTAAGTACCCCATCCCAATTCCCATAAGCCTGTTCGCCCATCCATTGTATTGTTCGTTGTTATGAAAACATGCCAATAATAAACGTGTGAGTTATTGGGTATGTGTTTGTATGCCACACGTTTTAACACCCTACATTTTTTGTGTATACGGTATATGAATATTGGTGCGTTTGGAAAAGTCACAAAGGATACAACACCCGATATGCCTGATACTTCCATACTAATTTATAAGTGCTGAACTCCTACTCTAATATCGACATATGACAGTCTCCCAGAGCATGTGATATTCCGTATCCGTTATTTTACAAAATTTGCATAAGGAGATTACAAAGTGAGTTTAATCCTTCGAAGAGAGAATCGAATTATCTTTGAAAAATGGTCACTGAAGAATGTTGGTGAACTTTTATTCCCAATTAAGTTTTAATGGCGTCAGAATCAGGTTCCTCATAAATGTGCATATTTTGCCACATTCTCCTAAGGTGTGGAATCTCTCGCAGTCGGTTTAAACCGACTTCAGCCTGCTTTGCTTGTTATTTTAAATTTGAATATTGATTTTTGGTACGGGGTATTTTTTCTGCGCCAAGCTAGGCCTTAGTCCGCACAGGGCTGTGTCTGGCGCCAACAACAATATTTTCCATTAAAATGTCATAATCTGATGTACCTGGCCACTTTCGTGTTTATGGGTGTGTACACGTGTGTGCGTGTGTGTTCGTGTTTTCAAATGACATTTTTCCTTAATGTCATGTGGCATCATTAACTTAATTTTCTCCGTAGTTGGTTTTTAATAGTTGAGGAATTTTTGCATTTAAGGTGAAAGCAAATCATTCTGGAACTATTACCCCTGGAAATAAAAATATTGCTTAGAGACAATTATAGAATATTCATTAATGTTTTCGTCTTATCCGAATCTGATGAATCTGTCTAAACTGATTGCAAACTAATTTACTTTCTTTATTTGATACTAGACGTAAAATAAATTGATGGAAAATCTATTAGCAAATAAGTAAACACATTTTATGTGCTGATGGTCTCAATATTTCATATAATTGTGGTCTGGGCCCACTGCGATGGGTGCCCTTTTTCTTTGTGAAAGAGCACAAACTCAGGCATTCTCTTTTTACTCTAGCATAAAAACATTGCAACTCTCTCACTGGGCCCATTGTTGACAAGCACTCGGTAACGACTCACTCATTTTTATATAATAATCCACTAGAGTGAGTGAGAGACGAGACGATCGATTTTAAGTCCAAAATTTCGTATGCGAGACACTCTCACAGAGGGCTCAGGTTTTGGCATCGGTTTGCACTCAAACCGAGCCAAGTATCGACCCGTTTAGCATGTTGTGCCATTTCTTTTGCTTTGTTTGTTTGCACATCCCCGCCGAGATCTACATGTAGTCTGACGTTTTGACATTATTGTATAGAGTATTCAATTTATGGAAGTTTTTACACTTGATTTTGGAAATTCTTATTTCTGAGTGGTGAACATCAAATTATAGTAGATTCGTAAATGCGCCCACATAAGGAAAATTCAGCTTAGCACAAGAGCAAAAATTAACTTTGATTGTTGCGTTGTGGACTGCGTTCAGTTCGCTTCAAATGAATTAGTAATTCAATTCAATTGATTAATGTGCAGCTAGGTGTAGGTGTCCTGACTTTCATTATGTGGCATTATCGGCTCGTGTTTGATATACTCTCTTGTTTGATATATTCTCTTCAGTTCCTACTTCGTGCCTCATTTAGTCCAGTGATTATCTGCATTTTATATTTGTTTCAACTTCTATGGCTGAGTAATACGCCTGCATTTTCGTGGGGATTCAAGTACGCAGATTGCTTTTAGCAGGAAATCTAATTTCCTGAGAAGCTTATCAAAAACGCACTTTTCACGCTTATCGTGAAGCTGCAAATTGTTCGTTAGTAGTTTGTGGAGAAGAAGAGTGATCTCTTTGAATTACCAGCAATTGTAGCAGTAATTTAGTGTTTTTAGATATTTTTCGAATCATTGCAATGTCCCAAATTTGGCCATTATTGGTGTCGATGTTTCGCCGACGAAGGAGTTTAATAAATTATCAAATAAATCAGTTATATAAAGAGAGGGGTGTAAGAGAGTAACTCTGCTAATAGCCAAATGTTGACTCATCCAATCATTATTTAGCTAACCCTCAATTCCGATATATGGTATATGTGTAATATACATACATATGTGTCCTTCAGTCTGCCCTTCGGCTTTTTATTCTTATTTATTTTAGTGTACGTCGCAAATGTGGCATTTCTGTGTGTCTTTCAAATCTATTACATATGTCATAAGAGTACACGCTAGCATTGAAACCCATTTTAATGCGTTTAGTCCGACAACCAAACCACGTCTTTCTCATTGCACATTTGTGGATTATTTACGCATTTCGTCTTTCTGTCGACCCGCCTTCATGGTGACCGATAACAGCAAAGAATGTCAAAAGTGCAACAGTGCATTCGCTGCTATTTTTAAGATTAGTTCATGCTTTGTTTTCAAATGTGGTGATACGCACGTTGCTGTCGGCAACACTCAACACTGCACTGAGAAAGAAAACGCTAAAAACCAGAAAAACACTCGGTTATTTCCTTTCAATTACAATTTGAAGAAATTTAATTTTCCAATTAAGCTTTCCACAGGGAAAGAATTCGTTGATATTTCAATTCTACGCAAGAACCGAAAGTGAAATTGATTTATTCTACATTTCAATTCCACGAATTGTGTATTTTTCCTATTTCCTTACACGATTCATCCAACGAATTGGTGTAGTAATTAAGCACGACTCGTATTTCGGATTGGGTGCCATACTACGAGTATCTTCCTTTTTCTTTTCATTTGTTTTACCAATTTGTTAAAAGCAACTTTTATTATTAATTATACATTACAATTCCTTGGAATGTGCTTGGTAAATAAATCAATATTTCAGTGGAATGGAGACAATCCTGTGGAGTTGAATAATTCTAATTGTGAATTGTGAGGAGTTTGATACCTGAAGTAGTTATTGCTACCTACCTATGGTGGTGATTGAAGGGAGATTTCCCATGATTTTATATTCACACTAACCAACAGCTAGAGAGATATTTAAACTAACGAGTTTCAAGATGCAGAAAATTTAAAAAAATATAATATCTTTTTATTTCAATTATGAATTTGCTTATGGAATTTCTCCTATTTCTCGTATTTTTGTATTTGTTAGTCACATTCATAATGCGCAAAGAATAAAGTTACAAATATAATTTTAATTAATTAAAAGTTCTCCGTTAAATAAAAATAATCTCTTCCCCGAGTGATAGTAAATTTTTTGGAAATTGAAGAATGCTCCAAGTAGTGCGTTGGCATCAGTATTGTGTATACAGCTCCAAAGGGTAGTTTTGTAGTGCGCCAGCTTACGGCGTATAATGGAAGAATTCAACTATTAAGATATATATTTATATATCTTAATAGTTGAATTAAATATAAATATATATATATATATATATATATATATATATATATATATATATATATATATATATATATATATATAAATTTAAGTTTATTTGTGCTCAGACCCTGTGACCATTTTGCATAGCGAGTGTTTTGGTAAATTTTCTCAATGTATTTTAATAAATGTTTTCTTTCTTTTCCACTTACAGAATGACATTGTCGACACATGTGATCTGCGCATTGTTGTGCTTAGTGGAAAATCATTGGCGAAGAAAGATATCTTTGGCGCCAGGTACATTCATTCCTCAATTCATTCCAAATAACTGTGTACATTCCTATCCAAGCATTTAAGTTGATCTTCTCTCTAATGAAACTATTGCTATTCACACTTACAGTGATCCATACGTAAGAATCGATTTGAATACCATAAATGGCGACATTAATATCGATTCGGTTTTAACAAAGACCAAAAAAAAGGTAAGTATCCCTCGGCCATGAATATTTCGTCAGCTTCTTTGTCACCTCACCATCATCCTTTTTATTACAGACTCTCAATCCCTCTTGGAATGAAGAATTCGTGTTCAGAGTAAGTTTCTATACAATACTAATTATTTATATAGTTAAGAGTAGCTGGTGTTCGATTCGCCAGCCTAAACTTGCTAAAATTTCGCTTATTTTGAAATTCGTATGGTATTGCCACAACAAAACTTAGCGCACTGTTTTTAACCAGTTGTGATTGGGTGTTGGACTGGGAAAAGTCAGCTGTCAAGTTCCGTTTTTGGGGTTTGTGCTTTGAATTTTTTCACATAAAACTAACAATAGTGGCCGAAAATTTGTTGCCAAGGCGGCCAAATTTTTATAAAACGTTGATGAAACGAGCTCGTGTTGCTAAAAAAAAAATAATAATAAGAATAAAAAAAATTGCAGCTCTATGTACGAGTATATAACACCAAATCAGATTATCAGTTTTAGAATTCCTTGAAAATTCCATGTTATTGTTATTAATTTTTTTGTTGTGATATCGCGTAAAGATATGTATATGGTTTTGTGAATACAATTTGACTGGTATTCCTGACGGTAGCGGTACCACTTAATGCCAGATTCACAAGATAAGATTACTGCAACCGTACCATAAATGAGATATCGTTCCTTCTTTTCAATTGTAGGAGTTCATTTGTTTCAATGTCATTCCTTCTCAGGTTAAAATCATGAAGCAACATTTTATTAACGCTTGTAGATCTACATAAATAAATATATATGCATAGATTATGCTTAAACAGGTTCATCAAAATATAAGTTTTCCCTTAATTATGAAGAAACTTGCCATACAGTTTTTCATTCTTCGAATATTGTTCCACACACGTATTGACGTAGGATAGAACGGAAAATAACATTTGGCACTCAAGATCATCCCTTCATAAGGTAATTCCACTATGACTCTAGCTTTGAAGTAGAGAACACAGATAGAGGAATATATATAAAGATATCCTATATATAATTATATTCCTACCAAACGTAATTGTTGGGCGTTACAAACACAATCCAACCTCCTTCCATTTTAGAGTGTAAAAGGTATAAAAAAATATCTCTCTTCTCTCTTAGTTCCAGTTGTCCATTGTGACACATAGGGACTCCGCGAAACGTTTCCATCGGCTGCGATCCTTCCCCATGACTTTTATTTCTATAATAATAGGCGCATTCGATTCGTAACTTGTATCGAGCTCGTATCGAGTTGTGCGAATAGAAGCAAACGAATAAGTGGTATACTTTGGCAGCACTGTTTCAACTGTTTTTTTTTATATTTTTTATACAAACTCATCATTTGAATATAATTTAAATCAACACAATAATAATATTAAAAATCAAAAAACAAAATACAATGATTAATATTTGTTTTCTTTAAAGTTAATCAGCTAAAATATAAAAAATTCCAAGGAATTTTTAGGGGTAATTTTTACTCTCGGTGGCTTTCAAGCAATTTTCAATTTGAAAGCACTTTTCTATCGAGGATGGAAAGAATCGCTCATTTAATCCGAGTATAATTTACTCGATATCTCTTCCATACAAATGTGTGTCCTATCGTCGATAGAGTGGCGAATCGAATGCGCCTAATATAGTACACATATTTTTCTGCTTCAAAATAATTTTGTTCTGATAGAGTCTTCAAAAACGATTGCTTTTAAAAATTGGTCCATTCTTATAATTTGCAACTTTCTGGAACCGATATAAACCCGCTCCGTCACAAAATTGAAACCGTTTCAAATAAAGAGATCTAAATCTAAAACCGCATTCGATATGAAGAAAAGCCATAGCCGAATTGAACCCGATATTTATTACGGTTTAAATTTTGGAATGTTTTATGTTCATCCGATCACAACTGAATTCATTATGACGAATTATTCCCAAAGAGCAGGTTTTTTTTTTTGTTTCGGGAATAGTTTTTAATGCAAAAATGTATTTACTTAACACACGAAGTTAACTTTATTCCATTTATATCAACAACAACAAAAAGCGTGCTGGCCAAGAAAGAAGTTTAGTGACATAGTTTTCTGGAAATCCAGTTTCATCGTTCGGAAGCATGAATCTGAGAAATGCTCTAAATTGTTCACTTGCATATCTATGCGGAACATTCGTATTCTTCTCACATTGATTGATTCCTCGCAGAACATGCAATTATAAAATATATTTCTATAAGTGACCAGAGTCACAGGTATAGCAATGGTTCTATTTTAAATAAGTTGCCGGACTACCTGTCATTCATTCGCTTTAGATCGAACATTGCATGAATGCAGCTGTTATGTTCATGCATACTTCGTTTTCCTCAATACTTGTGGATTGTCATTTAATTATAACACAAACATAATTTAAAAAGAAGGAGGAACGTATTGTATTGAAGACAAGCATTCTCCCATGCACACTTAGGAATTAGCGCCTATATCTGTAATAAAAATTCATAACTGCTAAATCGAGATTAACTCTTCAATTGAAAAAACACTCAGATAATGCAAATTATAATATGGTGACGAAATAGCTATTTTAGTGTTCATGATTATATATGAATAGACACTATATTACAATTAACATGTAGAACATTTGATATGCGCTGCTTTAAAAAGCCGTACTCGCTAATGAAGTCATTAGTATGAAATATAATTGAATCCGAGAATATTTCCCAATAGCGATATTTCTATTGAAAAATATACTCGATTGCGTTGATGTCGACTCGCAAAAGAAATTATAGATATAGATATATTTAAGGGTGTTATACACTGCGACCTGAAATATCTATTGTGATGCCCCTATTTATTTGAAAGATGAGGATAGTCTCATCTATAAATCTTGTCAGGTTAATTTCCGACAGGAATTCATATATTTTGGAGGAAACAAGATGAGGGATCTTGCTCATATCTAAGATATATTCTCCAAAACACTTGTGTAAAAGAAATGATAAAAGAAGAAAAGAGGATCCGTCGTAACATGAAATGAGCAGTGATTAGAAGTGATTTTGAAGCAAATTTAAAACTGTTAAAACAAACAAACAAACAAATTTGTGATGACTTAATCCAGTGATCCGAAATATTAGAAAACTGATTTGAATTACTTGCAATATAAAAAAAGTTGTTTTATTAGGGTTTGGGGAGAAGTGTGTACTGGCCACTGAATCCTTGGTTTCGGAAGGGAAGAACAGATATTACAATGCTATGGGCTGAAAGATCTCATTTTAATGGTCCTGAAGCTTTTGTGGACTAACATTCAATAATAATCATAATAATAATTCAATAAAGGTCTGCTGAAGAAATGCACAAAAGAAAACAGAAGTTAATCCTGGAAGGATCTTCCTGAATTAAGAGCAGCCAAAGTCCTTCTGGGAGACATCTGCTTGTATTAATACCAGCCAAAGTCCTTCTGGGAGACATTAATCCTAAAAGAGCTAAAGGGCTGATAGGCATCCCTCTGAGCAAATTAAGTGTCATCGTTTTGAGTGGACACTGTGGACTCAATTACCATACGAATAAGTTGGGTCTACCCTAGATGCCATCTGTAGATTCTGTGGAGAAAGTGATGAAACTTCACTACACCTGGTCACAGACTCCGGAGCTCTGGTACTCAAAAGACAGGTGTTTTGGAGAGTGAAAAAAAGGCTCAACACTCAACCTCAAAACTACATAAGTTCCTGTCTGAAATAAACCCGACAGAAGAGCTATAT
Organism: Clusia tigrina; assembly: GCA_920105625.2. Classification (NCBI taxonomy): domain Eukaryota; kingdom Metazoa; phylum Arthropoda; class Insecta; order Diptera; family Clusiidae; genus Clusia; species Clusia tigrina. Next base: position 30,647,502 of record OV050032.1, read on the forward strand.
ATTAGACTATCCTCATAGTAAACAGGGGCATCATAATAGATCTTTTAGGTCGCAGTGTATAATACCCTTTATATATAGTCTAATCTAATCGCATACACAGAATGAACATCGAGTCATTTGGAAGTACAAGTTTGCCACGAAGACCACCGACATCAAATTAGGTTACCTCTAAAGTTTTAGAGTTAAGCCTGGTTTGTTTAACATCGGAGGAGGACTTAGCTGTCAAGTCTATGTGCCTTCCTAGTATAATTGTATAGAATGTGGCTGTAGGAGAGAGGTATTGGCATAAGCCAGCCTTATGTTGATCGTGGCAAGCTTCACTAGTGTTTCTCTTGGAGCCGTATACTCGTATATGTTTTATAATACTTTATTTCTTCTCTTATTTAATGTTAGTTTAGCGTTCGATTGCCAATTATATTTTCTCTTTGCTCTCTCTTTTTTCAGGTGAAACCGAACGAACACAAATTGGTCTTTCAGGTGTTTGATGAGAACCGCTTGACACGTGATGACTTCCTTGGCATGGTCGAATTGACGCTCGTCAATTTACCAACAGAACAGGAGGGTCGCACCATAGGCCCGCAAAGTTACTCGCTCAGGCCGAGAAGGTCAGTAGGGTATGTTTATTTTGGTTTTTTTTATTTAATTTTATTTTTGTTAATTGTTTAATTTAAAAATGTGCAAAACACAGTAAAGCAAGAAAATTGGAATACTCGTAAAAACAAAACATCTAAAAATTCTTTTAGGCGCAATTTTTGTTGATCTGCTTCAGTATGCTTACCTATCTACCACTTACATATTCCAGTATGCTAGAATTAACGTATATTGTATGTGTGCACAGTGGCACCGTTGGTGCCGAAACCCTTAGACCACCTCTCTCTCAGCTTGCCACTTGGTATTAGTCCCTTAACACTTGCTTCCAACTGAAATGCATATTTCAAACGACCCACTGCTCTGGTGCTGGAAGGTGTCTCTACACGTGTAAATCGTTTGAAAGTAACTACCTCTGCAAGTATTTTTCTGTTTCTGTTTCTGTTTCTGTTTTTCTGTTGTGATTGTCCCTTAGTTATTTTTAGTTTTAATTGTACTTTAACGTATTTTAGTTTAGTTTGTTTGAATTGAATTTTGTGGGTTGTGGTAGAAAACGCTATGAACGTAACGTCCTTTGTTCTCACTTGACGCGAAATTATATTAATGCATTTAATTCCGAACACAGTGCAAAGTCCCGCATTAAAGGTACTTTAGACATCTACCATGCATTCATACACGAGCCACGCGAGGCGGGAACAGCCACATCCGAGGGCGAATGGGAGCATGTGGAGAATGTGTCGATGACCGGCGCAGCGCCATCTGGTGTAAGTTCTATACTCTTCCGATCCGATACAGTTGATGCATTTTATAACTTAAATGCCATTATAGAGTCCATTCGCAACAAATGGGGGCCATGATGCTTTGCCTACTGGTTGGGAGGAACGACAAGATGCTAACGGGCGTACATATTATGTGAACCACACCGCCCGCACCACACAATGGGAGAGGCCGACAGCGTAAGATAGCGCTACGAGTGCCGCACAGCTTCGTCTTCTTGATCAAATAAACACTCTAAAATCTCTGCGATTTCTCTTCGACAGATTAACAACCAACAACGCGAATGTTAATGTAGAGGCGGCGGCATCTGATTTCCAAAGACGTTTCCACATAAGTGTGGATGATTCCGAAACGGGCAGAACTGCGGTAAGAAATTCCCATGTTTATTTCTATATATATGTATATATTATGTGTGTGTGTGGGTATGTGCATGCGCGCGCGCGTGTGTGTGTGTGTGTGTGTGTGTATGTGAGTGAGTGAGTGGAGGTGGGAGTGCCAATGATACGAAGCATGCAATTTTTATGATAGTGACCTTTATTTAAGCTGAACTCGTGAGCTTATGCATGGAACAGTTGGACAATTGTGCATCTTCGTTACTATTTATTGAATTTCTGTTTTAGTTTTTTCTTGTTTTTAATGACTTGATTCAAGAGTACTCATAATTATGCATGTTTACCTGCAAGAATATAACGTTTAACTCTTATTTTATGCTTTTGACTTGCAATTAAAAACAATTGCTTTTATGCGTATACATAAATAAGTTTGGTTCAACTAGTCCCGTTGTTAACGCTGGGACGGAGGCAGCATCGCCGATGTTTTGCCAATTCTTCAAAGTCACAAACCCTGCCAGTGCCAATGCTAGTTCGCCGTTACTTCGTTCATCAAGTGCCGAGAGCAGCTGTAAGTCATGTTCGGATTCCTTGAGCAGCGAAAGTGCGGATGAATTTGGTGCACTCAGGCAATGCTGCAAATGTGGCATGTTGCACGATAATGCAGGTGGCGTCGAATCTGCAAAAAATGGTGTAGATTCTGGAGGTAATGGTGAGGCTACCAGTACAAAATCTCCAGCTCAAAAGGAGCAAAGTGATGATATTTTCGCAACAAATTTGTATCTGACGCGAATTTTTGTAAATATAAATCAGGTTTTTTTATATCCATTTTGTTTTTAGCGATTTGATTTATATTCGGCTAGGCTTATAATGGCTTCTTCATTGAGTTTTGGCAACGCAATTTGGCTGCAACTGCATTCCCTTGTTGCGCTTGATTTGAATGTAGCTTAGGTTTTCCTAGATTGACCCCAGTACCCGTGTGCTCCCCCAAACGCTTCAGTTAGTTGTCATGTCCGTTTCATGTAATTTATTCACATCAGTCAGTATTTGTTTTTTAGTTTTTTTGTTTACCATTTTATAGGATACCACCAGCCAATTTAGTCTAGATGAAACCACAATCTCAAGATCCCAATCATTAACATCGCTAAGCTCAAACGATTTGAACAACAATGCCAGCAACAGTGACAACAACAATTCACCCACGGATCATGGCAGGTTGCTATTCAGAAACATTTCAATGTTTATTACAAAATTACACCCACACACTTTCAATTTGCCATGTACCAAGTTTTATTTAATTTTTTAAATAGCTTTGTTTACAATTCTCTTCGACATGCCACCAACAGGCCCCAAACAAGCGCAACTAGTTCACAGATTGACCTGCGCCCTGTGCGCCTGGCGTCATCCATGCCCAACGCACTGTCCAGACGGGCTATTAACACTTTGCGTATTCACAATTATTGGGAACATCAACAAAATGCAAGCAATGAAGTGGTTAGCCCAATATTTATCTCTCAAATCCGGGTAACAGAGCACAAAAATGCGCATTGTGGCTTTTGTTGTTGGGTGGAAAATTTCCGTCATATCGTTTGTGTTTCTTTCCATAACACTTTCGCCTGTGCTATCGTCCTTTCCTGTGTTGTCAACCTTCCACATCTTTGTGTGCTTGTTTGTTTGTGTTGAGCATATTTTCCATTTTACTGAATTGGGAATCTCGTCTCAACAGCAACAAGAATGTCCCCGATAAAATTGCAATAAAATACAAATTGGTTAATATCAAACCGACAGAACTTAATAACCATCAGCTAAGCCTTCATACCTTCATACCCAATAAGTGACTAAAAACTGTAACATGTTGATGACGAAGCTTTGTCTGGAGACCATTACCGTACCATTTAATTGGAGTCAAACCAAACTAAACGCACTTGAGGCTTATACAGATTTCGAATATTCCGGTTGATCACTTTCATTTGTGAAACTATTGGCAAAGTAACCACCATACTTCCAGAGGAAAATTATTCCAAAATGAGTTGGCATCCCAAAAATCTTGATTATGAAATGGAAGAGTAAATTTCGGATATGTTAAAATGGAGAGTCATCAAAGACTCGTTCAAATTGTGACTTTGCCGTTATGAAAGAGTTCGCTCTTGAGTGAATGTTTTGAGTTTCATTACGTGGCAAGTGACCTAGAACAATATTTAATAGCTTGATATGATTTATATATATTTCGAATACCTATTATTTTAAGTTGAAGTTACACAATAGAACTCAAATAATTTACTCAAGAGCGATCTAATAGCTCTGGGTTATCTCTCCTCTGTGAACACCGCACAGGTCAGACTTTGCAGCGAGATCTTTTAAAAATATTTATGAAATGCAAATATAAATAAAATGCACACGAAGCATTTTCCAGAACTAACTTTTCCTTTGGCGAAAATAAACAACAAAACCTCTTTTATATCTTCATTAAAACATTACGTTTGAAATTTTCTTCAAATCCATTAAACGGTATATAAACTCGGACTCCAGACACACGGACGGACGCAATTCTTTGAATTTCGGGATACAAGAAATCTGAAGACAGATTTTTTTTGCTGTCATATTTATTTGGGAGATATTTCTTAACTTCACATTTAGCATTCAGACTATGCCGAGGGCAATTTGACTAATTTTGAAAATCTTACTAGTCGTGGATGTACGGATCAAACGGCTGATGCATCATTATCAGCATATATTCTATATTCATTAAATACGTGTATCATCTTTTTAGCAGTTGACCTCGACGGTTCAGTGGTAAGCAGTTGCGGGGCCGCAGATTTCAGTACGGCACAGGACACTGTTTCCTACTGCTTCTTGTCGCACATAATTGTCATATAAGATATTTTATCAACACGATCTTTTTTAATGCGCCACTTTTCCCCACACCCATTATCATGTTAAACAAGAATAAAATTGTTCTACAATTCTCTTTCGCTTAACACTTGAGACCTCACTGTCCTGTAGAAGATGGCTTGACTTGAGCTTTCTAAAATATATTTATCATCATTTTATTATTAACATAACATAGCAGGGGTGCACTCTTGTAGGAGTTCACAACCAGACGTACAACTAATGGGGAAATTATAATTTAGACATTCCAACATAAACTACTGTAACTTCAGACACTTCCCTAATTCTTGGTTACTTTCATCCTGTTCATATGGCTTCACTTCAAAAATAAAACGAATCACATTCGTTCCAATCAGGAGAATAATTTCATTTGCGAAGCAGGAATGAATAATCCTTATATTCAACCGGCCTTTAATACATATACACAGATAAAAATGGAGACGGTTGGTTGGTTGGAATTCTAAGTAAAAATTGACGAATAGGCAAAGCAAATCGGGGTTAACTTGGAGTGTCTATTTGGTTGGATTGAGTTTGAAATTAAATGTTAACGTTAATTTTAATTGGGTTATTAAATGGTTTGGTGAGTGAACGAGAAAACTTAGGTCCAGTGGTAACACAATGGACTTAAGTGAAGACATTGAGTCTGACTCGAGGGAGTATCCTCATACCGCATTTAATATAATACATCAGACCACAAAATAAGAAAACATAACATATGATAACCTATCCTGACATAACCGGACCTAACATATTAATTTAGCATAACTTGACTTAACCTAACATAACATTTAGACGAAGTTAACATAAAATGTGTTAATTAACATAACATAAAAATCGTGACCAGAAACATGATAATTGTTTTGGTAACTTTGTATCTGTCATTCCAAAAAATTTTCCTCTGCTTTTTTTGTATACTAGAATGAAAAAGGGAAATTGGATGTTAGTATAACCATGTCTAATGTCATGGAATTAATAATAATAATAACATACCATACCATAAAAAAGATAACACAATAATAAGACAACTTAACATAACAGAGAGAAATTACATAGGAACTTAACATAGTACCATTACATAAAATAATACAAGACATCACAAAACAACATAACACAACACAGCATAATACAACACAACATAATACAAGACAACATAAAACAAAACAACATAATACAACACAACATAATACAAGACAACATAATACAACACAACACAACACAATATTCGAATACATAATAGCCTCATAACTTAGTATAATAGCTGTGTTTCTTTCAACGCGAGTGTGAATAAAATGATACCCGTCGCTTAACAGTTTAGTATTTGGTAGCACTGGTTTTGACATTTAGAATGCTTTGATATACACATTTGTAAACAAATTTTAAAGAGGAAAAGGAAAAATGGGTTTGACAACAAAATCTGTTTGAGGCGCTAAAGAACAAGCGAATACAAACAGTTTGCTTTAACTAAGCGGTCAATATGTATGCATAAGCGGGCGTTTTATTCACACTCGTGTCGAAAGAAACAGCTAATATAGCTAACTTAACATAACATAACATAACATAACATAACATAACATAACATAACATAACATAACATAACATAGCATAACATAGCATAACATAACATAACATAACATAACATAACATAACATAAAACATAACAAAACATAAAATAGCATAACATAACATAACATAAAATTTAACAAAACATAAAATAACATAACATAACATAACATAACATAACATAACATAACATAACATAACATAACATAACATAACAAAACATAACAAAACATAACAAAACATAACAAAACATAACATAACAAAAGAAAACATAACATAACATAACATAACTTAAAAAAGCTTAACATAACATCAAAATCATAGCATAATCTCATATATTTATTTTAATACTGCCTCTCTCCAAAAGTCTCTGTGTGTGAATAATCTGTTTGGGTACAGAAACTAAAAAGTGAAGGAGCCCAAAAACAAATTCAATTAATAGCGATCCAGTGTTAATTGCGTAATTGAGGCCTAGTTTTTATTATACAGAATGATTTTTTTTGAATGAAACTATAACTACATATAGAGCAGCCAGGACAAGCTTCCTTTCTTGTTTAAGCGACCTGCTAGAACTTTCTCCACATCCTTTACGTACTTTGCTATTGTGTGCGTACATATATTTTTCGGCTGCTTCCGCTTTTGCTTTGTTATTTCTGTTTTGATTGCTATTATTTTGTAGATGTACGTTTATGTGTTTATATTGTACGAGTATTCAGAGTTGTACCAAGTCCCTGAAATATGTACGGTAGTAGTGTGCTATATCTTTGTATATCAATTTATGTTGCACACGATTCGGCGGTCGTAATTATTGATTTCATTTTCACACTTTCATTATGTTCGCTCACGTGACTGGTCTGGTCGCCTTGCTGTCTACACAGAATGAAGACCCCGATCAACCTGATAGTGGCAGTCGGTCGGAGACATCGGCCTCATCGACTAGACGAAACTCAGTGGAAGATAATGCTGCTGTTATTGAACAAGTAAAATGATTTATTCCCTTCTCTATTCTTTATATGAGTAGATTTTACATGCTTTACTATTTTTCAATACCCGTGCAACATCGTATTTTGTTTGTTTTTCTAGCCCACTAGCAATGCCGAAGAGGAAGCACTGCCCCCCCGATGGTCCATGCAAGTGGCTCCAAATGGACGCACTTTCTTCATTGATCATGCGGCGCGTCGCACCACATGGATAGACCCACGTAACGGGCGTGCTAGTCCTATGCCGAATCAGACACGTCGCGTCGAAGATGACTTAGGTCCGTTGCCAGAGGGCTGGGAGGAACGTGTGCACACAGATGGACGTGTCTTTTACATTGATCATAGTCAGTATTTATATAATTGAGAACTATTTTAACTGAGATAATTTTCACATTCAATTTGCAGATACGCGCACTACCCAGTGGGAAGATCCCAGACTCTCCAATCCAAATATTGCCGGTCAGGCGGTACCCTATTCCAGAGATTATAAACAGAAGTACGAGTACTTCAAGAGCCATATTAGAAAGCCGGTGTGTAGTTTATTTTTTTCGCACGCAAAGCACATTAAATAAACTAAATTCTCTAAATTCTGCCCTCTATTTTTCAAGACAAATGTTCCAAATAAATTCGAAATTCGCATACGTCGTACATCTATATTGGAGGATTCATACAGAATTATAAACACTGTTACCAAAACCGATTTACTGAAGACCAAGCTATGGGTGGAGTTCGAAGGAGAGACTGGTTTAGGTACATGATTAAGCGAAATAAGAATATTTAACTGACTTGATCTAATCTAACCCAGGCACAGCTGTGCCTTTCCCTGCTAATCTAAACTAATCCTCCCAGTTTCGAACTCACTAATATCCATTTGCTAATGTGTTTTGCATTACTTTTAGACTATGGTGGGTTGGCACGCGAGTGGTTCTACCTCTTGTCCAAAGAAATGTTCAATCCATACTATGGCCTCTTTGAGTACTCAGCTATGGATAATTACACATTGCAAATCAACAATGGCAGCGGTTTGTGCAACGAGGAACATTTGAGCTACTTCAAGTGCGTAGTGTATATATTCAAATATTTGACAGATGTGGAGTGAGAGTTTTGTGTATGTTCCGTTGCAGATTCATTGGCCGCATCGCTGGCATGGCTGTCTATCATGGCAAACTGCTTGATGCCTTCTTCATACGTCCGTTCTACAAAATGATGTTGCAAAAGTCCATTGATCTGAAGGACATGGAGTCTGTCGACACGGAGTACTATAATTCGCTGATGTGGATTAAAGAGAATGATCCGCGTCAATTGGAATTGACTTTTTGCCTGGATGAGGATACATTTGGTCAGAAGAGTCAGCATGAGTTGAAATCTGGTGGCGCCGATATTGAAGTGAACAATGAGAATAAAGATGAATATATCAAGTAAGTTGAATTTTTCGTAATTGCTCCAAATTCCAAGCAGTTTTAATAACAGTTTCATTTTCTGCCTCCCTATTAACAGACTCGTCATTGAATGGCGGTTTGTTGCCCGAGTCAAGGAACAGATGTCCTCCTTCTTGGATGGCTTCGGTTCAATTATTCCGCTCAATTTGATTAAAATTTTCGATGAGCATGAATTGGAGTTGCTGATGTGCGGCATACAGAATATAGATGTGAAGGATTGGCGTGAGAATACCCTCTACAAGGGAGACTACCACATGAATCACATTATTATTCAGTGGTTCTGGCGCGCTGTGCTCTCCTTCTCGAATGAGATGCGTTCTCGCTTGCTGCAATTCGTCACCGGCACCTCCCGCGTGCCCATGAACGGCTTCAAGGAGTTGTACGGATCGAATGGCCCGCAAATGTTCACCATTGAAAAGTGGGGCACACCAAACAATTTCCCAAGGGCGCACACATGGTGAGTACATTTTTGTGTACAGTGCTTCTTGATGGGGGACATACAAACCTTGCCGTGGGGAGACGGACACTACGGTGCAATACCTCTGCCACTCTCTGATTTTGACAAGTAGAAGTACTAATGAATAAATAAACAAATTATAGAAACTAAGATGTAGGAGGGAGAATTAAAACTTATTGTTGTAGCATTTTTACCTCCCTTATCATCATATGCCGCATCCTTTCCATAATACTCTATCGAGGCTAGGTGGTTTTCCTGCTCACACCACTAAATCAATGAAATCAGTCGTATCAATTAAACATTTCTTTGCGTCTCCCTTTCAGCTTCAACCGTTTGGACCTGCCACCGTATGAAGGTTACCTGCAGCTTAAGGACAAACTCATCAAGGCCATTGAGGGCAGTCAAGGGTTTGCTGGGGTTGATTAATAGCTTCAGTCACGTGTGCGTCGGTGTGGGTGACGGCTGCTTTAGCTGCACCCACACTACGAACACCCGGATACACACCCATGCAACCTCACGCAGCCGCTTTCAACGCAGATATCTGCCGCAGCGGACTCGCAACACTGATGGGGCATTCTCCTTAAACTCTTGTACTTATTTGTTAGGCTTTCTTTGTATAATAATTATTATTATCATTTTCCTAATGTTGCGAATGTGAGCGCTTAAATACAATTTTTTACTATCAAAATATTTAGTTAGAAGAGTTGCGGAAAGTACGCTGCTACCCACAACAACAACTTCTGTAGACGTGGGCATGCAATGCAAATAAAATTTAATTTATTTTTTTTTTATATTTCTAAACACACACACACACACACACACACATGCAAAGTATATATAATCTGTTAACAGTAATATAATGAGAAGGCAATTGTGACATTGAATTGTACATGTTTCCAATTGTGCGTGTGTCCTTGACGACGCTAATTTATACAAACTCAACATAACAAACATTTTCCCGGTATCTAACATAGCGAAAATTGTAAAATATTAATATCGACAATGATAATTGTAATTACAAATAAAATTTTAAAACAAGTTATTTATTAATAGTAGATGCCTATGTAATTTGTGGAAATAAATTGACTATACCTAACACCCACATACCCACATACACAAACTCACACACAGACACTCACACATATAAATATATGTTATATGTTTTTTTTTTTTAAATGTTGAGTAAACATGTATGTAAATTTGAACATAAAAAGTGAAAAATAATCATATTTTTAAAGCATAATATAAACGTATATATATATAGATGTATGTACAAACACATGTATATATAAATAAATATGCGTATGTGTATATAAATATATATATCAATGAGTCTGTGCAACATTATTCCAAATCATTTTTCACACTTAAAGGATAAGCTTTTAACTTGAGCTCCCTTGCTCACCATGCAAACCCTATGGGAAGCTCTTAAAGCTATTTCTATTGCAATTTTAAGCTCGTTCTCTTCGTTTCAAGTTTATTATTTAAATGTATCGAGGACAGTGATGCCGGTAACAGAGCTTCGAGCTTCTGGAATGCAAATCATGTTGTAAGCAAAAGCAAAGCTAATTGAGCTTGCGTGCGATGGCCCATAACATTGTTGTGCATATCTTCCGATCCATTTGAGATATCATTGCGAAAATATTCACTTCAAATGCAGTTTCTATAAAATTATAAAATTCAAAGCTCTACAACTACACTAAATATAATGTTGCAAGGACCCGTCGATATAGAGATCGTTTGCAGAAAGAGTGGCATGACTCCAAAAACATGACTGGCTTTGAGCTGTTAACACAGAAATAATATAAACTATTTAAAGTATAACTTAGAATGTCAGTTTGAAAGGAACGCTTCCTTCCAAGTTAAATGATTCCTGTAAACGTAAGAAAATTCATGACTCAACTGTCTTTGAGTTACGGCAGTCTTGCAGCAAACAAGAGATAAGTGTATAAATAAATGTTTATACACACACACACACACACACACACACATATATATATATATATATATATATATATATATATATATATATACTATATATTTATATATACATATGCATAAATATATATATATACACAAATACCGCTGTTATTTGTTAAGCTTGATATATTATACTAAGAAAAGAAACAAAATAATATATATATATATATATATATCTATATATATATATATATATATATATATATATATATATATATATATATTATATATATATATATATATATATATATATATATATGTGTATATATATATATGTGTATATATATATATATATATATATATATATATATATATATATATATATATATATATATATATATATATATATATATATGTATGTATATATATATATATATATATATATATATATATATATATGTATATATATATATATATATATATATATATATATATATATATATATATATAATTGCGCATTCCAAATGTTCTTTATTATAATTAAAGCCTGTAGAAAAAGGGCGCATAAAACTAGTGCAAGGAAAGATACAAAGAAACATCAAAATAAATTTGAATATAGCAAAATTGCAAGTTGTGAACCCTACATTCTGCAGTTTGTCTATTTGTTCTATTGTATAAATATTATCGGCTATAGTAAAGAAAAAAACAGACAATATAAATTTCAAGTTTATATAATTAAATTGAATAAAATATCGTAAGGATAATAATAATTTATTTGAAAAATACATTTTTTCATATATATATTCCCGTATTTGAAGATGCTTAAGTTGCGAGCTGACTGCATAATGTACATTTCGCATGAATGATAATTAAATAGAAAATCAACATGCATTTTAGTTTCTTTCTTCCCACTACAAAAAACAAAACATATAGAAAAAAACCGAATTGAAGCGATCTTTTAAAATCGACCATATTTGTGTCATTTGAATATTATTATTGTCTTTCTACCTTTTTCTAAATTTTTAACAAAATCACATGTAAAAATTCTCTTTAATAATAATAATAAAAAAAAAACGTAATTTATAATAAGAAAACAACGGAAATATGTGGGGCTGTATATATATAAAACCACAGAAACATAAACATGTAAATTTGTTCTGCCCAGCAGATATTTAGCAACAAAAAGCTGCATTTTGGGGGTGTTTGCTGGTTAGCATTCTGCATAGAGTAAAAGCGGCCCCCAAAAAAACATACTTTATAAACATATTAATTAGGATTAAGTAAGAGTAGTGTCCGAGTTGGTGTTGTTACAACTAATTATGTTCGTTTTGCGTTGCATTAGCTGCAAAATTATGGGAATGGGTCCAGAAATATACAATCTTCGACCAAATGCATTTGTCTTCGTATTACATCCACGAACTTCTAAAATCCAAAAAGAAAGAGAAGAGGGGAAACGAAATTCAAAGTTTCGAATTGACCACAGCAGCAACAAACAATGAAAAGAAAACATTTTATGAACCTAAAATATTGAAAATTTTAATTAATTAGTGTTTTTGGTGTACTATAAATAAAATACAATTATCCAAATACATATAATTAACACTTACATATTAATTATAATTACCAATTAAAATGAATACGCATATTGCTGGCTTCATTTTAAAATGTTCTGAACTGCCCGGTCAATTTTTGCATTTTGCAAAGTGGCAGAGTAAAGAGGGGAGGGGGCCTAGTACTAGAAAAATGTGGCAAATCAATGCTTAGACGTGTTTTTAAAATAGTGATTTGATTCCTATGCGAATCTGAGAGAATAAGGGCCGGCGATAGTGCTGTTTGATGTTGGCCTAAGTGCGCCCTTTTTGGGTGGCCGCCTTTACTACCTACCTAGTGCTGTTTAACATCTTGTGTCATAATTGGTTAATCGGAAGAAGCTTTGACAGATCCCGCACAAGAACACCCCTCACCCCTTTGAACATTGAGTGAGTTTAGCTAGAGAACGTTTGGGAACATTTTAAAAATGAATGCACCGATATGTCATTAGATGACTTGCGTGCCGTACTCGCTTTATGGCACCAAAAACTGGTAACTGTTATATATATATAGAAGGAAAAGCTACAGATTTCTTGATGTCGGTTCTTTGAATGTGTATTTACAATTTAAAAATGTACTACTTTTAATTTTAAGTTAAACGATACATATAGAGAAACAATATATTTTTTTTCCTGAACATGAATATGAAAAAAACTAGTTATGCATATATATACGTATATATAAAATATTTTAATTGCATTATAATACTTACCATAATTAATCAATAAATTCAAATGTTATATGAATGTGCGTTAAAAGAATCCGTTTCTTTATATAGACTACGCGATATGCTGCGATAAAGGAACTAACTCACTCTCCTACTGTTTGCTGCATGCAAAAAATAAACATTTTGTTGTTATTTAAATTCAATCAATTTGCGTTGAGTTGAAACAAAACAGTTTTATAAGTAGCCTCCGCCCGAAAAAACAAACAAAAAATTCAATGCTTTGCCTATCGACCAAACTTTCAAGTCAAAATAACAAATATTAACTACAATTTAAAAATATTAACTACAATTTAAAAATATTAACAACAATTAAAAACTATAATTAAAATGCATATTCTTAAAATAGCATATATTTATAACTATATTAATATACACATATAAAGGTCTATACATACATGCATACACACACACACACACACACACACACACACACATAATATATATATGCATACAGCGGCGCACCCGGAACCCACTTTTGGGGGAGTTTGGCTTTGTACTATTGCAGAAAGGACTGGAAGCAGCAGCCTTCTATATAAATTATTTGTTCTTTTAGTGAGCTTGGGACCTCTAACATGTTACCCCCTTAGGTGCGCCAATGTATGTATATATATCTACGCTATATTTGAAGAAATGTAAACTTATTTAAGAAAATCAAAGAATATTTTTAATCGTAGTATTGTAAATTAAGCAGAATTACCTTAATTACATCAAACAATTTAATAACTATGTATTTATATGTACAATATTAAATATACATATACTTCTGTAATTAAAGATTAATTAAAAGATTTATTCAACCAAAAAATAAAACTAAAACAAAAAAAGACCACCGAAGTCAGGAAAATCATTGCGAGTAATCTCCAAGCTGGTGAACGGAGCAGAACAGAGTTGACTTTGTTGACCCGATCTATATACAGGACAGTTGCGGTCGAGGGTTTTGCATATGTGGTCTATTTGCGGAAATCGCATAAGCATGGGGACTTTTCTTCTCTGCGCACAGTGGCGTAGCTAGGTAACCAAGGGCCCTGGGGCAAATTATAAAATGGGGCCCCACTGGTATGTAAACTGATTAGGTTTTATCATATAAAAATATGAAATATACAAATACTTTAAAAATGCTAAGCTACTTAAGCTCTTTTTTGTGCACTGCAGGGCAGGTAATAAAAATATTAAACAGTAACAACATAAATTACAATTAATACTTGATGTAAGTTTGGCTAATAAAACGAAATAGAGAAGATTCAAGGGTTTATTATATAAAGGTCGAGCCTACCAACTGACTAAATAACAATTATATTTACAATTTTTTCCTAGCTTTAGTTTTCGCAAAAGTATCAATGACTTCGTTTAAATCCAGGCTTGATGCGGTTTTGTTTTCAATTGCTATTAGCGATAAATGTCGGAGTCGAGTTTTGCCCATATTATTTCTTAAATAATTTTTTATTATTTTTAATTTGCTAAATGACCTTTCAGCTGCTGCAGAAGTGACAGGAATTGTAAAGAATAATAACATTGCTGTAAATACTTCCGTTAGGTCGCATTCTAGCACTCCATATTTGCTCATTATTTCCTTACATAATTGGTGAACAGTCCATGCTTGAGTTAGTTGAGGTAAAACTAGATGGTAAATATTAATAAATTGAAGTGAAAAACTAGGGCCTATTATATCTGAATATTTTCTTTGGAATTCGTCATACTTTTGTAATAAAGTTGCTTCATCAACATGTAATAAAAATGTTGGTGTTAGAAAATCGAATATATGACAGACTGCACTCATACCAATAAAACGTGTATCTAATTGAGATATTACTGTGTCTAGTACATTATTGAAAATCTTAATTTGAAATATTTTTTCTCGGTTTGGAAATCGGTGATCAGCGGCTAATTCATCAAAATGTTTTTTAACTTTTCTTTGCCTTTTTTCTTGAAAACGGGTATCAATACCATATTTTCTTGCAGTTTCACTGGCTTTGCACTTGAATAATTCGAAATCATTTCTATAAATTTGCAACTTTGCTTTGGTCTCTGCTAAAACTTTGCTCGCCTCACCCAAATTGATGTCGCATTTTTGTAAAGTTTTGGATGCATAATTTATGTCGTTCAATACACTGTGCATGAATTCGCAAAGCAACACGAACTCGAAATTTAGCAATTTTGTTTTAATACTCTCTGCTTCACTACGCTCATCTTTATTAGGACTCTTTAGAACTATTTCTGATAATGCTTTGATAATATCAAAATAACGAAGTTTTATTGCAGATATCGTATTGACCCTACTGGACCATCTAGTCGGATTAAGTTTTTTTAGAGTGGTGTCCGATTCGCCAGTGAATTTTGACAGTAGATCCCAACGTTTGATGCTGTTTCCGAAAAAGTTATACAAATCTTGCAACCTTGCGAAAAAAATCTGTATTTCCACACAACTGCTAACGGCATCATTTATCACCAAATTTAAATTATGAGTGGCACAATGTACGTACTTTGCGTTAGGCTGGATATCCTTAATATGTTTTTGTACACCATTATACACACCACTCATCACACTGGCTCCATCATAGCCTTGCCCCACACATTTTTTTAAATCAATATTTTTGTCGATAAATAATGTTGTCACTTGGTTGGTGGACTAAATCTACTGCGCCATGTTTGATGGCTGCATAAAAGCCTAGAAACACTTCTTTTACTTCTATATCAATTGGCTGTCCATTTTCCGATCTGGTTATTACTGCATACCTCACAACAATGCTTAGCTGATCTACCTTCGATATATCCTGTGTCGTATCCATTATGATGGCAAAAAACGGTGACGCTTTAATTTGTTCTAGTAGATGGGTTTCGAGTTTGGTCCCCAAGCTCTCAATCATTTCATTTTGAATTGTTGCACTCAGATATCTTGTAGATCCTAAAAACATAAAAAAACACAATTTCAAAAAAGTCCTGATATTAAACAGTTAATAATTTTAAACAAAATAAAACGATAAAAAAAAACTTAGAAATAATTATTATTACCTTTGGGCATATCCAAAACTTGCCGCAAAATGTGATCATATCGGGCGACAAGCTCTACAAAGGACAGAAAATTTCCGTGGTATCCTTCCTGACTTAAGTCTTCTTGATGTCCTCTCAAATCCAAAGAACTCCTTGCTAGGCTAAGTATGATATCGAATAACCTTTGAAGAACCATTTTCCAAAATGATGCTTCTTTGCGAATTTCATTTTCAAGTTCGTTGTCGATAGTATTAGTACCGTTTTCCAAACCCTCTGCTCTTATGTGTGTCATGCAAACATCATCCACGTTCACATAATCGGCGGCGGAGGTATCTCCAACTGCAATAATTGTTGAATCTTCTTCAGTAGGCTTCTCAACCAACACTGCAGTTACCACATTATTTGAGTCACTATCAATAGAAATATTTTGGCCAGATGTACTTGCAGAAGGCAGACTAAAAAACTTGTCAATTTTGGGCAATTTTTGTTTACTATCTTCTCTTTCTTGGCGTTGTTTGCGTTTAAATGCACCACTGGGTTTCTTCTTTTTATCCATAATTTTAGTTTTCTAATTTATTTAAACAATATAATATTAGATTGTGCTCGAGTAGGTAGGTACTCACTGTTCACTGACGACGTTAAAAGTAAAATAAAAGGAAAGAGAAACACACTGATACGCTACAAGTGTCGTTGGGGAATCCCCGGAAAAAAAATCTTAACTCGAATTCACAATAAAACGCACATCGATGAATAATAAAACGCACATATCACTCTCCGTCAAATTGACAACACTGCCAACCTACAGAAAGAATTTAGGGAAATTCCCTAGGCATAACTTTTGAATTTCTCTCAACTGAGTTGTCATGATTAAAGTGGGGTTGCAACCTGTCATATTTATTTTGAAAATGGGAGAAATTTCCAAAAGTTCAGTTCGATCGAGATTTCTGGTAAGGATTCGAGGGCCCCTTGAGCTTGAGGGCCCCGGGGCACTGCCCCGCGTAGCCCCTGGGCAGCTACGCCACTGTCTGCGCATACTACTTGATAACAAACTCCTTGGGAGTGGCACTTCGTAGTCGATGTCGGAAGGTGCGATCCAAAGATAATGTTTCGGTTTTTGCATTCTTTCATCTGGGAACACCACTTATTTTTGTAGGTTTGTCGTGTTATTGAAGAAATTTGCGCCGTCCTTCGCTTTCTATAATAGAAACATAAAATACAGAATCGTCCTGTCTTGGCTGAAAGTTAACAATTTAGTTCTGCGGCATCTTCGCGGCGGGAGGTGTCGGGGAAAATGATCAATAATTGTTTGTGACCACCTTTGCCTGATAATGACCCCGAAGACAAGTTTTTTCGATAAGTTGGCGGTACCTGCCTCATCAATAACGTAGCAATGCTTCCCTGGACTCGTAACATCGCGCTGGCGATAGTTAGCCGTCAATATCGAGTGTTTGGATGCTTGTAAACATTTCTAAGTGGGCTTATGTCGCTCGTCGAAGTTAACACAGGCGTAAGTTGGAGCAATTTCATTCCGTTTCATTGACATTCAGTTTTAAAATCCAAGCAGTGAACATGGAAAAGGATCGTATACAAATAACTATGAGTGGGCAGCATAAATGATGAAAGTCTTGTGCAACAACGGAAATATTTCCAATAGGAAGAAATCTTTCTTATCCAAACTTTGTCCGAGCGTCGTGCGAAAGGGAGTTTTGTACTTATTGAACTGTATTTAAATGATAAGCGATTTGATTAAAATGTGTCTTTGGCGGCGCTAATCTTATCTAAAGTTATTACGAATTATTCATTACAACAATGCTAGCGGCGGCCGAGCTATCCACATTTCTGCGCGAATTCGATATAAAAGATACCAAGAAGCACAGCACGCAGCAGTCGGTCGCTCTGTTTAAGTCGGAAAATGCGCTTCCTGCTTATTAAACTAACTCTGACCCTAATTACGGTGTCTGGAAACGATCTGCATGATCGTGTGTTGGCCGGGGCGCCGGTTGAGAATGGTGGTCGGATCACCAACGGTCAATCAGCGTCAATCGGGCAATTTCCATACCACGTTGGTCTCGCCTTGCACATATCTCCCGTGTCCACTGGTTGGTGCGGCGGCTCCTTGATCGGATCAACCTGGGTTCTAACTGCTGCGCACTGCACCTCCAAGTGAGTATCTGCATATCATGTCCTAACTCTAGATTGTAGTACAATAGTCCAACATATCACATGTGACTATAGAAATCGCGGTCAAATGATGGCATTCGTGATCGAATAACTCCTCAGGTGAAAGGCTTTTCTTCTCATGCATTTTTCTCACTAAAAGGACTCTGTACTTGACTGGTGATTCGATCACTAGTGGCATAATCGAACCCTACGCTAATATAATACTGATGTCTCTTACTATATTTTTGTACTTAGAGCTCGATGTACTCATACTAAGAGTTCTTCGATATGTTCCAAAAGTGGGGTTCACATTTATATTATGGTATTTCAGAGTTCCCTTGATTACTGTGTACTTGGGCGCCACATTTCGTACGGTCGCCGAAGTGAAGCACACTGTCAGCAGGAAGAACATTTTCATCCACTACGCTTGGAACGCTGCCACTTTAAGAAACGACATATCGTTAATTCAGATTCCAGCGGTCACCTTCTCCAATCGTATACAGCCCGTTAAACTGCCCGGTCGGGGCAGTTACTACCCCACGTACACAACCGACTATGCTATTGCTTCTGGCTGGGGCCGCAGGGGGGGCTCATCGAAGACTTTGGCCAACCAACTGCAGTGGGCACGCTTGCAAGTGATTAGCAATAGCGCTTGTGTGACCACATATGGCCACTCGATCCTGCTCTCCACCAACATGTGCGTGTCGACTCCCAACGGAGTGTCCACCTGCAACGGCGACTCTGGCGGCCCATTGATTCTGGAGTCCACCAAAGTGCAAATCGGTGTGACTTCCTTTGGCGCTGTAACCGGTTGCGAACTGGGTTACCCTGTCGCATTCACTCGTCTCACCAGCTATCTGGATTGGATCCAGGTCACCACTGGGATTTCCTACTGATTAAGGCGAATATTCAATATTTCATAGTTCAATAAAGCCATTTGATTACTTTTCTGTAGAAAAAAACCAATTGATATCGACATATCGTCATATGATCATATAATAAAAAAATCGGAGTGTTATCATTAAAAAATATTAACTGCGTGCCGAAAAGTTAACACACCAATTCCGATCTGAAATAATTGCCGCCATAGAGGAGGGCAGAGAGAGGAGGAGTGGAATTATGTGTGTTCCCAGTACAAGTTGCACATATCGAATGAGACATTATAGGATTTGCATGGCCAGATGCCACTGGCCAATCTGTGCCGAAGCATGTATACATATTTCCTTCTATCTCTCTTCCTCAATACTTGACATTGTCAGATTAGTCAGAGTCTAGTCTGCGGATGCAGTCTTGCTTCCAGATTTTCTACCACGCCAGCTATTGCCGCACAAAACAGAGCAACCAGATTCGACGAACACAACAATAACAAAATGACGCTCCCACAAATATACTCGTATTCAGTTGGCAGATCAAAGTTCTGCAATGTTCCCAATTATACATAATTAAGACAAAACTGAACGGGTTGGGAATGGTATGAAGTCACCTCATATATAAAGTACAATCGGGTCCCACTCAAAACACAGCCATGGAACCGATTCTCTCTTTTTTGGCGAAGAAATCGCTACAAGGACAAGGGCGCTCCCTCTTTTATTTGGCGTTTGACATCGTAGCGAAATTATCCCCGGGGGTTGCTCAGTAGAAGAGTATCTTTAGGGAAATAATAAAATCTGTTGTGGGCACACAGGTCCCGGAAGACGGCGAATAACGTCGGGTAACTGATAGAAAGCATATCATAGGATCACTTTATTTCCTTTGTTTTATTTTCCATGTGGGCGGAACTAACTTAAACAATGCAATATATAACATGTACCAGGGCTCCAGAGGATCCGGTACTTTACTAGCAATAAATGATGATAGTTCAGCCCTATCAGAGAATCCATCGTATATTCGATTTTCGTGGAAGCTAAGAAAGTGCCATCATAGAGCTCGAATATCTACGAACGAGGATTCCTACTTCGAAAAGAGGGATCAGTGAATTTCCGTAAACGGAGCAAACATTTCAAATGAAATAAAAGGAAGAGAGCTCCTCCTTCGATGCCGTCTTTATCTCCTCAATCGTGGCGTAGCGTCGTCCTTTCATGGGCCCTTTCAGTTTCGGGAACATGAAAAAGTCGCAAGGGGCCTGGTCTGGGGAATACGGTGGCTGCGGCATTATTACAGTGTTGTTTTTGGCCAAAAATTCGGGCATAAGTAATAATGTGTGAGCAGGGGCATTATCATGATGCAAAAGCCAATTTTTGTTCTTCCACAAATCCGGGCGTTTCTGGCGGATTGCATCTCGCAAATTGCGCATTACTTGAAGATAATATTCCTTATTGACCGTTCTAGCCTGCGGCAAGAATTCATAATGCACCACCCCCCTGCAATCAAAGAAAACTGTCAGCAAAACCTTCACATTCGACCGAACTTGGCGTGCTTTTTTCGGTCTTGGCTCATGCGGCAGCTTCCATTGGGATGATTGAGCTTTGGTTTCTACGTCATAACCATAGACCCATGATTCGTCACCAGTTATGACTCTCTGCAGCAAATTTGAGTCGTCACGGACAGATTCCAACAGCTCCTGAGCAATGTTAATGCGATGCTGTCTTTGGACGAAATTGATTAATTTTGGTACGAATTTTGCGGCGACCCGCCTCATGCCCAAACTTTTGGTGATAATCGAATGACAAGACCCAATCGATATATTTAGGTCCTCAGCAACTTCTCTGACAGTGATTCGACGATTGTCCAATACTAGTTTCTTTACTTCATCAATGTTTTCGTCTGTTGTTGACGTGCTCGGGCGTCCGGAACGCTCTTCGTCGCTCACATCTTCTCGGCCCTCTGAAAACATTTTGTACCACCGATAAACGTTGCTTTTGTCCAAAGTAGTTTCGCCGTATGCAACAGTCAACATTCGGAATACTTCCACGTACTTTATGTTGTTTTTCACACAAAATTTGATACAAATCTTTGATCCATTTTTCGGGATAGACAAAATTGCTTATTTCTCACAGTGTATCCTGCCAATAGCACAACCGCACAGGCTAAGGATGCCACTTAAGTAAATGAACATGTGTTAAAGTTTTAAAAATATTTTGCACTTAAGTCGGCTGCGAAACATCATCTTTCACTTTGAAGCCTGGAAACACTTTTCGAGTTCACGTGGATTCATTGATACCAATTTCTTCGCATTCGTAGCGGAGGTTCACATTCGTAGCTTTCTACGATGGATTCTGTGATAGGGCTGATTAAGTCCGATGAAATGATTAACTTACTGGACGCAGTTAGCCGATCCGATATCACATTTTCCGGGAGTAGTGCGGTGGGGACTTGCAGGTCCTAAACAGACAGCTTTCTTGGTCTAATTAATAAATGATATTTTGATTTCAGGGATTTTTAACACATCAAACATGGATTTAGTTCTAACATTCTTATTTCAATGACGTCGTTATCGATGGATTTCTGTTCAGAGTGGTTTTATTCGTCCTATCCTGATGTGTCCTGCATGATGTGTTGAAAAGTTGATTTGATCACGGAGCGATTTGTGATGGGATTTAATCTGTGATGAACACGACGTTGACACGAGTCACGAGTACGCGCGTGTCATGTTTGTATGGAATAGTCCAAAAGATGGTTATTCCGTTTTACCAGTGGGGAAGGTGTAAAACAAAAAGTGTTGAGGAATGTTCCGGATAAAACACAAGAATCGGAATTATCGCGTTAAAGTCCCTACTACGTACTGAAGAAATGGGTTTGTTTTGCAAATAGTTCTAACTCCGTTTATTCTTTTCATGTTCGGGATCACAACTCTATAAAATGAATTTCAAAAATATCCACATTAAACACCAAAGAACTGTAAATGTTGTTCAGTAGGAAATTCCTGTGATGTCTTCAATCCACTTCAGGTAGCTGGTGACACGCGTGAAAGCAACTGGATAACCTTTCTCACATCCGGTAGAAGCACCAAATGAAGTTAGACCGATTTGTACGTTGGTGGACTCCAGAACCAATGGGCCACCCGAGTCACCACGGCATGTTGAAGAACCAAGAGATGTTGAGACGCAGACATTAGAGGAAACTACATTGCCATAGCCGTATATTCTAGCACAGACTTTGTTGTCGACAATTTGCAAAGTAGCCCATTGTAAGTTCTGGGCAACACTCTCTGCGGAATCACCAAGACGTCCCCAGCCAGAAGCAATGACATTGTCACCGGCAGAACCATCCAAGGAGTGAGTAATGGAGGGCAATTCAATAGGCTGTATTAGATCGGTGAACTCCACAGTTGGTATTCTGATCAAAGAGATATCATTCCTGAGGTTCTCGCTGTTCCAGCCTGGATGTATGATAATATCGTTATGTCTGACTGTAAATGTAACTGAAGCCTTGGTCCGAACGGTGGATCCCAAATAGACGGTAACTCGTTTTATACTGCAATGAAAAAAAAACAGTTTTGTAACATAAAACAAAAAGTTCTCAGTATATAGTATCGAAATTAAATTCACTCTCTTACCCCTCGGTACAGTGAGCAGCGGTCAGCACCCAATTAGCTCCAATCAGGGAACCACCACACCAGGAAGTAGATACTGGACTCGATGCTAAAGAGAGCCCAACCTGATACGGGAATTGTCCAGGGACTGCGTCTTGGCCATTTGCAATGCGGCCTCCAAGGTCAGCGAGTTTACTGGGTCTCAAATCGAAAGCTGTTGTGGTGGCCAAAGCCAAGCAGAAAGCAACAACTAGAAACTTCATTCCGTGTCCTGAATCAAGTCAATGTCAGAGCACTATTGAATGAAGTCTGTGGTCTTGGAAATGCTTTTATACTCGTGGGTTCAATACGGGAAAGAATAGCGTACACGTGTGTGTCCGTGTGCTTTGAAGTATGGAAGTGTTTTCGATGTTTGATAAAAGGGGTCTCATAAATTCGTGTTAAATCCATTCTGATAATGGAAGTGTGTAGAAAAGAAGTCGAGATATAAGACTATCTTTATAAATCTCTTGATTTGATACGAGTCTGACACCCGCCGCACCTGCAGCTGATCAATCAGTTTGATATAACGGGTTCTCTCAATTATCGTGCTCGAGAAATACTTGTGAACTTTTTCAATTAATGCGTATATTTGCAGGCACGTTTTTTAGTCATGATGAAATAGGTGAGGAAATAGTGTCCCGAGAAGTGTGGAAATAGTGTCCCGAGAATGTTTTCCTTTGCTTTACGCCAAAACGAGGTGACTATCCACGTAACAGCGTAGCGAAAGCTTTCCTCTCCAGTTTTAATTGGTGATGGTAACGATCATTTTGGAAGCACTTTCATTACATGGTGATGCAAATAGAGCATTACATGGTAATATAAATAGAGCATTGTCAGCCGCAACATTACCCGTGATAAAATAGCCATTTAATTTCCATTTCTGGTTGATGCAGCAATAGAGAGAATGAAAAATTCGATATTGTTGGCTGTCAGAACATCCAATATACGAGTATGTCCTTCACATAGCATAACTGACATTTACAATTTGAGCTTCAGCTGTCAGATTAGATGGATGTGCGTGAGAAAGAGAAGAATATACATGACCCGCAAGGAATACTAATTCCAGCATGTATTTCGACTACTGCATAATTCAATTCCAGAATAGTTTCCGGGTAGGGAATGAAATATTCTCATGGAACAGATTGCTATGCAAATTATTCGAGTATATGCTTCGATCACTGGATTGTGTTAAAGACGAGTAACATAAATGTATTTGTTTGATAGTTTATGGTCTAATGTAATAGCAATTTAGTTAAGTAGAAGTTAAAACACTCTTATTAAACACAATAGTTTCGCAAGTTCCTTTTCTGCTTCGAAGTCGCTTCTAATCGCTCCTGCTATCAATTCCCAACTGCACCCTCTGACGTTGCTCGATCGGTTCTTTATAGTCAAACTCTCTTTTCCAGAAATTTATCCGATTTCGAGGAGGTGGTTCACAAGTTTATCCCGCATACTGTTAGTATGACAGAAAGGGGCAAATTTTCTAATGACTTATAATATTGGGGAAATCAGGATAGCAACAACAAATTCTAGACAACAATTTGCATGTCATGGCTACTATAGAAATTCATGAATACTAAAATGACGATTTCTCTATAATAAACTTAATATTATTATACCTTACACTATTATTATATTATGCCTGCAAGATGTTGGGGGATCGAGTACTAGTAACTAAGGCCTTCGACTCGAAGAGAAAATACTTAGAAAGAAGCATTTTTGAGACCATGCCGGGTGTGGGATTTGAACCGTACACCCCCGAGTACGAGTGTAGCTTGCTTGCCACTAGAACACTGAGGCTGGCTACACAATATAATTAATTGTTATTATGTAGCATAATTGTATTTAATATCTTAAGCCACATTTATTAAGTAGAATGTGAAAAATATTTATATGTGGAATTAGAACTACTCGTGCCAGCTAAGGCGCTGAACTCAAGGATAACGACGAGCAGGAAAGCATTAGGAACCCATGCTGGGGACGCGAATCGAAGTCGTTTGTATCGACTTCTAAAAGGCAACTTATACTCAACGGGATATACATATGTACGTCAGCATATTGAATTGTTACACGTGCCGCTGGAAATCTGTGTCGACAGAGCAATTTAATATTAATTCCCATTATCTAAGCAAAATGAGTTCTTCGCTTTAGCCGCACTTCATTTGTTCTTAATAATTTGTGGATCGCACAGAAAGACGTGCGTTCTTTTATCGGTGTGGGCTGACGACAGCGTACAGCGTTGGCCGTCGCGTCGTTGGCAGGTGTGGCACTGCAGCAGTCCAATTTGTGTTATGTGTGTAGATATGTCCGTGTAGTGATAATTTTCTAACCATAATTAATTAATTGACTAAATTTAATTAAAGAAAAGCCCTTCTACTATAGGAGACAGTATGCAAGGTCCTCAAGACAGACGTTCGAGCGCCACCCTTACAATTCAGAGGCTTTCATGATATTCTCCTTACACACAACGACGTTAACCATAATCATGTTCTAGAAAGTGCCCTATACGTGTTGTCGCTGCTGTCGTATCTCTTCATTGATAACTATGTTTGGGTTGCGCTCTTATAAATACTCGTAAATACGTCAAAATGTGAATTAAATTTTGGAAAGCCCCCTTATCTAGATCGCTGCCTTACGCCGGCATTTCCTGCTTTCTTCACGGCAGCTTTTTGCTCTCTTTCGAATTTTTCACATTCTATTCCGTTGGCAAAATAAACAAAATTCGAGTATTCCGGAAATGATCCGCGATTTCTGAGCGTTTCAATAATTCTCTCCGTATATGATATTCTCCCAGTAGCGGGCGGTGGATTTTGCCAAGGGGGGTGATGGGTTCGTGTAAGAGTACTCGTATTCAAAGTCAATTGAAAATTATTTTCCATTTGCTGACCTAACTGGTTTGGCATATATCCACTTTGTCTTAAATGCACACCAATGCCTCAAATAGATTCAGACTTGTGCCCATATATGACGGTCTGATGACGGTCATAGAAATTCAAGAAAATAATAATACAACATTTTTCTCCTGAATCAGTATTGACTACGCAAAACCATATTCTTCCATAGACCCATATATATTCATATAATCTGACTCAAAATTGCCTCATTCGATTAAAGGGTCCACTCTGCTCATTGAACAATAAAAACCCGATGTTTTCTACGATTGTATTTGGACTTTTTTGTTTCCAATTGTCTATAAAGAAAATATTGTAGAAATAGTTCCCTCAACCTACAAACTTACTCTGAATAAAGGGTTAGGTTAGGTATGGTTGGAGTGGCAGCAAGAAGCACACTTAATCACAAAAAATGGCCTATTGTGATACCACGGATGGGGCGCCGCACACGCACGACCACCCAAGCCGAGTTTAGTTACCGCTTAGACGGTGAGCGCCTGTGCGGCACCAGAGGCAGCACGACTCCCCCGATTAAAGAGTGCTGAACCAACTTGACAGTTTTATAAATTTGACTACGTCCCCAATCTTACAGGTTGCGAGCTCTGTCAGGCTGGTTAAGAAAGGAGCCCCGAAGATGTGTATTCTTTTTCTGGCTAAGGATGGACCCTGACACATGAGATGTAGCACTGTCTCCTCTTCTTCCTCAGCGCCACACCTACGGCAGAAGTCGTGAAAGGGCAAACCAAGTCTAGCCGCATGCTTCCCCATCATGCAATACCCCGTCAGCACCGAAATCGTAGTGCTGATGGACTCCCGCCCCAGTTGAAGTTGCTGAAGTGTACGCTTTTTGCTGAGGCTAGGCCAGGTTAGCCTTGAAATACGGCAAGAACATTCTTTCATTTGTTGGCCTCATGGAAATACCTGCGTTTGATCGCCAGCCTGGCTGTAGCGAGAGGGATGCCTATATCCAGAGAAGGGTCTACTTCGGATAACAGTGTGCCTGCTTTAGCAAGTTCATCTGCCTCGCAGTTTCCTTCGATGTCCCTGTGACCAGGTACCCAGACTAGGTATACTGTGGAATGCATGGAGAGCTCGTTTAGAGCTGACTGGCATTTCCGTACGAGCCTTGACAACGTACTGACGCCCGCAAGAGATCTAATGGCAGCTTGGCTGTGAGAGAAGAACTTGATTTTGACACCAGAAACCTCATTACTTAGAGCCCAATTCACTGCGTCGTAAATTGCCATTACCTCTGCCTGAAAGACACTACAATGGTCAGGGAGTCTGAGCGACCTAGAGCCGTTTGTGTAGATATCCACAGTGTCATCGGTGATCACTCTGTTTCCGATCCAGTCGTCTCTGGTTGGGATAATAAGGTCGAATCCCCGCTTAAGGTTGGAAATCGAACAGACATAGTCAACAGAGCTGGGGGTAGGCAAGTCCTGATTGAGGATACTAGCCTGTCCCAGGTCCGTCCTTACCCACCGATTAAGTGTGTTGAAACTGGTAGCAACCATTTTGGCCTGTTGTTTTGCCAGAAGCTTTGAGGGTAGCCAGCATAGAAATGCAAAGGGAGCCCTCGTAGGTGTGGACCGTAGAGCTCCAGTGATCAAAAGAGTTGCACTCCTTCTGACTTTTTTAAATGGATTCAGGTTACAAGCCTTGACAGTAGCTGGTCACCAGAGCAGCTCCGTATAGGAGGTTTGGTTCGACCACGGCTTCATGATTCGAGGTTGCAGACCCCATCTAGTGCCTACTGAGGCCACCAGTCAGGGTGTCTAGTGCATAGCTCAGCTTTTCAGAAAGCGTTTGAGGGAATTTACCGGAGGCAGTGATAGCGATGTCGTCTGCATAAGCTATTGCGCTACAACCGCGCTCTTCCAGTCTTTTGAGAGCAGTGTTAGCTGCTAAATTCCAGAGGAGGGGAGACAAGACCCCACCTTGAGGTGTGCCTCTCCTCACTGCCCTTTGGCAGTGAGCATTGCCAATACTGGAGACAATAGTCCTTGCTCTGAGCAGTTGTTCAATGAATTTGACAAGATCTGACGTCTAGATTCAGATCTAATAGAGCTGTAACTATGGCATTGGGGTATACATTATTAAATGCGCTTTCAATGTCGAGAAAGACGGCAAGAGTGTATTCCTTGAAGGCAAGGGAAATGAGCATCTGAAGCGCAGTTTCCACCGACATGCCCTTGTTGTAGGCATGTTGGGATTTGGAGAAAAGGAGTGGATTGATGGAAGTCCTGATATGGAGATCCAGGACCCTTTCCATCGTCTTCAGAACGAACGTGGAGAGACTGATTGGACTGCAGTCATTTGGTTTAGTATGGGATGCCTTCCCAGCTTTCGGAATGAAGACTACTCGTGACTCCCTCCAGCCAATGGAATGTACATCAATCAGAGGCAGGTGTTGTAGATGCACACTAGCCATGGCAGAATTAAATGGGCTCACTTTTGTATGTCCGCCAGGATGATACCATCTGGGACTTAAAGGAGTCAAAACTGTGAATTGCCTACATAAGTTGTGAGTCGGTCACGCAGAAACTACCAGGGATCGTCCGATTGAACTGGTGATATGCTTGATCAGCGAAATCTACGCTACCTGGAAAATGGGTGTCCAACAGGTTTTCCAGCGTCTCGGCGCATGAGCTTGTCCAGTGACCATCGGGGCTCTGAATGCAGTCTAGTGTTTTGTGCGGCGAATTGAGGATGCGGCAAAGCCGGCCACTTTCGGCGTACGATTCTATTTGTTCACAGAAATTCCTCCACGATGCTCGTTTCGCTCTCCTAATGGCGTACTTGAGCGCAGTTCGTTTTGTTTGAAAAGTAACCCAGTCGTTTCGGGACTTTGGCTTTATTGAAGCTGTGCGGAACCCACTGAGCCATGTCGAGCAGAAGATAGTACAAGCTATGCAAATATTGATAAAACCGGGTCTCCGAGTGTAAAACTACAAACTGATTATTTAGAAAAAATAGTCTCGTCACTTGCACAAACTCTAAACTAGTTTATATATTCAATGCAAGGAATGATGCAGGAACGGATTAGTAGCCAAACTCAAATCCTCCAGATGTTAATCTCAAAAAAAATTAACACTCTCAGAATCTGTCACTGGAATGCCAACTGAGTCACCTAACACAAACTTGAGTTGTACACTTTTCTACTTGACAAACACATTCATATTCTGCTCATTTCGGAAACCCATCTAACATATAAAAATAATTTTGAAGTCAATGGATACCACTTCTATGACACAAAACATCCAGACGATAAGGCATGTGGTGGCACTGGGATCCTTGTTAAAGCCAGAAACATCACTTAATCGAAGATCATTGCAAGAACTTCCTCCAAGTTACATCCATATGTCTTGAAGAGATGGCGGGCAACATAACAATTTCCGCAATATACCGTCCTCCAAAGTTTAAAATAACTTCATAACAGTTCAATGACTGCTTCAATAGCCTTGGACTTAGATTTCTTGTAGCGGGAGACTACAGCGCCAAACACACGCACTGGGGTTCAAAACTTATTAAACCGAAAGGTAGGCAACTCTTTGACGCAATGCTTCGAAACCGGAATATGGATTTTATATCATCTGGATGACCTACATCCTGGCAGTCTGCTCGTAGTAAAATACCAGATTTAATAGACATTGGCATTACTAAAAATATGAATCGAGACCTAATTCCAGCAGAAGCTTGTTCTGACCTCTCCTCTGCCCATTCGCCAGTTATGACCCTTACTTCTCAGCCTCAAATAGAATAGCCGTTTACCCAAATACTTACCAACGCAGCTAAACTCGCCACGCCAGTTGTTCAAATTGCTTCTAATCGATCTAAAAGAACATCAAATGACATTCAAAGTATAATAAAAGAAAAACGGAAACTGAGATGAGAATGGCAAAAGTTCAGATCCTCTTGGTCAAAACAAAAACTGACAAGTGCTACAAAAGAACTGCAACAAACTTTAAAGGGGGAACATGAGCTGAGTCTACAACGTAAACTGAAAAGTATTTCAGCGACCGCAGATACCACTCTCGCTATGGAAAGCTGTAAGTAAACTGGAGCGGCCCCGGTAGTGGGAACCGCCTTCAAATCCTTCCGATGGCAATTGGGCAAAAAGCGCTGCAGAAAAGAGCGAAGCCTTTGCAGATCATCTCCAACATGTGTTTACACCAAATTTAATGCAGACTGAAGTACCTATGAAACCTCTGAATGTAAGACAACCGAAACGACTCCAAAATATTAAAATGAAGGAAGTGAAATTGATTGTGGGGAAGGAAATGAGTCCAAAAAAAGCTCCAGGTCTCGGCCTTATCACAAACAAAATGCCGAAAGACCTGCCAAATATAGCAATTGTTCATTTTACGCATATATTAAATGCTCTGCTAAGACTAAATTACTTCCCAAATTTTTGGAAATTGTCAGTTATTATAATGATTCATAATCCAGGAAAGGATCCAACACAAATAGCTTCTTATACTCGTAGACCAATAAGCCTTCTGTCAACACTTTCTACAGTCTACCAAAATATACTTCTCCATAAAATTACTCCACTATTGGAAAAAAAAGAGAAGTGATCCCCCAACACCAATTTGAGTTTCGAGAGAATCACGGTACAATATAGCAGATCCACAGAATATCTGGAGTAAGTAGAAACGCTTTGTTGAATAAAAAATATTGCTCTGGGATTTTTCTCGATGTGGCTCAAGCGTTCGATAAGCTATGGCATGAGGGTCTCATCTACAAAATTCAGAACTACCTTCCCGAATATAGCAATATACTTGGACCGCTATAGAAGTATACTTGGACCGCTTTTGTACCCTCTTCTTATACACAAGTGATTTACCAATAGACAACCAGCTGACTACATCTACGCTTGCAGACAATACCGCAATAATATTCGCATAAAGATTCCAACATTGCCTCATAAAAATTAAAGGATCACATCAGACGTGTAGAAGAATGGATACTAAAGTGGAGAATTAAGGCTCACGAGTCGAAAAGCGTTCACATACCGTTTACCTTAAGACAAGAAACATGCCCTCCTTTATCTCTAAATAGTGTAATGATCCCACAAGCAAGCGATCTGCAATATCTTGGCATTCATTTGGATAGACGTCTAACCTGGCGGAAATACACCGAAGCCAAAAGACTACAAATAAAGCTCAAGACTAGTACACTGTATTGGCTCCTAAACAGCAGGTCAAGTTTGAGCATGGCAAATAAGATCCTCCTATATAAAGTGGTAATTAAACCCATATGGACCTACGGCATTCAACTGTGGGGCTCCGTCAGAATTTCAAATACAGAAGTGATTCGACGATTTCAATCTAAAATACTACGCACAATAACCAATGCACCGTGGTATTTCAAAAATGAAAGACTGCATACGGAACTAAACATTCCAACTGTTCAAGAAGAAATCATAAATTTAAAAAGAGCCTACAAACTAAAATTACACTCCCACCCGGGTAATCTAGCTAAGCACTTGCTCAAGCCTCAAACGATTTAATTTGAATTAATTTTATAGATTTTTAATTTAATTTAAAATGAATCTATCATGAATTTTATCCCTTATTCTTTTATATACGTGTATTGTGCATTCAATTTATTTACCCTAAGCACTGGTTAAGGATTAAATATAAAATGTATTATGTAAGATTTAAGTACTTATTGTTAGTTCCAATTTAGAAGATTCAATAAATAATGAAATCTTTTCTAAAAAAAAAATATTTTGCACTTAAGTCGGCTGCGAAACATCATCTTTCACTTTGAAGCCTGGAAACACTTTTCGAGTTCACGTGGATTCATTCGTAGCTTTCTACGATGGATTCTGTGATAGGGCTGATTAAGTCCGATGAAATGATTAACTTACTGGACGCAGTTAGCCGATCCGATATCACATTTTCCGGGAGTAGTGCGGTGGGGACTTGCAGGTCCTAAACAGACAGCTTTCTTGATCTAATTAATAAATGATATTTTGATTTCAGGGATTTTTAACACATCAAACATGGATTTAGTTCTAACATTCTTATTTCAATGACGTCTTCATTGATGGATTTCTGTTCAGAGTGGTTTTATTCGTCCTATCCTGATGTGTCCTGCATGAAGTGTTGAAAAGTTGATTTGATCACGGAGCGATTTGTGATGGGATTTAATCTGTGGATGAACACGACGTTGACACGAGTCACGAGTACGCGCGTGTCATGTTTGTATGGAATAGTCCAAAAGATGGTTATTCCGTTTTACCAGTGGGGTAGGTGTAAAACAAAAAGTGTTGAGGAATGTTCCGGATAAAACACAGGAATCAACTACGGAATTATCGCGTTAAAGTCCCTACTACGTACTGAAGAAATGGGTTTGTTTTGCAAATAGTTCTAACTCCGTTTATTCTTTTCATGTTCGGGATCACAACTCTATAAAATGAATTTCAAAAATATCCACATTAAACATCAAAGAACTGTAAATGTTGTTCAGTAGGAAATTCCTGTGATGTCTTCAATCCACTTCAGGTAGCTGGTGAGGCGTGTGAAAGCAACTGGCAAACCTTTCTCACATCCGGCAGCAGAACCAAATGAAGTTAGACCGATTTGTACGTTGGTGGACTCCAGAACCAATGGTCCACCCGAGTCACCACGGCATGTTGAAGAACCAAGAGATGTTGAGACGCAGATATTCGAGTAAATTACAATGCCATAGCCGTAGTTTCTAGCACAGACTTGGTAATCGGCAATTTGTAAAGTACCCCATTGCAAGTTCTGGGCAATAGCCTCTTCGGAGTCACCAAGATAACCCCAGCCAGAAGCAATGACATTGTCACCGGTAGAACCATCAAAGGAGTGAGTAATGGAGGGCAATTCAATAGGCTGTATTAGATCGGTGAACTCCACAGTCGGTATTCTGATCAAAGAGATATCATTCCTGACCTTCTCGGGGTTCCAGGCTGGATGTATGATAATATCGTTTTGTCTGACTGTAAATGTAACTGAAGCCTTGGTCCGAACGGTGGATCCCAAATAGACGGTAACTCGTTTTATACTGCAATGAAAAAAAAAACAGTTTTGTAACATAAAACAAAAAGTTCTCAGTATATAGAATCGAAATTAAATTCACTCTCTTACCCCTCGGTACAGTGAGCAGCGGTCAGCACCCAATTAGCTCCAATCAGGGAACCACCACACCAGGAAGTAGATACTGGACTCGATCCTAAAGAGAGCCCAACCTGATACGGGAATTGTCCAGGGACTGCGTCTTGGCCTTTTGCAATGCGGCCTCCAAGGTCAGCGAGTTTACTGGGTCTCAAATCGAAAGCTGTTGTGGTGGCCAAAGCCAAGCAGAAAGCAACAACTAGAAACTTCATTCCGTGTCCTGAATCAAGTCAATGTCAGAGCACTATTGAATGAAGTCTGTGGTCTTGGAAATGCTTTTATACTCGTGGGTTCAATACGGGAAAGAATAGCGTACACATGTGTGTCCGTGTGCTTTGAAGTATGGAAGTGTTTTCGATGTTTGATAAAAGGGGTCTCATAAATTCGTGTTAAATCCATTCTGATAATGGAAGTGTGTAGAAAAGAAGTCGAGATATAAGACTATCTTTATAAATCTCTTGATTTGATACCAGTCTGACAACCGCCGCACCTGCAGCTGATCAATCAGTTTGATATAATGGGTTTTATCAATTATCGTGCTCGAGAAATACTTGTGAACTTTTTCAATTAATGCGTATATTTGCAGGCACGTTTTTTAGTCATGATGAAATAGGTGAGGAAATAGTGTCCCGAGAAGTGTGGAAATAGTGTCCCGAGAATGTTTTCCTTTGCTTTACGCCAAAACGAAGCTCGTTCAGGTGACTATCCACGTAACAGCATAGCGAAAGCTTTCCTCTCCAATTTTAATTGGTGGCGATAACGATCTATCTGGAAGCACTTTCTTTCATTACATGGTTTTTTTATTTTCTATTTTTTATTTATTTATTCTATTTATAAGTTTATAAAATTAATTCTTGTATTATAAAATTCTTATAGTTATTATAAAACTAACAAGCAATTCTTTTAGAAATTTATTTATTGGCCACTCCCTATGTTGGGTTTGGTTTATCAGGTCACTGGGCTTAGTGTGTTTTAGTCTGCGTTCTATAGTATTCGTAATTAGCAGGTTAGATGATTCTTCGTTAACCTGATAACTTTGTCTGACTGCATGAGCTTCAGCAAACCGTTTTACTTCGTCCTTCACTGTTCCGACTTCAAGGTCAAGGTGGAGGTCACAATTTCTGATGTACCAGGGGGCATTGGTAATACATCTCAAGACTTTGTTTTGAAATCGCTGAATGGTAGTTATGTTTTTCTGACTAGCGCAGCCCCAGAGTTGGACGCCATATAACCACACTGGTTTCAAGAGTTGCCTGTACGAGTATATGCCAATTTTATTTTTAAGTGATAGAACGGAGTTACGTCCTATGAGCCATTCTATCGAGTTAAATTTCAGGTTCAAATCTTCCCTTTTCTTTTTAATGTGTGCTTAGCGTGGAGTGTCATACCCAAGTACTTGACAGTATTAGTATATGGGATCTGTATATCAACGATATAGATAGGAATATATTGGGTATTCTTGTTTGTAAGGTTTATGTGCACCGATTTAGTGTTGTTTCGTTTAGTTTTTAATTTTTTAGTCCATCCTACGACGTTATTTGTTCCTGATTGCAATATCACAGCGGACTCATTCTCTGTTTTGGCTGTTGCCAGTATGGCAGTGTCATCTGCAAATGGTGCAGTGACTGCATTATTTGAAGTTAGTAGGTCACTAGTCAAAAATAGGTATAGCAAAGGGCCGAGCACACTTCCTTGCGGGACCCCTGCTTTGATTTCATGTAGTTTCGAAAAGGTGGCATTATTAACTTTTATTCGGAAGTATCTATTACCCAAGTACGATTTCAGGATTTCAAAGTATTCGTTTGGCAGGAGCATTCCGATTTTGTATAGAAGACCCGCGTGCCATACTTTATCAAATGCTTGCGATACATCTACAAAAATCGCAGAGCATACTTTCTTTTCTTCCAACGCTTTTTCAATTTCGTTTGCAATCCGATGGACTTGGTCAATGGTTGAGTGGTTGAACCGGCACTGGTGCCTAGGAATAAT
The DNA here is from genome assembly GCA_920105625.2 of Clusia tigrina. Classification (NCBI taxonomy): domain Eukaryota; kingdom Metazoa; phylum Arthropoda; class Insecta; order Diptera; family Clusiidae; genus Clusia; species Clusia tigrina. Next base: position 30,682,450 of record OV050032.1, read on the forward strand.
GCATTTTTGTTCAATTGTAGGCATTAAACGTTTAATTAGCAGTATTTCAAAAACTTTTGAGATCATTGGCAGCCGAGACATTAGTCGGTATGAGGCCACACTACATGTCGGTTTGCCCGGTTTGAGGATCATTATAATTTCTGATACTTTCCGTATATAAGGGATGTATTTAAATTTACGGCGTTTATTATTTGCTTAATCTTGAGAGTACATTTTTTTGAAATCTGTTTCAGCAATTCTGGATTTATTAAATCAAAACCTGGGGACTTGTTTGATTTTAGGCCCTTGTTAATGATTTCGGAAACTCCCTCATCACATGTACATGGGATTTATGTCTCTAGGTCAGGCCGTTCTTTTTGCTCGATAAAGGCAGAGTATACAGAGTAAAGAAACTTAAACGTCAAAGGGCAAGGCAGCGAAATAAAGCAGACGGACGGTGTACATGTATCCACTGAAAATCGTGTTGAATCCACTCAAAATCGTGGTGAATCCACTCAGAATCGTGGTGAATCCACTCAGAATCGTGGTGAATCCACTCAAAATCGTGGTGTGTCCACTACGGACGCTTGCAGTGAAAAAGAGTTTCTTTTCTTTGTGTTCTCTGATGAAGGTGTCGTTTAGTTGTTCATTTATTGTAAATATACTTGCAAGGTGATCAGCGAATACTTCAGCTTTCTCCGCATGACTTCTGACCCATTTGTTGTTGTTATCATTGATTGATGGAATTTGTGCAACTGGTCTTCTAAACTATGCGTACATTTTCGCAGGGAATAGCTTGAGCTTCTTTCGTTAAATAACTGACTTATATATCTGTTGAATTCATCATTCTTTTTTTGTTTTATTACCAAACTCAGGTCTTTGGTTTTCTTATTCAAAGTTGCTTTATCACAAGGGGACCTCGTCTGGTGCCACCTTCGAAGAATTTTTCGTTTTTCTCGGATTAGATCTCTTATAAATTTAGGATACTTATGTCCTTTTACAATTCTGCTATATGTTGGTGTGCTATTCCATGCTGCCTGTTGAATTGTTTTATTTAACTTAAGAGCTTCGTTTTCAAGAGTTAAGGCGCTATTCAACTCAACTGATGTGTCGACTTGATCCTCCAGGAGTTTTGCCACAGTAGTTTTTTGTGTGGCCAAAGAATTGGCAAGTTATACATCGTGGCGTATTGGCTTGATTATGATTATACAATTCAGTATATCTTTTGAATATCATCAGTTGATTCAAAGCTTAGTAGAAACAAATCAAGAGGTTTCTTCGTTTTAAATTGCAGTTTATTGATGGCATTCAACGATTTGCATCCTTGGCCTTCAGGTTGGAAACAGTGTCTTTGGGACCATATGAGTGGTGAAGATTTTTCGCAATAACCTTGATAGATCGAATTTGTTTATTCTCACAACTGTGCCAGGAGATTTCTGTGTTTGAAAGTACTTTTGTGATAGATCTGTAGTCGTCAATATTAAATGTAGTAACTTTGAAGACTCCATTGTTTAGCAGTTTAATAAAAAATTCTTCCTTAGAATATTTTTTCATTAAATTGTATAGAGTTTGATACTCACGATCAGTTGTTATCGTGGAGGTAGTTTTGTCTTCCTAATGCTGTTATGCTCTACTTTTTATACCAGTATTTTGAATATTGGGCGAAGTTAAGGAAGTCTGGATGAGTTCGGGAGACGATTCGACTCGTCTCTTTTTATTTGGCCTTCTCGCTTTCAGGAGTCAATCGGTTTCACATGAGAGCCCCTCTTCATCGGTTTCATAGCATACGAGTACATTGCTTTGAACTTGGATGGGTCGGTTTGATTTACCCTCTTTCCAGTTTTTTAAAATCATATTTTCAGCTTTTAATTTATACCATTTCCTGTTTAAGTTCATAGCACATTGACTCCATTTTTGTAAGCTTTTGGTTAAGCAACCTTACTAAGTAATTTTCCTCATGTGGCTGACCACCACCGGAGGAGGTTCATCATCCATATCTCAGTATTTGAATTTTATTGTTTTATTTTATTTCTATTTTTTATAATTTTTCCCTCTTTTTAAATTTAAATTTAATTAAAAATTTTTCTTCCTTTTTTCTTGAAATGATTCTTGGCAACTTTATCGTATCAAGAAGAAGAGAGAAAATAAACAATTAAAAAATTAACAAAATCACTGCCTACTTTTTGGCTTCTAAATTTTGCTGATAATACGAAGCTGTTGCAGCGCGCCAAAAGTATTGTTTTTGTTTTAGCGGACTAAACGACTTGGTTTTTGTTTTTGTTCACTTTTTAGATTTTTCTGTTGTTTTGGAATAATCACTTTAAAGTGTCTCGCGGCACGCACTATATATTTGTATACACTTGGGCACGGTTTTTACAATTTTCCATGTTTTTATTTCAATTCACTAGTGCAATTTTTAGGAGTATAGTTTACCACTTCCGAGATTTGACAGGGTTGCCAACTCTCGCATTACATGGTGATGCAAATAGAGCATTGTCAGCCGCAACTGTACCCGTGATAAAATAGCCATTTAATTTCCATTTCTGGTTGATGCAGGAATAGAGAGAATGAAAAATTCGATATTGTTGGCTGTCAGAACATCCAATATACGAGTATGTCCTTCACATAGCATAACTGACATTTACAATTTGAGCTTCAGCTGTCAGATTAGATGGATGTGCGTGAGAAAGAGAAGAATATACATGACCCGCAAGGAATACTAATTCCAGCATGTATTTCGACTACTGCATAATTCAATTCCAGAATAGTTTCCGGGTAGGAAATGAAATATTCTCATGGAACAGATTGCCATGCAAATTATTCGAGTATATGGTTCGATCACTGGATTGTGTTAAAGACGAGTAATATAAAATTATTTGTTTGATGTTTTATGGCCCAATGTAATAGCAATTTAGTTAAGTAGAAGTTAAAACACTCTTATTCAACACAGTAGTGTAGCAAGTTCCTTTTTTTCTTGGAAGTCGCTCCTGCTATCAATTCCCAACTGCACCCTCTGACGTTGCTCGATCGGTTCTTTATAGTCAAACTCTCTTTTCCAGAAATTTATCCGATTTCGAGAAGGTGGTTCACAAGTTTATCCCGCATACTGATATACAATTCCCTCAATCTACAAACTTACTCTGAATAAAGGGTAAATTTCTGTAAAACTTTACTTGTAGCGATTTGGCTTTCATATTACTTGTATTTCGACAATGATAATATTACTAATAAAATTCTTTGAAGGGGACGGAATACTCGTACATATTCAAAGCTGAAGAACTTCTTACATATTCTGATCTCACTCTGGGTATACTACCTACCAATGAAATAAATTCATTCCTGCCACACAAGTTGCACAACAATCGTATGGCAGGATAGAATGGCATTATTGTACGAGTATTGACCTGTATTTAAATTATTGATGATGAAGCGATACCAAGAAGCACAGCACGCATCAGTCGGTCACTCTGTTTAAGTCGGAAAATGCGCTTCCTGCTTATTAAACTAACTCTGGCCCTAATTACGGTGTCTGGAAACGATCTGCATGATCGTGTGTTGGCCGGGGCGCCGGTTGAGAATGGTGGTCGGATCACCAACGGTTAATCAGCGTCAATCGGGTAATTTTCATACCACGTTGGTCTCGCCTTGCACATATCTCACGTGTCCACTGGTTGCTGCGGCGGCTCCTTGATCGGATCAACCTGGGTTCTAACTGCTGCGCACTGCACTCCAAGTGAGAGTGTACAAATTTCGCGCGTGAACAGAATAATAACCAACTTAAACAATTATAAAAACTGTGCCCAAGGGTGCACAAACATATTGTGCGTGTTTTGCAGTGCCGCGATTGACAGTGGTAAGTTCAATATAAAAAGTTGCAAAGTGAACCAAAATTTTTTCTGTTAATCCGCTAAAACAAAAACCATACATTTTACGCGCTGAATTAACTGTATAAAAAGCCAACATTTTGAAGCCAAAAAGTATGCAGTGATTTTCATGCTACGATAATTGCAAATAGAGTTGCCAAGATGCATTTCATATGATTATCTTGAGACAAAAAGCATTTAAACAATATTAGTAACAATATTTTCGTTATTTTCGTGAAGTTCGTTCGGTTGTAAATCAATCGCGGAGGCGATCGCTGAGACACCAATCCAACATTCGACTATATTAATCAAAGAATCTAGTTGGTAACAACGGACTCAAGAAGTGTGAGTGTAAATGAAGATATGTGGATGACAGTCAACTGGGTTATCTACATAATAACTAATATATAATATAATAACTAATAAAACAGTGCATATCAGAAAGAGCAGAATGCATACTTTAAGAACTCCACCACCGGGCGTCAGTTCTAAAGAATCAAAGTCAGCAGATGAAATGCAAAATAAGGCATTGCTACAAAAAATTGTGGACTGTAAAAATTTGTGTTCAAACTTAAAAAAGGAGATTTCTGCTCTTAAAATCTAAAATGAGAAAATTAAAATTAAATCTATAGGCAGTGTTGATAACCATGACATAATAATCAGTCAAACTAACAATAAAAACGATAATTCATATGAAACAGATGAGGAGGAGCTTGCTCGAGAGACAGACTGGATCCTTAAAAAGAAAAGGCCAGCTACAAAAAAAAAAGCGAGAGCCGAATCCTCTCCTGAAGTGATCACACAAAGTAATCCAAATGTTGCTAATCCAAATGTGATTAATACAAAATCGAATAAATCTGCAATTGTTAATAAAACACTTCGACCACCATCAATTGTTCTTAACGAACATAATGATTTTAAAAGCTGCATTCTATGCTTATCCCAACAATAAAAAATAAATTTGTTGTCAAATTGTAAAAATAATGGTGCTTCTAGAGTAAGTACTTTGGACTCATGCGACTACCGGTCTGTACAAAAATGCTTACAAACGAAAACATCCCTTGGTTTAGCTACGAAGACAAGCAAACCAGACCAATAAAAGTCATCGCTAAGAATCTTCATTATTCGTATGACCAGAAATCAATGGTAAATGAATTGCAAAGGAACACCAAAAAATTAGGTCCAACAAACTATCATAGGCTTCTAAAAGAATCATTTTTGGACGATATGTGTATTGATTCTACAAAGCCATATACAAGAAATGGGGTCGATGAGATAAACGCCGCGCCTCCCACTAATATAATCACTTCAAGGTACCCAACCGAAAATTGCCGTAGATATTCTCCTAATAATGATTTATGAAGAAAACATCCCAATTGTTTAACTCGCACGCACAAGGAAAGGTAAAGGGTATTTCCATTTCGGTATAACCCGACTTCAGACTTATTTACTCCTTTCCACTGCTTTTAATGTAAAGAGCTACCGAGGGTCTCCTTGCAAGTTGTAAGTCATTGGACTTCCAGAACAATTTACAGGTATGACTCGGAGGTATGTGACCTGTTAAAAGAAGGTTACATCTCAGAATGTTTTTGTTTTCGACTGGTGAAAAGCTTATTTTGAATGCTTTTATTTAGAGCAATATTCATCGGGGCCCTTAGTATATTAACATACGAGTATGCCTTCTTGACGGCTACCCCCACATTTCTTCTATGGGTCTGTTCCATTCGATTAGCACTTCACAGCGGAGGTTTAGCCATTCCACAGCGGAGGTGATAGAACACCACCAGCGTGCCAGAGATTTTTCAATTTCTATCAATCAATGAGATCAATTCGGATTCTGTAAATCACAAGAAGTCAGGGAATTAAATCCACTGGCTGTATGGCGCCGTCGGGTTTCCGTGACTTCTTTATGTCGACACTTTCTTTTCCACAAACTATTTGCGCCTTATTAGTAGCTTACGATGCAAACTCGAATCTACGTGTGACAACTTTCAAAAATTTTGGTCCCAGCGATTCAATGTATCAAAATAGGCCAAACTATTAAATGTTTATGCGCCACTGAAGCTTTGTTTGTCGCGCTTCCTTATTATACGGACATGAGCACTTCCTAGATAGACCTGGAAATTTCAGATTGTGAAAATTATGACCACTGAAGTGCTGTAGTTTTTACAGTGCGCAGACATCAGAGTCTTTGGTTGTCTGTCTTCTATAACTCAAATGATTCTTACAAGAACACTTTTACAAATCGCCGACTGATTGCTTTGAAGTGCATTTCAGGCCTGAAATTTGTGAAAGTAATTTTCTTTATCGCTCTAATACACTTAAAGTCATTCGATATTCCGGCGCTCGTTAAATGGCAGAACCAGTAATACATAATTTTTATCTTGCAATCGATGCCACGATAATGATATATATTGAGAAAAACCGATGTAATACTCAGAAAGAAAATAGTTGATTGAATGATGGAAAGCAAAAATTCTTCTTCAAAGTAATATTTTCAAATTATTACAATGGCAAGAGGAGATTCTACGTAGTCAAAATATTGTTTACTCAAACCAGATAAAGTGAAAACCACAAAACGTAATCCTATTTGGTAAAGAAAGAGAAACAACAACCGGAACACTCAAGGCAAAGTTATTATCAGCTTTGCACAGTTCAGTAGATACTTGTCCGCAAATAAATTCACACTGCTCCGAGAATATGCATACTATAGAAGGTTTTCGGTTCATATTCATACCAATGTTTTCTCTTTGTGTATATAGTATATATAGGGTTGCCAAGGGGGGCAGGTTCACGATAGGGTTTCCTGCTACTAACGGCTCATGTCTCTTAAATCTTCCTACTCTCACCTCCACGTGGTGCACCCTGGTAACCTGAGCAACCTAGGTGAAGATGTGGTAGCCAACCCATGTGGGATCCTTGGTCAGGGCCAACGAGAGAGGGAGCTTTGGTGAGGCCACTCTGACATATTCGGTTTAAGGATTCATCAAAGTGTGCGAGGCCAGGTGGGGTCTCGCATGTAGGAACGGTGGCGGAGGAGTACTATAGGTACCAACGGCAGCGCCCATACCTCCGAAGTGGGTTACCACTACCAAACAAAAATCCCTAGCTTAGGGTTGTGCGCTGGGCTTGGAACCCGCCACATAAAAAACAAATAATCCAGTGAATATAAGATTGAAGCCTCGGATGAAATACCCCACAACTGTTGACGACAACCCCCGCAAACGTTATAAAGAACACGATTTAAGGATATGCACCTGGAATGTCCGGACCCTTAATAGGGAAGGTGCCTCTATCCAGCTGGTTGACGTCCTCGAAAAATATAAAGCTGACGTCACCGCACTCCAGGAAATGCGATGGACGGGACATGGACGCTCAAAAAAAGCTACATGTGACATCTACTACAGCTGCCATGCGACGAAGCGCAGACTCGGTGTAGGTTTTGTGGTAAGCAAACGACTGCGAGATGAAGTCCTGGGATTTACCCCAGTTGACGACTGGCTTGCAACACTCCGCATTAAGGCAAAATACTTTAACATCAGCCTAATCTGCGCACATGCTCCGACGGATGAGAAAGACGAAAACACCAAGGATGCCTTCTACGATCAACTAGAAAAAACCTTCGATCGATGCCCCCGCCACGATGTAAAAATTGTGCTAGGTGACTTCAACGCCAAGGTGGGCAAAGAAGGCATTTTTGAACCAACCGTCGGTAAGTTCAGCCTCCACGAGCAGTCATCAGAAAACGGTTTGAGGTTGATCGACTTCGCCGTAGCGCGGAACATGGTAGTTAGTAGTACTAGATTCCAGCATCCCGATATTCATAAAGCCACCTGGCTGTCCCCTGATCATAAAACCAGGAACCAAATTGATCACGTTGTGATCGACGGCAGGCATGCATCCAGCGTGTTAGACATACGTACAATTCGAGGTGCCAACATTGACTCGGACCACTACCTTGTTGTAGCTAAGGTTCGCACTCGCCTCAGTGCGGCAAAAAACGTTCGCTTTAATTCGCAGAGGAAGCTTGACGTCGGAAAGCTACAATCGCTACAGACAGCTACCGCATTTGCTTCTCGGCTCTCGAATATGCTGACGGATTCTCCCCCTGATTTCGATATTTGCGCGCAGTGGTCGCTTATATCCCACTCCATGCGCACGGCCGCTGAAGAGGTGATTGGCTATCACCGCCCGAAGAAAAACAGCTGGTATGACGAAGAGTGTCACAACGCAGCTGCAGAGAAATACGCAGCATACCAACTCATCCTGCGATCGGCTACAACGCGAGCTGCTAAGGAGCGATATCGAGAGAAGAGAAGGGAAGAGAAGCGTCTTTTTAGGCGCAAGAAACGAGAAGCCGAAAAGAGAGAATGCGAGGAAATCGAGATGTTTGGCAGAAGGAATATGGCTCGAAAATTCTACGAACGTGTGAGGCGCCAAACGGAAGGTTTTAAGACAGGAGCCAATTCCAATTCCTGCAAAGACGAAAACGGGAATTTAGTGAGGGATGTCCAGAGCGTACTCACGTTATGGAGGGAACACTTCTAGAAGCTGCTGAATGGCGACAGCGCTAATGATAGCAATGAAGATGTACCCGACCCCACAGTTGCTGACGACGAACATGAAGTAGCGCCCCTCGACTATGACGAGGTCTTGCTAGTTATTAGGCGGCTCAAAAACAACAAAGCCGCCGGAGCTGATGGTATACCAGCGGAGCTATTCAAGGCTGGCGGCGATGAGCTCACGAAACGCATGCACCAGCTCATCTGCAAAATATGGTCGGAGGAATGCATGCCTAGCAACTGGAACTTAAGTGTGCTCTGCCCAATCCACAAGAAGGGTGATCCGGCAATCTGTGCCAACTACCGCGGGATCAGCCTTCTGAACATCGCATATAAGGTCCTGTCGAGCGTACTCTGTGAAAGGCTGAAGCCCATCGCCAATGAACTGATTGGGCCTTATCAGTGTGGCTTCAGACCTGGTAAAGGCACCATTGACCAAATGTTCACACTACGCCAAATCCTGGAGAAAACCCTAGAGAAGCAGATTGACATACACCACCTTTTCGTCGATTTCAAAGCCGCATTTGACAGCACCGTAAGGAGTCAACTATATGCCGCTATGTCTGAATTTGGCGTCCCTGCTAAGCTAATTCGGCTGTGCAAAATGACGCTAAGCACCACCACTGGCTCAGTTAAAATCGGTAATGACTTGTCCGAGCCGTTTGTTACTGAGCGAGGATTCAGACAAGGTGACTCCTTATCGTGTGTTTTCTTCAATCTAATGTTGGAAAAAATCGTACGTGCAGCAGGTCTAAATCGCACAGGCACTATCTTCCACAAGAGTGTCATGTTACTGGCGTATGCTGATGATATTGACATCATTGGCCATAACAGCCGCGCCGTGAGTGCTGCATTTTCCGGCTTGGAGAGAGAAGCGAGGCGAGTGGGTTTAGCGGTGAACGAGGACAAAACGAAGTACTTGGTGTCAACACACAAAGAGTCTCAGCGTCTTGGACACCACGTCACTGTTGGCGACTACAACTTTGAAGTTGTGAAGGATTTCGTTTATCTGGTAACCAGCATCAACACCACGAATGATGTCAGCAAGGAGATCAAGCGAAGAATCACTCTTGCCAACAGGTGTTACTTTGGGCTCAGTAGGCAATTGTGAAGCAGAGCCCTCTCTCGACGAACAAAAATTACGCTCTACAAAGCCCTCATCCTTCCCGACCTGCTTTATGGTGCCGAAACCTGGACGATGACAAACAACGATGAGCGAGCTTTGGGGGCGTTCGAGAGAAAAATTCTTCGAAGGATCTATGGTCCTATATGCGTCTACGGAGAGTATCGTATCAGATGGAACAACGAGCTGTATGAGCTGTACGCCGACATTGATATAGTTCAGCGCATTAACACAGCGGCTGCGCTGGCTGGGACATGTTGTGCGAATGGATGAAAGTGCTCCGGCGAAAAAAGTATTTGAATCGATGCCGCCGGGTGGCGGACGCAGGAGGGGGAGACCACCACTACGTTGGAAGGACCAACTTCAAGAGGACCTGGCTGCACTTGGTGTTTCCAATTGGCGCCAGCGTGCGCGAAGCAGAGACGACTGGCGAAGGCTGATAAGGCGGCAATGATCAGAAATGGTTGTACGCCAATTATGATGATGATGATGATGTATATAGTACATGATTACCTCCATCTTCAATATACTTGCGAATGCTCCAATGTTCCATCGCATTAGACATATGTACTTGTATATCATCGATATATACTTGACGCTAAGATAACGTGTCAAAACAAGACCATAAAAATGCAATGGGTATACGAGATGAACCCTGGCGATATTGGATACATTCAATAAGAATCATTACATTTTGTAGGAAGGTTTTCATATCGCTAGTACTACGTATAGGTGGGAGTGGCAGCTGAAATAATCCTCCAACAATTGTCATTATTATATATTCCTCAAATAATTGTCGTTATATATTATGGTCCATTTCTTGTGCCATTATAGTATGTTCATAAATCTTGTATATAATATGGAGCTATACATATATGTTAATGCTGGGTGTGGCAATGAAGTTATCCTGCCCATTTTCGGTTCAAGTCACAGTATTCAACGCTATTTTACGCCCTGGGCACTATCCTCAATGCTGGAAGATTTCGAAAATAATAATGATCCCGTAGCCAGGAAAGGATGTTGCACAGGTTTGTTCATATAGACCGATTAGTCTACTGCCCACCTTATCTAAAATCTTCAAAAAATAGTTCATCGGCAGGTCTTCCAGTATTTAAATAAAAACAATGTAACTCCCCAATACCAGTTGGGCTTCCGTGAAAAGCATGGAACGATAGAGCAAGTGCATCGCATAGTCAGAGTTATGTGCTCAGCATTCGAACAAAAGAAATAGTGCTCTGCTGCATTCCTTGACATTGCGCAAGCCTTTGATAAGGTGTGGCACAAAGGGGTCATATATAAACTTAAAGAAATTCTTCCAGAAACTATTCGAAACCTTCATTAAAAGCAGAAAATTCATGGTAAGCCGAGGTGACGACTCTACATCCGACTACTTTGATATCCAAGCAGGAGTCCCTCAAAGCAGTGTGCTTGGACCACTACTGTATTTGCTTTTCACAGCTGACATGCCCACTTCCGATCACACGGCTATATTCACATTTGCCGATGATACCGCCACACTGAGCACAAACAGCTCCCATCTTGAATCCTCGCAATGGCTTCAGAGCCACTTACTGTCAGTTGAACAGTGGCTTAACAAATTGGAGGATAAAGGTCAACGAAGCTAAATGTACACACCTAACATTTGCCTTAAGGAAGGACACGTGTCCCCCTATTCGTATCAATGGTCAAAACATTCCACAACTCTCTGGCATAAAGTACCTGGGAATCTACTTAGACAGACGATTAACCTGGACTAAACACATTGACTCAAAGTGTGCTCAGATTAAATTGAAACTCCATTCCTTGAATTGGCTACTAAATAGGCATTCACACCTTGCCTTAGAATATAAGGTACTAATTTATACTAGTGTCATTAAGCCTATATGGACATATGGGATTCAATTGTGGAGCACCGCATGTCCGTCAAACAGGGAGAAACTCCAACGCCTCCAATGAAAAATTTTGAGAATGATCACCGGTGCTCCATGGTACTTGAGGAACATAAACATCCACCGTGACCTGAATATACCCACGATTAAAAATGAACTGGTGAACACCTACAAAGCCTACGCTCTTAAATTGGAAAATCACCCGAACTGCTTGGCGAGGAGCCTACTAAAGCTTCCCTCTACAAGACGCCTCAAAAGGATATATACCTTAGACTTGATTTAATAACGTCTTATTGCATGCTGTGAAAACACCAAATATTCGATCCAATGGCTGAGGATATTACCTAGATATGTAAATATAGTCTTGTAATCTTAGAAAAATTACTGTTAGTTTCTTAACAAAGAGAGATTCGGTAAATAAATAGATGTTAAAAGAAAAAGTTTCGGTTGAGCACATAACACTGGCACTGATCCATCATATAAAAATTCGTCGATAAATTATTTTGTATAAAGGGTGTTTTTTTAGACGTTTCGGAGTTGGTCTTTTTGACAGCTGTCACTTGATTTATGCTCAGTTTGGTTTGCCATTTCATAGAATTGAAGCCGAACGACCATCAAGCGTGTCGCACGTTCGGTGAATGGGTCCAAAACGAGACGACCACCGATACCGATTTTCACAAGAAAATTTTGTTCAGCGATGAAGCTCACTTTTGGTTGAATGGGTACGTTAATAAGCAAAATTGTCGCATTTGGAGTGACGATAATCCACAAGCCATTGTTGAGACGCCGTTACATCCTCAAAAAGTCACTATTTGATATTCTCTGTGGGAGAAATCATTGGTCCATATTTCTTCAAAAATGAAGCCGGCCAAACTGCTACAATCAATGGGGACCGCTATAGAGCCATGATTAATGGCTTTTTCGTGCCTGAATTGGAGAATGTTGATGTGGATAACCTTTGGTTCGAACAAGACGGCGCTACATGCCATACAGCCAACGAAACAATCAATTTATTGAAGGAAACTTTTGGTGAGCGCATCATCTCGCGTCGTGGACCTGTGGCGTGGCCTCCAAGATCGTGCGATTTAACACCGCTGGACTATTTTTTGTGGGGTTATGTGCAGTCGCTTGTCTACGCAGATAAGCCCGAGATGATTGACGCCTTGGAAGAAAATATTCGGCGCGTTATTGCTGGCATACGGCCCCAATTGCTGCAAAAAGTGGTCGAAAATTGGGCCTCTCGGCTGGAATTTATTCGAGGCAGCCGCGCCGGCCACTTGCCCGAAATCATTTTTAAAACATAATGGCAAACCCTTATCTTTATAATAAAGCTAAATTCCTGGCCATAACATAAAATTATATGCATTTTATTTCTGCTTGAAAACCACATGTCTAAAAAAACACCCTTTAGAAGCCCAGTTATAAATATGTGTGAATTGTGGGCGTGGAATTATAAGTGTGCTGTCCTTTCTTGGCACTCAATCTAGTGTCAATCCAATGTACTTGACTACTATTATTTTTTACTATATCATCAATAGGATAATTTTGATTGGGGTCCCGTGAGTTGCTTATATGGTAGGTAAGCGAACCAACCACATTTCTTGCATATGAGTTCATGGTGCCAACCTGCTTGTTTATTTATTTTTTTTCTTTAACCTAAAAGATTAAACGCATTAGTCAGAGATCAATAGTAAAACTGAAAATAAAATAATTAAAAAATTGTTATAGACGCCATGCTGACTATTTACTACCCGTTCGAGTACCGTGTCAATGTAGTCAATGCTATGCTTTCTCCGTTATTAATTTAGCTTAACTTGGTTAAGATTTATAATAATAGGCAAATAAAGCGGCTAGAACAGCAATGCCGAGGTAGAACGAAACTAGCTCCTTCAGCTTCCATATGCAACGCAGACAAATTTCAATTGTTTCATAATAATACATGTCCAACACTAGAGATAGGTTAGGTTGGGAATGCGTGTGCGGATACGAAATATCCGCACTTCCACTCGGAGACATCTATGTCCATTGTGACTGCCTTCAAAAATTCCAGGAGGCGGCATACTCGTCCTTACCCTTGATTTCCGTAAACATAAACGTACCATCCCTATTAAACCAGAAGATCCGATAAATCCACCTTCGTTATCTCTGTCAAACTTGTGAAGAAGCGTGACCCCACATTAAAGTCGTTTCAACTGTAGTCTTGGACATTGATATAAAAAGTGATGAATCGACTCTGTCTCTTCCTCATCATGGCAACTCCTGCATAGCCCGCTCGACAGCATACGCCAATGTTGAAGCATTGTTGCGATAGCACAATGCCCGGTAATGACCACCGTAAGCACCCTTACTGATGGTTTGTTGAGCCCTAAGAGAACTTTCGTTCTCACCATGTCTAACCTAGGCCATAAGGCCCTTGAAACTTCACAGTCATCACGATTAGTCGTTAAGATATTTGTCACTGCAATAGTGAATTCATCTACGTTCCTAAACAGTTCGCATATCGGGATTTGTATTGAGGTATCTGCTTCGTTAGTGTCCATTTCAGAGCCCCTTCTGGCCATCTCGTCCGCTAATTCATTCCCTTCTATATCGCTATGTCCGCGAACCCAGCAACACTAGAGATAAGTCCACACACTAGAGATAGAGTGAGGTTCTGGGAAGCTACGAAAACGCTCGAACGGCGTCTCGAGCCCGCGGCTGAAATAAATAAGGACCAAAAGTAGTACTGTAGTAAATGGAAGATGGCACTTGCACGCACATGATAAATTACAATTAATTTGCTCGCACAAAACAGACGACAATACGAGTAATACAGCAGGTAATGTCCTCGTATTGCAATTTCAATTCAATACCGACTCCTTTAGTTTCTACGAGTATATCGCATAAGTACTTTCTACCGACATTCACCTTTTGTAGGTTACAAACATGTCACCAACTGAAATATACACAATCAATCGTGGGTAGTGTGTAGAAACACAATCAAATACCACAGATAACGACATATAAATCCCAATCGCAGCTGATTTGCGATTCCATTCGAAACCTACCGAAATCGTTGTACGACGATACGTGTACTCGTAGTAAGTTGATAACTGCTTTCGCAAAGATATCACAATGGAAAACAGCGAAAGTGGTCTATATAAATGAGCATAGTACATCGAGTAGCATTATCACAAATAAAAACGAACCCAGTTCCAAACCCACTGAATTTGGCCTTGAATTTTGAACGTAGACTTGAAATTATTACCACTCATTCCAGGTGCACCAAATAAAGAGATGAATAAACTGTTGTGGTGTGTTTTGTAAGAAACCGTTTGAACTGTGTGCAGCCTATTGATTGAAGTTTCTGTGTGCTACGAATATTTCTGTACCACGGCATCGATTGAAGTTTTTTTAGATCTCACACCTCTTCACATTCATATCCAGTCCCAAGCGAGGAGGGCCATTCTAAGGACAAAAGATAGGGTCGCCTCAGGTAGTTGGCTAAACCGCAAGAAGTTTGTTATTTAAACTAGACAAATTCCTCAAATTTCGTTACCGTGGGGACACAATGCATCCAAAGTTTAGTTTTATAAAACGATTCAAAACCGAACTCAGTAATAAAAAGATAAAGATAAAGGGAAGGTATATCAAAAACGATTAGATTAACCCGAATAATATAGCATGGTACAAGGACTGTTCATTTATTGATGAAGGAGCCGGAGCATGTGTATTTGGGTCGGGGAAAAGATACTCGGAAGTGCTAGTCAAGCACAAGAATCTTTCAGATAGGTGCGTTTACTTCAACCTTGAACGTAACTCGCGGAGCAAAAGAATAGCCATCCTGACTGATAGTCAGTCAGCAATTAAGGCAGTCATCTCTAGCCAGGTAACATCAAAACTTGTGATGGAGTGTCTTGATAAGCTGAACATCCTGGGCAAAAACAATCAGGTATGGATCTTATGGTCACGGTCACGTGGGTTTTTCTGGTAACGAAATTTGAGACAAACTTGCCAGGAAGGGATCAGCTTTTCCGCTTGTAGGCCCGGAACCCGTTTGTGATTTAGGAAAGCGTAACTTCGCCTCATTCATTCAGAAAGTAGAAGACAAACAAAAGAGTGTATACTGGGACAATTTACCAGGGTTATCACAATCAAAATGTCGTATAGAGGAGACCTATAACCAAAAACGTTTCAAGGATTGTATGGAACTAAATAAGAATAATTTCAGAATCACTACAGGAATTCTGACAGGGCATTATAGGCTGAATTATCTCCTAGCAAGGCTGGGAATTTACTCTAATGGGGTTTTCAGGGTTCGCAGGGAAGAAGAGACTGCGAAACACGTGCTGGGATCATGCTCGGCACTAATGCACAAACGAAAGAAACATTTGGGTACTCATCTAATACCGAATGAAGAAATAAGACTCAACAAAATAGGCTTAATACTAAAATTTATTGAGGAAACTGGACTCGGAGAAATACTCTGAATCCACGAAGGGGGTGCAATAGATCTCCAAGGTCGGAGTGCAAGATCCCTCACTAATAATAATAATAATAATAATAATGCTACGGAAAGGTTTGGAGTTGAAGCAGAGTGTTCTTGGTCGTGTTTCTATGTAAATCACTCAAATGTGTTCTTCCTTTGATAAGAGTACACCATAAAATTTATCATCATTACTTGTATGACTCCTATTTCAAAAACTTACCAAGTACACATACTTATTCTCAACCATTTCATATTAAAATCTGATTTACAATTTTCTTGTTCTATTTCTAGTCAACTTAACACAAATAAAATATTTCTCCTCCGTTCACCGGTTGTGCCACTACATGGAAGCTATTATCCTTATTAATCGTTGCTAAGCTAAGTCCCCTCATGCTCTTTTCTATCGAATTGAATAATATACCCTAACATTATAGATCAAGCGTAGATGTGGTAGCAGAACTACCTTCCCCAATTTCCATCCAGTGGTATACAAGGGCACCGTGGTTCATTAAGACAATTCAATTATAAAAAAATCAATGTTCTAAAGGTGTGTATTGTGGGCATGTCAAAGGACTTGTCGCCCAAATTTCTACAGAATCTTGTACAGACTAAAAGTGTGTTACTACCAATTGGTAATAAAATATCAATAATATGATGATGAATTATGAGTTTTGCCGATTTGCTGATCTTTATATAGATATATGGTTGCCTCTTTAGGTTCAGGTAATGCTTATGCCAAGTTTACTCAGAATGGAATTCTAATCAATATATTATTATTATTATTATATCTTACACCATAACTAATTATGACTTCAAAGGGTTGGTGAATGAGTACTAGCTACTGAGGCGACTCGAATAGAGACCAATTTTTTGGGGAAAAGCATTTTTGAAATCAAACCTGGGAGACAGGATTTGAACCTGCGACACCCTGAGTGTGAGTCTGGCATGCTTACCACTAGACCCGAGTGGGTGGTCTTAGGAATGCCATGCTATGTCATAGACACTCAGGCTTTCACAGTTTAAGACGTGACAAATTGTATTTTTATATTCCCTTTTAATATTGTTTGCTATTCTTCCCATTTCCTTTTCCTCCTCTTCCAAAAACTCGCATATGAACTGTCAATACGGGTGCAGGTCTTTCATATAGCTACAGGCAAATAATTATGCCTAACACTATTCCAATATAAATACACCCAATATATTTTATGGCCCACTATTTACATGGTGTTTTCAATCAAATCACAAGGCATTTGAAGTGACTTCAAAATGGTTTTAAACACGTTACCCAATCCGATAATTGTTGCCAATATAATTATCTTCAAAACTTTGGTTTGTGTCCTTGACAGAGGGCACACGCTCGGGCCCATATATTGCTCCGTTTGTAAACTGTTTCCAGCTTGTGTTTGGGGGTACGCTAAGAGTTCTTACTACTCTCACTGTGTTAGCCGCCAGTCTAACGTCTGCGTTGGCTCGTTTTGATAAGATTGGGGATTAAATACCTAAATATTGGTTAGACCGTATATAACAGAACTGTTCTAAAGTAATATTTTAAACTCAAGCATTGAAGACTTTTCAATAATTTCATGCTTCCGAATTAATTGCGCCTTATCTAAAATGTGACATTTATAACGCAGGTAGTCCTCATCTAAATTGCACCACTTGAACGTTTATAGCTGTTCGTTGTTATTGATTGGGAAGCACGGACTAACAAATAATGGACGTACGCCCCGGAGTGCTATAGTAGAATTAACGTTACTATTAATGGATAAGATAATTTGTCAACAGTTATAAATCGGCACTCGGTACTCGGCAAATGGTATATATACCGACCACAGTTTGCATTGAATTCAGTAGTGGATTTTTCTTCTTCTAAAATGAAATTGTTGATTGTTCTATGTTTGGTGCTCGCCACCGTCTCGGCTGGCAGACTGTCCAATCTGAGACAGCAGTTGCCCTTGCCACCGATCATGGAAATGGATCATGTGGAGGGACGCATAACCAACGGAGAGTTGGCTAAGGCCGGCCAATTTCCATACCAAGCCGGATTGAGCTTAACATTCGGAAAATCTAGTGCCTGGTGCGGTGGTACCGTGATCTCATCGCGTTGGGTCCTTACTGCTGCTCATTGCGCGGACGGTGCTGATGATGTTACCGTCTATCTGGGAGCGATCGATATTACTAACAAAAATGAGGAAGGTCAGCAAAGAATCATAACCTTTAAGAATAAAATCTTCGTGCATGAAGGCTGGAATCCAGAAACTCTCGCGAATGATATTGCCCTAATTAAGTTGCCCGTGGAAATCGAGTTCAACGGTAAGTGGAGATAATGGAAATGCACCACAATTCTTGCTTTTATATACGAGTATGTTCTTGTATTAGATCGCATCCAACCCGCTAGTTTGCCACTGAGAAACGCTTCCAATTACGAAAGCGAGCTTGTCTGGGCTTCAGGTTGGGGGAAAGAAAGCGACAGTTCCACCTCTGTTTCCCAATACTTGCGTTACATCCAAATTCCAGTTATCAAGCAAAAATCCTGCAATTATTATTACTTTGGCGTGATCAACGGCAACCAGATGTGCATTAGCGGCCAGAACGGTAAATCCACCTGCAACGGTGACTCTGGTGGTCCATTGGTCCACAAAGAGGGTACCAAAAACGTTGTGATTGGCGCTACTTCCTTTGGTATTATTTTGGGCTGTGAGAAAGGTTTTCCAGGTGTATTTACACGTGTCACTGCTTATTTGGATTGGATTGAGAAGATCAGCGGCATTCCGTGTCCATAAGAAGGAGGTCGAATGTGGATAACTATAGAGAAAGGCACTGCTATTGTAAATTAGTAACTGTTTTGGTATTAGTTAAATTGAAGCAATGGAAGCAATGTAAGCATATGTGTATATATGTATATATATACATATATGTATACATATGTTGCTGTACATATATCGAATCAAACCATGCAGAGATGTTACTTAATTTTTAATTTATTAGAATTATTAAATAAAATGCATATGAATTTGCCAAATGTTTGCCTTTCTCGTGACATTTTAAATGAGAAGTTTGGAATCTAGTATTATTCCTAGATATTTATCCTCCCCTGATAAACTAATGTCCACATTTCGGAGTTTGATTGGATGCATATGCGGTAATTTACTTTTCCGAGTGCGGTTTATGTTCAGTCCCAATGAAGTGCACCATTCTAGAGTAATGATGAGCCCTCTTTGTATTGAGTCACAAAGAGTGCTTTCAAATTTGCCTCTTGCGATTATTACAATGTCATCGGCATATCCTTGACAGGTGATTCCGTTGTGCTGTAGCAAATCAAGTAGTTCATCTATCACTAGGCTCCGCATGAGTGGGGAAAGTACTCCTCCCTGCGGGCACCGTTTTGTGCAGAGCACTTCTATTGCGGTATCGCCCGCATCAGTCTCTATTACTTTCGTTTGCAGCATAGAAATCACCCAGCGGGTTATGGCTGTCTCTGTATTATTTCTGCGGAGTGCTCTTCCAATCGCCTTATGCGAGGTATTATCGAAGGCTCCTTCCATGTCAAGAAAAACACAAATGGCGATTTCTTGATTTTCTAATGCGGCTCTAATGATATCAGTTAGCGGATACATAGCGGTCTCCATGGACCTTCCTGCTCTGTATGCATGTTGATATCGATTGAGCGGTGATATGACTAACGTATGTGTTCTTAAATAATTATCCAAAATTTTCTCCATTGCTTTGAGTACAAAGGAGGTTGGACTTATGGGTTTAAAAGGCTTTGGAGAAGAGAAATCCTTCTCTATCTTTCCAACCTTCGGTATAAATGTAACTAGTGATTTCCTCCAGATTACTGGAATATTTCCTGTCTCTAAGATTATGCTGAATAGCTTTACCAGGTGCGGACCTTGTAACGACTCTATTTCGGCTGGGGTAAAACTCAGCGAGTTCCAGGGGTCGTATACAGAAATTAATGTTAGAAAGCGGGCGTGTACTTATATGTATGTGGTATACTTTATTTAATTCATTTACTTAGTTACAATTGTTTATAGTTTAATTACTAATTTAATTTACATTAATTTATTAGTTTGACTAAATTAATTAGAATTAAATGATTTTACTCTGCTAATTTAATTAACTTAAATAATTGGACTTGCTAATCGCTTGGGGCCTCGTCTGTGTGGTCGCGGTTGGTAGTGCTAGTCTCCGCGAGAATCGGTAGAATCATAAACTCGTGGGGCGGTCTTAGCGTTGGAGTAAGTCTAGTCTTGTGTAAAGAGTATACTTTACCTTGGTGCTACTGGTGCTGGAGTCTTGCTGTGGTGTGTCTTGCCTGACTGCTGCTGGATGGGAGAGTGCCTCACTGTCCGGTTCGCTTCGCTTATATAGCGAAAGCTTGCCATGGGATCAGTGCTTGTTGTTATTGTGGTCCAGTTGTCCTTAGGCCACCTTCAACTTCTGCTGGTTAACCACCTTGCTGTAATACCTCTAGTTGTCCAGCAGAGTTGTTGCTTGCAGTAGTGTGGCCTGATTGCTGCTGTTATTTGTCGTGTTGTTGTTGTTGTAGAAACATTTCTTCGTACTCTGCCTGTTTACAGCTTTGCGTTTGCGATCGGTTCGCGTATGTGTGGTGCGCTCTCGTTGTCATCCATGCTCCGCCTTCGGTCGCTGTAGTGTTGTTGTTGTTGCAGAGATTGGTTTGCACTCTGCCTGCTTACTGATTTGCGTGTGCGATCGGTTAGTGTGTGTGTGGTGCTCTTTCGTGTTTCTCTGTGTTCCGCCTTCGATCTTGTGTTGTTGTTGTTGCAATAAATATTTATTTGTACTCCGCCTGTTTACTGCTTTGCGCTTGCGATCGGTTGACGTGTTTCTGTTTCTCCATGTTCCGCCTTCGGTCGCTGTACTGTTGTTGTTGTTGTTATAAATTCTTATTTGTACTCCGCCTGCTGAATGTG
Organism: Clusia tigrina; assembly: GCA_920105625.2. Taxonomy (NCBI): domain Eukaryota; kingdom Metazoa; phylum Arthropoda; class Insecta; order Diptera; family Clusiidae; genus Clusia; species Clusia tigrina. Next base: position 30,703,274 of record OV050032.1, read on the forward strand.
TTATGTGTGTTTCTATCTCGTTTTCTTCCGCCTTTGGTCGCTGTAGTGTTCAGTATAACACTTTACGTTTCTGAGATCATTAAATCCTTTACGCTTATTGGTCAGATCGTCTGTGCGTAAATGTTTTGTTGTTGCATTTAGCGTGGGAGGTGGTTACTTTTTGTTAGGCTGTGGGATGTTGCATGCTGGGTATGAGTTTTGTGTGCGGAAAATACTTGTAGTATATTCCGTCCTCACAACCTTTATTCCTTTCTGTAAAAGGGCGGGCAATATGCAGTCTAATCCTGGTGTCTTGTAGGCGTCAAAAGTGCCAATGCCAGCACAATAGATTTTTGATTACCACCAATGTGGGTCCATGCCTCGATTTCAACCAAATCTCGAGTCATAAATTCTGAATTACATAGTTGGTGGAGTTGTTTACCATTGCGCAGGCACCAGGTTTCTCGGACCTGGGATCCCAAATTACTTTAGTTTCTCTCTCTGTTAGTCCTCTTACCTGTCCCATATAGTGTCAGGGTTCCTGTGTCAGCGCCGCCCCAGATTTTCTTGAGTGAACTTCCGTGCGATGACAACCGAGGCTGCTTTGGCGTGGTGGAGATTCACCTGTGCCACGCTGAAACAGATGTCTTCCATTTTCGCAAAAGGGATTAGGGGTTGGGTTACTGCCTAATCTATTTTGCACATCTCCCTCCTCCGACAATGATTGCTCGCCTCCATCTTCCAGGTTCAGCATGGCTAGGTCTATGCCCTCAGTCAGCTCCTGTGAAGTCGGAATTTCTGTTGTGGGACCAGGGTCATCGCTCTTTTGTGGTTCGCCACTCCTTGTTGTCGGTGAGGATGGTGCGGCTTCTTTGCAATGTGGACATGCACCTTCCCGAAGCGGAATTTGCGGAGGCCGCTATTGGATTTTATGGCTTCGATTGAATCTATCGCGGCGGTTATCAACTTATTTGTTGGAGCCATGTCGAGGTATTCTCGTCACAGCAGTCGATCAGTAACATTCCTGGTTTGAAGTGTATCCCTTCGGAAACCAGCGATGATGGCCAACCTTTCGCAACTTCCGATATTATAGCTTCTTCTAAAGCTGTAAGAGCTTCAGAGCTAAGCATCTGCTGGGGATATTCCTTCACTAGAACCGCCACTCGGATGCCTTCAAGGGCGTGCGCGTAGGTGATGTTACGCTTCTGGCGAGGGTGGTTGATAGCCTTCGTCGCTGTCCCTGGTGGATATTTGTCGAAGTGTTTCGCTCTCTTTACCTCGATCTTCTGGGTTAGAGTGGTCTGGTCATTCTTTCTTTTCAGCTGTTGAGGGAGAGGGTTGTTAGCGGTATGAGGGTTGGTAGCGGAAGATTCCATTTAAAACCGGATCCACTAAGACCTCTTTTCAGTGGATCATCTAAGCCGCCTGGCTCTCGAAGAACTGGTAGCTTCGCAAAGCGTTTCTTTGTTGTCTCTGGCCCTTTTGCTATTGCTCCCTTCTCATATTTTTCCTTCCGCTCAGTGGGGTTCCCTGAATGAGTGGGTTTTGATGGGTTGGCCGTAGTTCCTCTCGAGTGCAGGTTTCCGCGACGGGTGGTAGGATCATTTCCTGGCCTAGGAGTCTGATGACGAAAGAATACGTCTTTTGCACGCTCCGCGCCCACAACCAAGGCATCAATACAACAAATTGGTGTATTCTTTCCCACACAAAGAGTAGGAAACGGGCAAAAAGGAGGTTCTACTTTTGTGGTGCGTTTAGATTAGAAGTCTGCTAATGTTTTGGGATCGAAGTATATGAATCGCTTCAATATCACCTTTAGAATGATAGCCTTCCGTGTCTTACCTAGAAACTGATTATCATACAGATATTCGAAAGGCGCTTCTGCTCTTCTAAGAGCAATTCAGTAACCGTGGGTATATAAGGACCTTCTCTGTGGTCTTGAGGAGGTAAAGGAAGTAGTAGGCCTATAATCAGACTTATAATAACTTCTCATCTAGCGGTGGCCATATTAAATAAATTTTGCATCTCCTATAATGAGATATAATGTGATGCGTGATTGCGTCGGCGTACTTTCCTAATGACGTTATTCTGACGCCTACTCCAAAAAGCAGAAGGACCTCGAATAGGACTAGTTTTAGAAACTTTTGCAGCAATATCGATTCACTAGCGGACTAGGCTGGATTAGTTAAGATTCAACAGAAGGACCGCTCTCTAGGTTCGGGGCGCTCAGCAAACCTGATGGCACTGTTACCGAAAGGCGCAGTGAGACATTTTGTTTATTATTTGAGTACATTTCCATGGGAATCAAGTCATGTTTGCACCACAGTCACACAACATTGACGACAGACTATTTATGGCGATTACTTCGTGGCGGGACTGGTGTGTTGCCAGGACTATGGCGAATGAAGATGCTATAAAATATGCCTTTGTATCATTTGACAACTTCAAATCGATCTGTCTCCATGACATTTATCCAATCATGTTGGAGCAGAGCATTGAGCTGGTGGTTAGTTTACTGAGGTGTATTTTCACTTCGTGCTTAGCGTTGGCATATATGCCACATCCCTGGAAGTTTTCCAAAGATTACTTTATCCCAAAACTGGGAAAGGGCAACTATGCCAACCCTAACAGTTGCAGACCCATTAGTATGATGCCTTTTATGCTAAAAAGAAAGACTGGTTGAGCTTCGCATGCGTAAAGGGTCACTCAAGGCAAGCCTTCTGTTTTCATTTAAGAACGCTTATTAGAGCGGGAAGTCCTGCGAGACTGCACTGCATGATGGCGTACTCTCTCCATTACCCTGTTATATGGTCATTGAGAGACCCTCCTCTAAAGATTCTGGTATCTAGGGTAAAACATATACAGATGATGTAGCCTGCGTAAAGTCCAGTCTACTCTGAATATGATTGACATATAATGTGAGGCAAATGGTCTATCGCTCAGCCACATTAATTTAGCCTAGTTCTCTTTACTAGGAGGTCTAGTTCTGCCAACATTTACGGGAGTCATAATCCAGCTGTCAATGGAGGTGAACTATTTTAGGGAAGTCCTTGTTAGTATGCTGCTCTGAAAATCTCACGTTGACCTTAAGATATCGAAAGTACTGGCATCTTGTTGGCAATGCAAGAGCAGAGCATGATAGAAAGTGATTCGGTGATCGTTTGACTCTTGAAGGCTGTCTACAGACACTGTTATCCTGTCTATACCTACTGACTTAGTGCCCACGTATCTAATAATAAATTATAGAGGCTTATGGGTTGTATCTTTACTGTTGGCTCCAAAACAGATCATGGATCAGGTTCATTTCCATGCTTCTACATTTCAGGTAGGAAGTCTTTGCGATCTTCAAGACGATGGACTATGTGGTGGAAAACAGATGGTGTGGCAGATGTATTTGTGTCAGCAGTGACATGCATTTTCAAATTAGTACAGTCATGTAAATCCACATTGAACTAAGTTGGAAAGTTGATGTTAACATGGGCTCTAGGATCCATGGGAGATTTACTGCCCCGGAACCTGTTTTTCCATAGCTTTTGATGCCATTAAGGTCACTTTTAGAGAAAGAGAATGGGTTTCGTAGCAGAGGGCAAATACTATGATATATGCTATTTCCGAAAGAATATCAAGGTTTCTTTTGTCACTTAGTAGGAGGGATTGTAGACTTCTGATAAGTTTGATGATGGATCCTTTTAAGTGGGTTGAGGAAATGGAAATGATAGACTTATCAGCTAGTACTGTTTGCCTTGCTTGTAGGGAGGTAAATGGTGACCACTTTACGGGTATGTAAGCCTGGCTTCTTCACAATCCGTTTCCAGGTTTTGGGCACCGACAATCTAAGTAGCGTTTGACATCTTAGGGAAACAGGATCTACTGAAATTTTTTCACAGATCAGGTAGGCTAAAAAAATAAAAATAAAATGAAATGTCAAAGATTCCAAAATGGACATGTAATGGGCTGAGTGCTATATCTGACAAGTTCTTCCAACAAAAAAAACCCCCCACAATAAAGATTAGTCCGTACAAAAACTCCAAAATGAACGGAACTTTTATAGCTAAATACAAGTAATAATATTCCAATATGAACACACCCAATATATTTTATGGCCCACTATTTACCTGGTGTTTTCAATCAAATCACAAGGCATTTGAAGTGACTTCAAAATGGTTTTAAACACGTTACCCAATCCGGTAATTGTTGCCAATATAATTATATTCAAAACTTTGGTTTGTGTCCTTGACAGAGGGCACACGCTCGGGCCCATATATTGCTCCGTTTGTAAACTGTTTCCAGCTTGTGTTTGGGGGTACGCTAAGAGTTCTTACTACTCTCACTGTGTTAGCCGCCAGTCTAACGTCTGCGTTGGCTCGTTTTGATAAGATTGGGGATTAAATACCTAAATATTGGTTAGACCGTATATAACAGAACTGTTCTAAAGTAATATTTTAAACTCAAGCATTGAAGACTTTTCAATAATTTCATGCTTCCGAATTAATTGCGCCTTATCTAAAATGTGACATTTATAACGCAGGTAGTCCTCATCTAAATTGCACCACTTGAACGTTTATAGCTGTTCGTTGTTATTGATTGGGAAGCACGGACTACTCAAAAGTTACCAACAAATGGACGCACGCCCTGGAATATTCCAGTAGTATTAACGTTACTATTAATGGATAAGATAATTTGTCAACAGTTATAAATCGGCACTCGGTACTCGGCAAATGGTATATATACCGACCACAGTTTGCATTGAATTCAGTAGTGGATTTTTCTTCTTCTAAAATGAAATTGTTGATTGTTCTATGTTTGGTGCTCGCCACCGTCTCGGCTGGCAGACTGTCCAATCTGAGACAGCAGTTGCCCTTGCCACCGATCATGGAAATGGATCATGTGGAGGGACGCATAACCAACGGAGAGTTGGCTAAGGCCGGCCAATTTCCATACCAAGCCGGATTGAGCTTAACATTCGGAAAATCTAGTGCCTGGTGCGGTGGTACCGTGATCTCATCGCGTTGGGTCCTTACTGCTGCTCATTGCGCGGACGGTGCTGATGATGTTACCGTCTATCTGGGAGCGATCGATATTACTAACAAAAATGAGGAAGGTCAACAAAGAATCATAGTCTTTAAGAATAACATTTTCGTGCACGCAGGTTGGAATCCAAGCACTCTCGCGAATGATATTGCCCTAATTAAGTTGCCCGTGGAAATCGAGTTCAACGGTAAGTGGAGATAATGGAAATATAGCACAATTCTTGCTTTTATATACGAGTATGTTCTTGTATTAGATCGCATCCAACCCGCTAGTTTGCCACTGAGAAGCGCTTCCAATTACGAAAGCGAGCTTGTCTGGGCTTCAGGTTGGGGGAAAGAAAGCGACAGTTCCACCTCTGTTTCCCAATACTTGCGTTACATCCAAATTCCAGTTATCAAGCAAAAATCCTGCAATTATTACTACTTTGGCGCGATCAACAGCAACATGGTTTGCATTAGCGGCCAGAACGGTAAATCCACCTGCAACGGTGACTCTGGTGGCCCATTGGTCCACAAAGAGGGTACCAAAAACGTTGTGATTGGCGCTACTTCCTTTGGTATTGCTTTGGGCTGCGAAAAAGGTTGGCCAGGTGTATTTACACGTGTCACTGCTTATTTGGATTGGATTGAGAAGATCAGCGGCATTCCGTGTCCATAAGAAGGAGGTCGAATGTGGATAACTATTGAGAAAAGCACTGCTACAGTCATTTAATAATTGTTTTGGTATTAGTTTAATTGAAGCTGCTTCTTGTGGTATGTGTGTATATATGTCAACATATTTACATGTATCGAATCAGAGCATGCAGAGATTTTAAATCTACTCATTACAATTATTAAATAAAAAGTCGAAGCATATGAATTTGTGAATTGTTTTCCTTCCTGGCGACGTTCTAAAATGGAGTGTTTTAGGTGCCAGTGATTCTGAGTACAAATGGTGCGCTTTTAAGTATCGTGACCAAAATCTTGAAGTAGTCGTAGCATTGTGACCACTTTGGTTTGGTAGTACAGGTTAATCAGTTGGGACTTTGCAGCTCCGACCAGCCTGGTCGAATGCATTCATTGCAAATAGTAGCCATGCAAAGTGAGTGAAATGATGCCATTGAATAGAGAACACATGCAGTGGAATACGAGAATTTCGAATTTGCTCATAGTGATTAGAAATCATCGTCCACGACAATGTCGCTGTTCATCATCACGACAGGACCATATACGAGTATATGCGTCTTTTGAGCTTTCCAGTCTACTCGCGCTAAAAGGGACTCTTCTGCAACGTTTATTCGTGTTTGTTGTCAAGGATCTTGTTATTCTGTATGGGTTTTATGAACTTTCCACATGCTTGAGGAGAATGTAACCCTAATGAGGAGTACGTTAGAATTGAGAGTCACGCATTTGTTCCCGTTATTCAATAGAACTTAACTATTATTTTGGAACTATTATTTGCAGAGATACGATGGAAGGAAATTGAAAAACAAATGTCAACTATCAGTCGCTAATAAGTTAGTAGGCGGACTTTTAATACTGATCTAATTTAAAAGACATTTATTAGACACAATGCGGAAAAACAGTTGAATACTTCGAAGCAGGTACTGAACTATATTTCGGACAATTAAATTATGTAAAGCTGACAAAATAAAACAATTTACATTATTTTCTTTAAGTATCGAATATTTAAACAACATAAGGCCACCCTCTGTGGTCTAGTGGTAAGCATGCTAGATTCACACCCCGAGGGTCGTAGGTTCAAATCCTGCCACGGGCTTGGTCTCCAAAATGCTTCTTTCTATAAAATCTTTTTCTCTTCGAGTCGAAAGCCTCTGTAGCTAGCACTCATTCCCCCAACACCTTGCACTCATCATTAATTATGGTGCAAGATATAATAATAATAATAAACAACATAAAGCACTCAATATGCCAAGAGACTAAACTGTTAAACTTTTGGTTTTACTTCTTTACGAAGCGATCTTCATAATCAGTCTCGGAACGTTGAAATACAATGCCAAATGTTTGTTGAATATCAGAAACATCACAACATAAGCACATTCAATAGAAGTAAACTTAAAATTTACAATATAAACAGTGGAGTTCATGTGGATATTCGATTAAAGATTTTGGTGTATAAATAACAAGTAGTTTGGATCAGTTACAAAAAGACAATGAAAACCGAGAGATCTTAGAATATTGGCAGCGTCTAAATTTACATGTGCTTGTAATCTCTGTTTGTGGGCTGCCGCTTAAGCATTCATGACTTCAGCGACATGCAGAACTCTTAAATCTCGATGGATGTCCCTATTCCTTACGTACCAGGGTGCTTTGACGATATTCCGTAGTACTTTATATTGAAATCGTTGGATGATTTCTACGCTGGTTCCCCAGAGTTCAGCGCCATACGACCTCACAGGGTTTAGAATTTGGTTATATAGCAATGTTTTGTTTTGCACAGATAGTGCAGATTTACGACCCATCAGCAATTCCATTTTGTTAGTTTTATATCCAGCTCCGCTCTTTTATTTTTTATATATTCCTTCCAATGAAGTTTAGCATCCAAAGTTGTACACACATATTTGGCAGAGTTAGCATATGCTGCTAAAAATAGGTAGCGGTGGGATTCTGCGGTTTGTAAAATCTTTTTGAGCTGATTTTGTTGTGTTTAATTTAAAGCGTCATCTCTTTGTCCAATTTGAAATAGAGTAAGCGGCTCCTTGTAATGTAGCTGTAGATTATAAGGCGGATTTAATAGACAGAATAGCAGTGTCATCTGCGAATGTTCCTATTTGCTGTCAGGCGGTATTGGTAAATCCCTTGTGAAGAGTAGATATCAGAGTGGGCCAAGCACACTTTCATGTGGTACGCCAGCTTTTTTTTCCGTTAAGTTTGAGTAGCAGTTTTCTTGTTTAATACAAAAGCATCTCCCCGTCATGTAAGATGTTAAAAGTGTGTAATATGGCATAGGTAAGTACGCTTCTAACGTGTTCATATGGCCTTTGTGCCACACCTTGCCAAAAGCCTGATTTACATCAAGGAAAAGAGTATGACCGACTTTTTTACCTTCAAGTGCTTTTGCTATTTCTGCAGCAATTCGATGTACTTGGTCGATTGTGGAGTGCTGGCTTCGAAATCCGAATTGGGGAGTCGGAACTAACTTTTTTGATTCAATTATAGGCAGAAGTCTTTTGTAAAATCAAAAAGTATCGAGATTATTAGTAAAAGTGAAATTGCAAAAATTACCAAATAAAAAAATTGTAAATTGTGCAAACGAACAAAAACTTTACCAATTTTGGTGATAAATTACCAAAGTGGCAGCCGCACTCTCACAGCTGATTTCATTAGCTGTGGCATTAGCCGCCACTCTGCATCTGCTGTGCCATCTAGAGGGAATTACTGAAACTTCCGGTGACTTATGGTTATGGTCGGTCGGCTTCAAATAAGCCTAAGTGTATGCCACACTTTTGAATTTGTTTTTGTGTTCAAAAGAATCAGCGATTGGTGGTGAACGAGGGTAAGACGAAGTATAAGGCAGAGAACGCAGAGAAAGGAAAGTTTTTTTTGCTGCCAGCGTCCGTAGAGGCCACACCATGATTTTGAGTGGATTCACCCCGATTTTTAGTGGATTCGTGTACAACGTCCGTCAGATTTATTTCGCTGCTTTGCCGTTTGACGTTTAAGTTAATTTTCTCTGTGTTCTCTGGTATATGGTGTCCACAAGTAGGGATACGCGGCATTTCGGATCCCACGCCACAGCTGGCAACTACACTTTTCAAGTTGTGAAGGAATTCTATTACCTTGACACCATCATTTACATCGAAAACGACGTTAGCCTGGATATTAAACGAAGAATCACGCTTGCTATAGGTGTTACTATAGGTTCAGTAAGCAAATGTGTATTAGTGACCTCTCTCGACCGACAAAACTGACACTCTGCTAGACGCTCATCCTAGCCCGTGGTCCTTTACGGCGCAGAAGCATGGGTCCTGTCGCAGAAAAAAATTCTTCGTTCGAGAGAAAAATTCCTCATAAACTCTTCGGTCCTGTTCATGTCAGCAACGACTACCGTATTCAGATGAACGACGAACTGTACGAGCTATACGCTGATATTTACATAGTCAAGCGCCTCACCATACAATGTCTACGTTGGCTTGGACATGTTGGGCGTATGGACGAAGAAGGTCCAGTGAAAAAGGTGTTTGAAGCGGATGCCGCTGGGAAACGACGCTGAGGAGGACCTTGCCTCCGATGAAAATGGATCAGCCGAGCAAACGGTAAACACGCTTGGTATGACATATTGGAGATAGCGCCTGGCGAGAGCTGTTAAGGCACGCTGTAATGGGTTGTAATGGAATTCTAAGTAGTACGTAAGTTGTATAATTATTACAAGTAATAAACATTTTATTAGAATTAACCATATATTTAAATAAATGTATTATTGCTACGCATCGGAAAATGCGGTGTAGCGATGTGAAAATAGCCCTTACTAACTGCAAACCTATCCGCACCAGAGGGGATGCCCTCTGATAATTTGGTCAGTAATAGTTGAGACTCCAAATAGTTCGCAATACGAAGCCTTTACCCTGAAAGAACATAGAAGCCAGATCTTGGTGGGAAGAAGCTAAGAGAATCAACGGCATCCATAGAGTGTAGGGTTCTGGATGAGTTGACAGCAGACCAGGATATCCAAGAAGCTGTTGAAGAGAAGTCAAGTGTCGCTGGTCAGCAAGCTCCGCTGTGATTGGGTTTTGAAAATGTGGTACGAGTAGGTGGCCCCTGAGAGCGACGTCTCTTTATAAGAAACATCTATTAAAGGAAGAAAGATCTATTAAGGGAAGAAATTTTAATGTCCTTGAAAGTAATGCGGCATGAAATAAAGTTCTATTATTAAAAAAAATGTGTTTTGAATTAGGTAGTAAAATCCTTTCATACTTGAATTTCGGTCCCTGAAAAACTTCTGTTCATAGTTTATAACGGAATTTATTTAAGCCGAATATAAATGTTCCTCCTCCTATCTCAGGTTTTGTAGATTCCTAGCATCTCACTTGGCTTTACGCGATGTGATAGTTCTTTGCTTGAAATAATATCAAAAGGTAGCAAGGATTCCAATAGCTACATCAGTGCCAACCAATGCTAGCAATTATGTGCTTTTTTCTTTGGTATTTTAGGCTTGGGCCGGATTTATTACTTTCAAAATAATTTATAAACTTGAAGAAAACAAACCGAGAAATATGATCAAACGTAGAAGAGAGTGAAGAAGTTAGTTTAAAAATGGAAAATAAGTTGAATTTAGCAAACAATTTAAACGGCTTTATCTTGTGTGCTGACAGGTCCCAAGTAACGTTCAGCAACAAATTTTTATCATTCATTGAGAAAATATGCCTTAGCATATGAGAACACTGGTGCCAATTGAAAAATTGATATATGTCCAGACTATTAGTCAAGGCACAAACCACCGCAAGAGTGCTGTCGCTAGATGGCACTATGATTATATTATAAAAGTTGTGTGCAAATCTATTGAACATTTTTTGATATCTTTTAAAGACAAAGAAAAAAACATCATTTAAATAACATGTAAAAATTTTATTTAAAAATGAAATTCGAAAATAAAAATGTAAAAATAATTTTTAGTTATACGAAAAAATTTCTGATTTTTCCAAAATATAAATAAAAAAAATATAGCTAGTTTTTAATAAAATTAAAAATATCTTTTCCACTTGATAAATTCGCCACCAAAATTCTGGCCACAAAAAATCTGTTATAATTTGCCTATATGGAATGTTATTGCGTCATTTATCGATCGATTTAATTTGGGCTCTGCTGAACCCGAATACTTTGAATATGGTTATAAAAGTAGGTATCCATGGAGTTAACCTCTGTTTCATCACTGGATAGTAGTTACCATGAAAAATCATAATCACTTCGCTTCTCTTGTAGAACCCCATTGGCGAGTATTCGATTCTGTCTAAGCTTAAATTCATATGTTAACTGGGTCTAATACGAATATAGGTGTAAGTTGTTATATAAAATTCGCCATAACAGCCGGTATAATGGGCCCATGTTCCGTAGGGCAATTTATTGTATATATGTATTTTCTACAGCACTTGAAGGATTACAATCGATATAAATAAAAATAAGGATTACAATCGATATCAATCAATGTAACACAGTTCTCAAGGGAATCTGGACATGTAAGTCCATGTTTTTTGGAACATCAGTTGTGAAGGTGGTTTAGGAGAAAATTCTACACTTGCATACAATTGTTCAAGCAGTAATAGAATGGAGGAAACAATTAACTACCTACTGTTTACTGAGGTATTTAGCTATAAAAGAAGTCATTTGGTATAAAAGAATAATTCCGGGGGGTTTTAAATTTCATACATGGATTGGCCACAGGCTTGCGGGGGCCTCGCATATAACTTAATATTATTAGCACAATGGAATTCATACTGGCACTGAGACTGGTATTTTTGGCAAATCATAATACATTTCTCTATGAAGTGGGGCCTATTACTGTACTACTGATATATTCTTTTATGCCTGTTACTTTGTGACATCATACCAAGGACGAACTGCGACTGTATTATACTAAATTCGGCATACGGCTCTGCGTACAGAAGTGGCACAACTGCCTGTAGAAATCTCCGCAGATATAACAATTAATATTAATTCGCATATGACCCCCACGACAATTTTGGCGATTAACTCTCCATACACTGATCACCCCTATGGCTGTTGGCTCGTGTTAGTGTTCTTTCCTAAGCGCGCTTGCATTGCATTTTTCCGGCATTAGCTCCCCGCTCCCAGCTGGCAGTAGTCCGAATTCTGCCGTATTTTGTTTTCTGCTGTGCCGGTGCACGTCTAAATTAAATAATTTAATAAATTGTGTGAAGGATGTGGGTCAAATCAGATATTATTGTGATCGTGATGAAAATGTTTATTATTTAAGTTTAAAAAATAAACTAAAAAAAAATACGAAAGAAAGAACAAATTTTAAATCTGCAATGAAAACTACAACCCTGCCTATGAACGAGAGAAAATGTGCGGATCTCTCTTTTGTTGTCTCTCAAAGCCGACACAGTGGAACGAAAACACAAAACTTCGGGAATCTCGCCGTATCATAGGCACATAGTCATCCTTTTCTATGTATTTAGTTTGACAGAGCTTGTCAAGCTTACAGCTGATGACATATCGATCGTCATCAAAGTAACAACTGTACGACAGAAATAAAAAATCTGTGGTCACTCCGATCCGCGGCTCATCGAGCAATCTGTACGGACGAAAATATTGCCGCCATAAATGAAAGTGTTGCCGAAGACCCATGTTTTCACGGCGTGGATAACATTTGTGCTCTTCCTAAGATCCCTGTGATGTATTTTACATCCTTCTAAAATCCAGTTAACACTAGAACTGTAGCCTAGATACCAAGAATTGCTCGTAATACACGCGGATAGGGTATTTATACAAGAGCGTATGCCGATACCGAATAAGAATGTTGTTCAGCCACGAGTGACAAAGAAATTTTCAAATGAGGGGATACCGTAAGAGGCATGCAATCAAGAAGTGCCGTTGATGCCTCAAAATCAACTGAATGGTGCACAGTACCGGCTGTAGGCGTCATTGGACCATAATTATTTGAAAACGATGAAGGGAACAACGTCCCTGTCAATGGCGACGGCAACTGCGACGGCGACCGTTATAGCCATGAAGATAAATTTTTTGTGACTAAAGTTGGTTGATTGTGATATAACGAACATATTGTTGCAACAGGACGGTCTCAGCTCACATTCCCAAACGGTGTATATTCACAATCTGGAGATTTCAATTGGATTTCAATTGATAGATTAAAAACCGAACATACTTAGAACCCGAGATAGTTCCCGAAATGTGAGTAAAAGAGAACGAAAATTATATAAAAAATCCAGTGATGTAAAAACTTAATTTCATCAATGTTTTGTTCTTGTTCCAATCTTACGAGTATGCTCTTAATTTAAAAAAATATATATATAAGAAATTTCGAGAATTTTGTGTTTTATTGCCTAGAGATTACTGAGAAGCTGAAAATATTTTAACTCTTTACTATGTACGAAAGATACATGCTATATAGAAATAGTTAGAAGCACAAATTGCTAAAAACAAATATAACATTAAAATTTTCTTGGAGGATATTTCTTATACAAACGTCATACATAAATATACGGCAAAATTCACTGCAAGCTGAATAACCAGGCGGGAAACCTCCCTTTAAACCCGAGTAGACACTTAATTCGGGGTCCTTGTTTCCATTCGATATTCCCCTTTCGGTTATATTCAAAATATCTCCAGTACTGAACACATAAGTGAGTCAGAGGCTGATAAAAACTATGAAAATATGACATTGAAAAATAAACCGAGGCGTATACGTAACAAGCATTGTTTTTAGAATAGGCTCAAAATGAATTCTACGATACTTGAAAAGGTTCTTTCTAAAAATTTAGAAACACGATGTTAAGCCTTGAGGTAGTATGACCACTGGACCACAAATTATTTGTTACAACTTTTCGAATATAATCGGGTTTCGGTAAAGCGCTCTTTTTTATTTTGTTTCTCATCTGGGAACTAGATGGAGCTGATAAGATTTTACCTCTGACGGTTATGACTACTTATTTTGATGAAATATAGGTCAAAAAAAAAATTTGCATTATTATAATAAGGGCAACTAAGACATCCGACTCGCAGAGAAAAAATATTGCCGCCATAAATAGATCTAGAAAAAAATCTTTAGGAAGCCATTCCCTGTATGTGTACATAAAACCGTCGACCTACTAATTTCTCCACCAAAAAATTTCTAAAATCCATAGTGTCTCAAAAAGAGCATCCTGGAAGTAATTCAATTATATGTCTTTAGAAAAGTGTATCGTTTTTCCCAATACTTAAATTACTCGTATTTGCCAAGAAAAATTACTCGTACAGTTCTGTCTGACCTACTCTCATTAAAAACTCGATTTAAGCAATAAGTACTTTTGTCCGGATGATCTTTCCACTGTGCCTTCGCGGGGATAGTTGCCATCCTGCTCTGTGCGCAGCTCCATAAACATATGTGCCTGCAAATATTTTTCGACGTATGTATCTTACTAGTGGCTCCAATTGTCTTTACACAATTTGTTTAAGATCACTTTTCTAATTTTTTTGCATTTGTTGAATAGTTTTATTTTATTTTTATTATCATTTTGTTTTTGGTTACTCTGTTGTTTTTGTTGCTTTTTTGTTTATATTGAGCTAATGCCACTAATCAACTCACCGTTGTTCATAGTGTCTCTCTTAAAGCTTTGCGAAAGTTAATGGCAATGATATATTACGTATACTTTTTGGGAATGGTTGGGTGAATGGGTGAATGAGTAAAAGAGTGCATGAGCGAATGAGCGAACGAGCTTTGTTTTGAACTTCAGCGGGTCTTTCGTTATTGCGGTGTTGCGGTGTTGCGGTGTCTTTCTCCGCTGGTGGGTAGCCAGACTGACTGTGCTGTTCAGTTGTTCAGATGTTCAGTTGTTCAGTCGTCACTCGTTGTTGAATTGGTCGCTCAGTTGTGCGTTGAGCGGTTAGAAATAAGCAAATTTTTAAATGCAGAGAAGAGAGAAGAAACGCGAATCGAAGCGAAGCGAGGAAGTTTTTACCGAGTGCATTAAATGATTTAATTTCTGTTTGTTTTGGTTTTTGAGTTTAGTTGCAATTTTGAATTTATTGAGCATATTTGTGTGCCCGCGTGTGCCTGCGTGCGCCTGCGATTTTTGCTTCCTCGGTAGACAATATTTTATCAAATGTAACTTTTAACGTTGTACTTGTTTTTTTTTGTTTCTGTTTAATAATTTAAATAAATAAAAAATTAAATAAAATAAAAAATAAGAATACAATTTTCAAACGTTGTCAACAAAACAAAACAAAAAAAAAAAACGTTCTAAATTGACAAAAGAAAACGAGAGAAATGTGCGCCCCTGCATCATTTGAAATACAATTTAAACTGGAACCGCTCGCTGACCAAACCACAATGTGCACAATATTATAAGTAAATAAAAATATATAAATCTATATTATATTAAACCTTGACAATTTTTCAAAATCAAACACTGCGAATCCCCCGATCCCGTACTATCTCCCACAGCTCCTCACAAGCGCGCATTTGAATAGTTATTATTGTTTGCCTTTCTGTTTTTTTTTGTTTTTTTTTTTTGTAAATTTACTTATATAATTTTCCCGGTTACAATGTACATTCAAATGCAATTACAACGTAATAGAAAACCCCGATAATTTAAAAGTTCGTTAAATTTGTTGATTTTGAAAAATGCAATAGGAGCAGCAGCATCTGCTACGCACTCTACGCGTTGTCAGCGCCCATGTGCGCAGGAAGAAGGAGTTTTTAAAGTAGCTTATACCGTATACGAAAGAGTGGCTTTTAAAACAAATACAAGTGTGCGGCAGATATCACCAGCAACATCAACAGCAACATCCGCAGCCACAAACTATTGGATTATCATCGTCCGAACATACGGTTCAATGTCATATAAGGGATTAAACAAAAAGTAAGCCCACTTGCAGTAAGTGCTATACAGTAAGGACACTTTATCTAGAAAAGCTTATTATGCACGTAGTTAAGAATGAAAAAGAGTGATGCACTCGTTGTCCAGTGAAAGGCCTTTCTCCACTTCCTATATGCCTACAAACAGGTTAATGTTGATCATCATTTGCAGTAACTTTGGGGTTGAGAAATCTGCTATTTTTAGGAGAACGGGGACTTCAATAGGGAAAGAGATTTTTGCATTTTCCTCTGAGGTATGCTTGCAAATATTTTGCTACAATCTGTTAGTAAACGGCTTTAGCAAGGCGTGGCAAATTATCATGGCAACGTACACAATCGCTCAACTCGTAGAAATAATTCGAATTTATCACAAAAAATAGGCTTCCTTCATGGTTTACATGAAAGGTTCGTTTGACATGATCGTCCTATTGGAGCATCTATTCGGCGTATTTTGGTAATGAAGAACTTACCTACATATTGTTCCATTGGTTGAAAAATTCGAAGATTCCATAATTTCGCGTAAGAATGATGCCAACCAAGAATGGCGATTGGATATCATTAGACTTCTTCTAAATCGCTCGGTTTTCTTCTACGGCCAGAAACCAAGAACAATCGGAAAGCCAAAGGAAGATTTGTGATTATCAGTCTCGTTCATATATAAAATTGGACTTCGCGTATACGCATCACCAAACGAAGCTTGGAGGTCATGTGCCGGACTTGGTGTTCCACAAATAATGTGATAAAATCAATTTCATTAGTAAATATAGAATCGAGGCAAATCTCGTATAAAACTCAATTCATTTAGTTTTAAAAATCGACTTGAAAATCCTATAATTTACAGAACAACAAATCTTGTATTGGGGATATTAGGTAACAGGGATGATATAGGAATACTAACTAGGATATACGAGTATATTCAAAAATAAAATACATTTATAAGTATTTAATTGCTAACCCACTCCAGAGACGTGGATAAGACTGCGACAATGTATATTCCATAGCCATAAATGTATAAGAAAATTTGCTTGTTTGTTTGGGTTTAATGATAAATCCCACTCCACCCCGATCTGCTGAGGTATAAACACCAGCAAGCAACTCAATTGGTTCCTCACTATTTGTGACCATCCTTTTTGTTTTCTTTTCACTTTTTGTTGTACGCAAGCCCTCCCTGGACCAATTAGTACCTACGCTACTGACATGCATTGTTAAAACTCAGGCATAGCTCCTCAGACGTTTGGTCAAAAAATAATAATTACTCCTCGATGCAAGGTATGAATGCTTGGGTGACTTTTTTGTCATTGGCTCTGAGTTCAGTTCAGTTCAGTCCAGTGTGGATGCTTACAGGGGTTTGTGCAAATTTGTACTTTCTCTTTCTTCCTGAACGAGGGAATGCTGTACGGCTACAGATATACAGATACGTGTGGATCTGTGCATACGTTTTGTAACTTCCGAGAATAAACGTTATAAAATCAACGCCTACGTAGATCAAACTTTCATTAATTCTATTATGTGCTCATATACTCGTACTCGTACAATTTTAATTGTGTAAATTTTCAATATGAAATGCAAAATTCTTTGTACTTTCACAGTATTGGAAATATATTAATAATTATTAATTGGCCTGTTTTGTTTTTGCTGTTCTTTTTTGTTTGTTTTGCTATGCTTTATTTAAACTAGAATAAATGGTAAGCAATTTTTGTCTTTCGTTTTGCAACAGTGTACAGTGTATATAAGAGTATATCGTATTTTATTAACCCATTTTTGTTGTTGTTGTTGTTGTTGTTGTTGTTGTTGTTTACTTTTCACCTTAAACGGCAAAACGCTGAGTGGAGTTATTTGTAGTGGAATATTAATTTGTTGACACCTTTTGCCGAGGAGTCAAAACTACATATTCGCGTATGTGCATACATACTCGTACAAGCGTATTTATACATTCCCTTACTAGCTTAATACTCAGTTATGTATTAGTTCTCCCACCCATATACTCAGCATCTTTGGCAAAACACTTATAAACTGCTCAAAACTACTTCATCGTCTCTTAGTTGTGATTTGTATGTACGAGTATGTCATCAAACTCCCATTGCCCCTCCAATCAATGTTGATACCTGCTTAAGGCTCTGAATGTGCTCCAGCATATTCATTCATCCATTTATAACAACTTGGTTGAAAAGTCACGTGGCTATGCTCCAGTCTTAGCGTAACACTATGTGGCGTAATCTGTACTACAAGCTCCCATACCTAAAATCTTTCGTATATGAATTCCATCATATCGTAACTCCCCACCGACATACTGTCTTTGATATGTATAAATTCACATGCAGTAAGTACGCAAGTATGTTGTATAACACACCACGACTCCAGAATAGTGTAAAGGAAGAAAATACGGTGAAAATACATGATTGGTCGGATTGGCATGTATCGCTGGGTGCCCTTTTACAGGAGAATATCGCAAAGTCAATTTGTTAGATGTAGTTTTATGAAGGCATTCTTCACTAAAAGTTTGCGGCTGTTGAAAATCACCTAAACCGAAAATCTCAGAACTTTCCTAGATCTGAATTTGTGCTACTAATATGGACAGTTAATACTCAGTTAAAAACACTTGCAAAGAACGTTAATTGACAAAAACAAAACTGCAATGATGACGACTCGCTCTCACAGAAGCTTCATTCAATTGCTGGTACAAAGACTGCGCAATTCGCTCACTGTACCCATCTGCGGTCGCCTCTCTCTAACTCTAGTGGCAAATTATGTGACAGTGAGGGAAGTTGGAAGTTCCATTGGATCAATTTTTTAAAGTTTTTTTTTACTGTTTAATGTAAGTACCGAGATGTGTGTAGTATGACAAAGAGATGTATTTATGGACAATTTTGAAGAGGGGCTTTGGAATATGCATAGATGACACTCCAGTTTACAGTACAATATATTATATAATACTAATCTGTATAAAGGGCTGCAAGATGAATGTATCTTATTTATATTTTAGGAAATGGATTTATATTATATTCTTGAAAAAAATATATTTTCTCCAATATTTCACCGGGAAATATCCTATCAGTCTGCTGATAATGTCAGGAAAATGTATCCAATTATCCTGTAGAGTAAACATTTTTCTATAACTACATATTAAAATTGTATAGAATAATGGCAACATTTGGTGATAATGAATATATATAGATATATATATATATATATATATATATATATATATATATATATATATATATGTATATATATATATATATATATATATATATATATATATATATATATATATATATATGTATATATATATATATATATATATAT
The DNA here is from genome assembly GCA_920105625.2 of Clusia tigrina. Classification (NCBI taxonomy): domain Eukaryota; kingdom Metazoa; phylum Arthropoda; class Insecta; order Diptera; family Clusiidae; genus Clusia; species Clusia tigrina. The sequence goes on from OV050032.1 coordinate 30,722,123, forward strand.
ATATATATATGTATATATATATATATATATATATATATATAAATATATATATATATATATATATATATATATATATATATATATATATATATATATATATATATATATATATATATATGCGTCTAAGGAATTGAAGTTATTTTTTTATATCTTTTCCTTGAAGTAATTTATTTATATCAGACAAAATGTTATTTTTATACTTTCTTTTTATTCCTTTCATCTTGATATATTTTTACATTCTTTCACTTTTGTTGCTCCATTATCATTCCTTTCATTTTATCCTTTCATTTTGTTTCCTTCATCTGGTTCTCTTAGGTTTTATAGGTTTATCCTCTTTGTTTCTCTCAACTCCCTTCATCTTGCTCCTTCCACCTAGTTCCCATCATATTTGTTTCCATATTGCTCCTTTCCTTTTTCTCTTTTCACCTTGTCCTCTTGTTTCTTTAATCTTTTTATCATGATGTTGCTACTTACAGCTTGGTCAATTTAGCTTCTTCCCTCCATCTTTCCCTTTTATCTTGCTTCCTTAATGTTTTTTCCTTAAATTTCTTCTTAACATATTCCCTTAATTATGTTATATGTTAATTTTGTTGTATTTTTTATATTTTGTTTAATTTTTTTTGGTTACTTTTATCTTATTCCCTACCTCTAGTTCTTTCCATCTTATGGCTTCGTTTTTGTTTCCTTCAGCTTTTCATTTTATTCCATCTATATATTCTTTTAATGTTGATCCCCCTTCATTCCTTCCTTTGCTCTTGTTACCTTAATCTTGAACCTTTCATCTGTTACATGTGCTCCCTTCCCCTTGTTTACCTGTTCTTTCGTATACATCGTTCCCTTCACCTTGTTTTTGACCTCGAGGAAGCAGGATTTCAGTTTTTCCCCAATATAGATCGATGGTGGCATCTTTTAATACACGTACGAGTGAAAATTGTGGGAGATGCGCAACATACGCAGCATTAAGAACATTTTCAGTGTACGGCATTATAATCGCAGTGCATATTTATTTGTTCTACATTTACACAGCTCTGCACGTATTGTTTTGCGTGCGCCGTCTCTGCTCTTAGATGTGCCTTTCGAAAATCATCATAGTGGTACTCGCGGCCAGCGCTCCCTCCTTCTCCGAGTTAATGCAGATATGAATTTCCATGCATATGTATGTCGGCCTCTGTGTGTATATTAGTTTGTGAATATTTGTGGTATAATTTTTGTTACTTCCGCCTATTATGTCCAATAAAACAATTCAAATATCGCTTTTAAAATGACTACCACCATCATACTCGTATAATCATATGTATATACATATAAATATATATATATATATATATATATATATATATATATACATATATATATATATATATATATATATATATATATATACATATATATATATATATATATATTTTGCAGCGTTCATTCTAATCATAATCATCGGGCGATTTGCATAACGATCCAAAACTATTATTAGTGTTTACGGTTTCTATATACATTTATTTTACATATAAATTTATTTATTAATTTTGTTGCTGCTGTTGTTTTTGTTGTTGGTTTTTGCTGCTATTAGCATATTGATTTTAAATTCACATACACGAACCGCTGAGCGAATATGAAAACGTTGAAGATTATTAACTTACTATCCGCACGCCACTATTCTATTTGAGATGACCTAGACATTGACTACAACTGCACTTGTTACACACTCATCAATCGACTCTAAAAAATGCACACACGAACCTATACAAACATGCATACACGCCCCACTCCGCCCCACACCGCCCCGTCCGACAGCCTCGCCACGTAATATTGTCTATCGGAATTATATCTGTACACACAAACGTATGTTGTATTGTATGCATGATGTGTGTGTGTGTGTGTGTGTGTGTGTGTCTGTATGAATATATTTAAATGTCTATGCCCACCTCACACAAAGCAGTCTATGCTACATACAAACACAACGCACAGACACACACACACACACACCGCCGTACTAACAGAAACACACATGATTTGTTTATATGTTTATCATTACGTGTTTTTACAATGTCAACTTTGATACAGTTAACTTATGTTTCATTTAACAAGGTTTTACGCATACGTTAAATACACACAGAAAAAAAATGGCTCGTTTCTAACTAAATTGAATTGAGTACGAGAGCATGCCATTCGGATTTTGCGCTGAAACACACGTTCATAATTTGTACACAAACCAAAAGCGACGACTGGAAGACTGCATTATTAAACAATTAACACGAAATATGAAACTGTTTACTAAATAAAACATTCAGTCGAGTCAGAAAGTGCCGCCTCAAGCACTGCCCGACACTCAACTCCACCTACACCGAACGGCTTGAAGTGCCAAACGAAACGTATTGACCTTATGTGAAGGGCGATACGTGCAGTGACCGCTGCAGCAGCTCCCCATAATCGAAAGGCGCAGCGTAGCAATTTAGACAGCTAAGTTTTTGAACTCTGGTTCGTTGTTTTCCCCCTAAGCCGTGCTTGTTCGCACCCAGTAGGTAAAATTAGAAATACTGCTCTAAATGCAGCGCTCCCAAACGGGTTTATGCCTTTAAAGCCTTTGAAGAAACCAGTGGGGGCGTATGAAAATTTTATATTTTGTGAAATTTTCTTTCAAATTTAATGGATATATTCACTCTCTTCGCTCAACTTTCCAAATTTTAATCAATGCCTATGGAATTGTCACATGCAACTTCTGTTCACAAAATGCACATTAAAATTTATCCGATATCTATGCGATGAATTGCAGCATGAAGGAGATTCGCAATTTAATAATGCTCTATTCACGATGAAGTTTGTTTTTCTGCACATGACAGAAATTGCATGCAAATAATGTCCTTGTGACGAAGGTGGTCAGAGAATTAAAGTTTAACAAATAGTTAGAATTGGTTTATACGATGGTGGTGCAACTTCACTACCTGCCCTTGGTAAATGTAATTTTCCGATATCTCTGCTGTCAAAGTCAGATATTCAGTGTACGCCGGACACACAATAACAGCGCCTGTAGTTGAGTTTTATGACGGAATGGATAACGATTTTTTTTCTCTCTAAAGGTGCACCACCACAAAAATCAATTTCTCTATGGTACACCATAAGACGAATTCTGGTATTGTTCTTGTGATGAACGTCTCTCTTCACTTTCTGTCGATTCAAATGCGTTAACAATCTGGTATATTGACTGTAATTGACATATTTGTTAATAAAAAAGTCCTGTTGTCTCTCTTGTGCGTTTGTGGTGACGTTAAAATATAACTTTTCTGGGCTTACATCATTGTGTAAATGTGCTCCGCTCCTACTCGCAGTCGTTTTACTCATGCATTTAATTGTATTTCTTCTTTTCCTGGTGAAATTATAGAAGCTGAAGTCACTTCAGAGAACTTCTTAAATATCAACGCACCTATAAACTGTTATAAAAAATCAGATGTTTAGAATAACGAAATAATGGCGCCGATGAAAGCCTCACATTTTGCTGACGATACAATATTCCTCTCTAAGTTGAGGTCACATAACATATTTTCACCATTTTGCTGATGCTTTTAATTGTGCTAATGCCAATATACAAACACGAACACAACACCTACTAGAAGTACCCTATACAAATCCTATATTATAGGCTTTTATTATTGTAGTAGTATCGGTACTAGCTCAATACATACGGTCCTTACTCTCTGTCGTGTACTCAGTTAACAATTAAGTTACGTGAACTCGGAGCGAAACGAGTGTTGTTCTAAAACACGTTGAAATTGCCGATTGAAAACAGGTCTCAAATGCGTACTCTTCGTTGAGCACGTATTATCCACCACTCGTGATTCGTTGCTTCCCCAAGTGTCGAAATACCAACGACTGCCAGCCAAACGAGCAGTAATTCCAGCGAATTTTAGTACTCCGTTTGACTCGGTTGGCGCCGTTTTAGTTTACATCTAAATATTTTTATGGTGTACCGAAGGTCGCTGATTTTCATATACAAGTACCATTTTTGCATTATAAGACTCCTCGTGATCGTATATTGTACAAAATAGAACGTTGCAAATAACCACTTTTGGGATTTGTTGAGGTTTCGCAATTCAGTGTCCTATAAATTTTGACGACCCGTTTAAAATTGTTTTGGGAAACTTGTTCCCAAATGATTCCTGCAATTCTATTGTACAAATTGAAGCTCGTATCAGTTACTCATGCTCATGGGATGTTCGTCTGAATATGATGTGATTCTTTTTCTATTCTAGAATATGTGGCCTCGATAAATTTGACTATAGATCTCACTGAACATGAAAACAAGCCCAGATGCTAATATTTTGAAATGCTCATTTATATAACAAGTTTTTGTACAGTGTTAAAGTTGTGTAAGAAAATCATCGACCTTGAAACATGAGTAAAATGATGAAAAAATTTCGCCTTAAACTTGGAGAACGAAACCAAACACTGTACGAATAAAATATTCTAGTTTGACGGACAATTATTACAGCCTACAAAAAGAAATACAGGTTGTGTTTTCTCCCCATCAGTATCAGGTCTGTTTGCCAAAAAAACAAATATCTACTAGCTTTTGTTCCATGTCGTTTGTTTATGTATTCCCGATTCAAATCGGTAGCTTTACAATTCAAAGTATGGTTTTGTGGCATTATTGGCCTTGCCGAGCTGTAGGTAAGGTCAGGTTTTGCATAGTTCGCATGTAGTTCTGCAGGTTTGTTTGATGGTTGGTGTTGTTGGCTTTCTTAAGTGTAGCATTTTTCTAGGTACATCGTTAACAATGAAACTGCAGTTCATAACTATATAGTAAATTAGTAGAGTAGACGGCGTAGCTCAGGATCCTTGTAAGTTATTTCAGGTTAAGTTAGGAACAATTCTCACTATTGCTACAACTGGATTGGATTTTACAAGGAAAAATTAAGATAGGTTTGATACTTAGTTACCTGGTTGTATTGGTACTTGACGTATATATATGTTTGGCTGATTTGTTTGGATAGATTGAAAATGCGAAGATTGTTGCTGCTTTCTATTCAAGCCCCTAAAGTGTTGGCGAATTGAATCTACGCACTTGCTAATCATAATATTCATAATAATTCATCTTAAGCTTTGATTTTAGAGTTGTTTCTGGAAGTTTTCCTTGCAGTTGTGTGCCACAAAATGTTTTTGTTGCTCTGCTTTGAAAGTTTTGAGGGCAGTACAGCAATTTTGCGTATCAATAAAAATAACGTCATTTAGTGGCCAAATGTTCATTGAGGTCCGCAAGTTTTGCAGCTTTTTATGAGCCAGATTCAAGATTTTGCATAATACATAATTCAATGGTTAACTTGCTACCTTGTTGTTGTCAAAGGCCTCACTATGTACGCGTGCGTATCTTGTCAAAATTTCAGCGCGCATTTCGATCAGACCGTTCAGAGGTTATTGCATTGTGAAGATTTTGTTGCCATTCAAGCACCTCACCTTGTACAGGTTTTTGTTTTTGTTTTCTTTTAAGAAATTATATAGAAAGAGAGGATCATCGCACATGCACACTCACACGCACGCAATCTGACTGAACCACATATTTATACAGAGTACATACATACATACATACTCGTATATTTCGGTGCACGAAATTGTGAAATTATTTTAATTGAGAATTTTGGTGCGAACTCGGCACTCAGCACTTCACTTTACGCTGATGTGCTTAAGGACTTGACACAGGCATTAGTACGGCTACTTACGCACCAACAGGCATATCCTTAATTCATTACTACATACATGCAGACCCAGCAGGCAAGACAGGACAGCATTAGAAAATACATACTTAGTACGTTATGCGCCCGATATCTTTGGTATGCAAATGAGCCGAGATGGCTTAATTCCAGTGAACGTTGAAAATTAAATCAAAATAATAATAACGATAAAACAAACAAAAAAGTCAATTTAAAAAATAATGAATGAATTTATTTGAATGAACCAAAATAAGAAGAAAAAAATTTTAAAATTTGCAATATGTCGCAACAATTGAAGGAAACCAATGCTAAAAAAAAAAACGCCGAAGACGATGAAGACTGAAGATGCTAATGAAAAGGTCTTTGGACCACACTTAACGAGGCTGGTTGCTGTTGTTGTTTTTGCTGCTTCTACTACTGCTGCTGCTGCTGCAGCTGCGCTGTTGTTGTTGCTGCTGCTGCTGCTGTTGATATATGTGCATGTGTTTTATTTGCATATATATTTTTGGTTTTTTGGAAATCACTTTTGCTTGTCCAATTCTCTGCGTGTATCGCCCCGCCACTGCTGGCGAGCACTTTCATGACTGGCTACTACTCTACATACTTACATGCACTGCTGACTGCTTGCCGCTTGCAAACTGCTCGTATACACGTACATAAATGCGAATACGAGATTTTTGCCTTTGAATTTGTCTAGTCAATAGCAGGCCAGGGCCGTGAGAGAAAAATGGACACAAAAACCTTTAGACACTCGTGTGTGTTTTTGCGGCTATCCGAAGAAAATGTTGTAAAGCTCATGCTTGTGCCTGATTGATAACTCGTTTCATTTGTTTGCACATTTCGTGCGATTTTAAATGGGTGCAAATATAGAGTTGTATAAGAGAAATTGAACGAAATCTCGCAAAATTCAAACAAAAAACAAAAACTATAATAATAAAGTTAAAAAACTTTATTAAATTCCTACAAGAATGGTCATATTTAGTTTCCGTAGACCCGTTTCAATATGATCATTTCTCTCTCTCTCTCTCTCTCTCTCTCTCTATTTCTCTCAACATAGTGCTAAACTTATTACGTTGTGAGCTTATACTAGATTGTAAAGATCGTGAGAACCTACTGATTCTGCTGACCGGAATCGCGCCTCAATCCGACTGGTGACCTTCGTACCAAATTTCGTCCTTGAACCCTATACAGTTTCCCTAAATAACATAGTATTCGTTTAAGGTCACTTTTAGAAGAATTTCCGAGCTATTTTTAAATTTAAGCGTGAAGGGAATCGATTGGTGACTCATTTTTATGGGGTTTCAAATGATACTCACCACAAATTTAGACATAGTGCAATAATTCATACACACGAAAAAATGGCATATCAACACTAGAGCAACAAAATTTCATAACAATCATATAACTCCGCATACTTTAATGTCCACATGTATTCGCAAAACACTTCACACAAACAACAATGTAGCATTAATGTTGCTGTCGGTGTTTTGTCGGTCAGTTGTCGATAAATGACTAACACTGGCCGACAATATACCCGGATTTCTGGTTTTTCTGGTGCGGAAAAAATACAACTATTCTATGATATTTTGGAACCGATGATTCCACAAGTGGTTTTGTCCCATTTCTCTGTACTTTAGAGGATACAAACCCATGAGCGAAATTTCTTCTTTTTTAGTTTTTGTATTTTTTGATGACTTATGTGGCTTTAATACTATTGAGATTTTTAAAAGTAAAAAATATTCACTACAATTCAATAGTCCTTAAATTTCGTGTTTCTCCCTATAATGTTTAAGGGTGGGAAAAACGAAATTTCTAATAACCCAGGCTTTTCATACAAATTTTTTAAATAATCGATCAACAAATTAATAAGTGTGTGGAAAGCAGACAAAAATATCCGAAAGTTTTGTACCCAGAACAGAAATGTACACAAAAATGTAAAAATAGTTTAAAAATAATTTAAAAATAATTATAATTGTTATTATCAGTCACTTCGAGTCTTCAAATACCTTAGTCACCGGTAGAAATTATTGTAAACCCTTAAAGACATAATTAATAATCGTACCAATAAAAATAATTATAACAATAAAAATTATATTATATATAATCGTAATTATAATACTCATAATAATAATAATAAAATTATTTATAACAATATTTATAAGTGTATAAATATATATATATATATATATATATATATATATATATATATATATATATATATATATATATATATATATATATATATATATATATATAAAAATAACAACTAAAAATCTATGTAATAAAAACTATTATGATATATTAATTTAATTATTACTATAATAAATATTATATAAATCTTTATTATATACGATATTATTGTAATAATTATTTTAAAATATTATTGAAAAATTAATAATTATTATTAAAGATAATTTATGAAATAATTATTAATTATTTTTTATAATTAAACAAATTTTTAAAGAGCTAATACTCATTATTTATGAATAAAAGGATTATTAAAAATTAACTTAAGATCGTTATATAATAATAATTAAAAACAAACTAAAAATGTACCGAAAAGTATAATCGGTGATGAGGAAGAGTGTTCTTCCGAACTGCTTGCATTTAAAGGTGATTGTTGTTCTACTATGTTCCGATTTACCACTAATCTACATAATGAATTATAAATACGATAATAAAAATAGTAACAATCACATATATATTCTATTTAAATTTGTTCTTCGTTATAAATGAAATAACTATTTTATAATTTATGCTAATACTTGGTGGCTCTGCTCGTACGCACATTCATCCAACCATCCATTCCATCTACTCGTACATATGCTATCTGATGTGACTACATTAGAACTGAAATTGTCGAAATTTTTATTGTACCTACCTCAATGTCAGCTCGCCACTGCAGTGCTACATTTATACACTTAATGGCTTTGTGTTGGGTGTGTGTGTGCTTGTACGAGTATGTGAAGTGTGGAAACTGAACAGATATTTTGTTCCATGAATTGAGTTGGGGACCCCTTCAAAAGGTGCAAAAATTTTAGTACTTCATTTACAAAAAGTGATCGGTTTTGTATACCTGGCTAATTATAGTACCTGTGTCAGTATGTGTGTGTGCGTGTGTTTTTGTATGCATATGGGTGTATGAGTGTGTGTGTGTCTGCGAAAGAAGAGACTCAAAAACTATAACCTTCCGCAATGCCATCGCGCTCAAGTTTTATTCAACTTTGTAGTCAGTCAGTCACACTCGCAGCAAGCAAACGTACGTTTTACTATAACCAAAATCAAAATAAGGCCAAGGTGACTCACCTTGATTTAGACTCACAAAAACTTTTGTGACCTTGCCAAAGCTTCATACATAATAATTAACAAGTAACTGTGGCTGGCTGGCTGGCTGGCTGACTGGTGGACTGACTGGCTTGCTGGCTGGCTCACTGGCTGGCTGGCTTTTTAATACAGAGCGGAACTATAAAACTGAAATTTTGGAGCTTTCGTTTAGAGCTTAAACGCTGCTGTAACCATGTCTTTTTACTGCCCGAACCTTCTATCTGATCAATTTAAAACAGAAAAAAAAATTATTAAAGATTTTTTCCATTAATGGTTGGGCACACTTGGAACTCTTTCGAACGCTTCACGACGCAAAGAACGCTCAAGGCAATTAAGAAGCATTTATTTATTTATTTAGTTTTTTCTATTCATACTCATAGTACTAATGAAATGACCTAGCATAGCCACTAAGCCAGCGTAAGATATAATGTCGTAAAATCCGTTAAAAAGAACATATTATTTATTGGTAAGAATGTTCACGTATAGTATGCGTATTTGGTTTCGTAGCTGAAAAATATATATATTTAGCAGCGCTTCAAACCGAAACAACGCCACGGCATTCCGAAGTTCTTAATGAGGCTTCTTATTATGTGTTGTCCACCACTTTACGAACCGGAACGATTTCGTCCACAATTTCACATTTGGTTCCGGTACATTTCGAGGTCTGATTTTTCAATTTATTACTAAGGCAAATGGAGCGATTTGTTTGATATGCTCGTACATATGAATTATTTAATAGGTCCAGTCCAGCAATCCGATAGAAGTCGCTTTGCTCTGTCAGGAGAAGCAATTTATTTTTATTATTTACATGTATTTGGCACATTTTGGCGAGCTAACTTTCGATATACGACTATTTGGAGCTATCGGTGTGAAATTTTGATTTAAAACTGGTTTAAGGCATGAAATCAAAACTTTTGTAATTTGAGTTAAAATACTGCGACACCGTCCTGATTTTATAACTCAAATTGACTGAGTGATGAAGAGAGAAGCTCACCTAAATTGTTATCAGATCTTTTAAACTGAATGCCTAAATGAAATAAGGTTAATTGATGAAAATACAATCAATTTATGTTGGGAACTAAATCCTACACACAATTTTTCTATAGTTTAAATGTGTATGAATGTCCATAGTTCTTGAAAATATCGTACTAATCTCTCAGTTATCAAATCAATGGCATAGTGCAGAAATACTTATACTTGCACTTACCCAGATGATTAATTTTCTGATCGACAACTTTAAATTTTTCGAAATAACTTAGTACTGGAAGCTGCTCATAAAATGTAAAATGCATTTAAGTTGTACCTTCATCCGCGTTTGGCAGTTGCAACTCAGCCTCTTTTATAGTTCTTTAGTATTTTACGGTTTCTTCAAGAACCCAAAATAATCACATTCAGTAATATCAATAATTTATATAATTTTGCAAATATTGCGTATGCGCCAACATTAAATTTAGCAAATATTATAAAATAAATTCCTAAAATAATTCTCAATTTTTATAGTTCACTGAACGGAGTTTTTTCTGATCTCTATCGCACAAAAAAAGTCAGCATTGTAAACAAATCTGCAATCACAAATCAAAAGCGTTTTCTGGACTCCCTATTTTTTCGTTATTATACAGTCTTCTTATTAGGGTGATATGATAGGTTCAAGTATTTACTATTGTAATGGATTATTTATTTGTGTACTGAAAAAAGAGAACTCCTTTTGCACATTATTCACATGGAAAGTTTTAGCGTTCAAAAGTTAGTTAAAATATAAAGTGATGAACTAGGACAATTTGTGGATCCTATCCCATGTTGTTTGCTTTAACAACGTTAATTGTGTCGTGTGCTCTTACCAATAATCAACATTACACATAGTCATAAATCGCTCCTCTCATATTAGACCTGTGTTTCTGATCATACCTAAGGGCGCACAGTAGCGTGTTCGCCAATATCGTAAGAAGTTTATCAGTACAAAATATTACCATACGTGATCTAAATATTCTCAATTTGAATGCATCTGTTTTGGCAACTGTCAAAATTCAACTGTGACATAATGGCATGTTGTCAGCGATACTAGCACTGGATTGCTCTTACTTCAAAAAGGTTTTTCATGAGTTCGCAGTGGAATTCTTTTCCATGTGGTGGCGAAACTGCCTCCCCGATTTTCCTCCTGTCAAAGTTAACTGTAGAAGTAAACAAAGTAAACACATTGTTTCGCTTAATGTGTACAGGATACAGGACGGAGATGAAAGTCTCAGTCTCTGAAGCTGCATGACCATAAAAGTTCACTTTGGGTTCCATGATATTCTGCCCTATCCCCATTTCGCATTTATGTATGTCATGTGTATGAGTGCACATTAATAGTGGTATTCCATTCACATTCTCATATTTCAAACCTACAAGAAATTATTCGACATCGATGAATAGATATCCGAAGTAAGCCTGAAAGCGCAGCTTGAGTTATCCGATTTTTAGTTGAAAGTAGACATTACTGCATTCACGAAAGACGCGATGATGGATCTGGACACCCCTGTCATGTGGACCAGGTCGCGTCGGAATGTTAACATAAAAGGAAATGGCAAATAAAATATTATAAGTAAGCATGGTCGGAGCCCAAGTCCTGAGCCTTTTGATTCACAAAATCTTTACATAAAAGATACAAATATATCTATGCACATGTGCATGCATCCATACACACGTACATACATTTTTGAGTGGTATAAAAAAACAGTGCTTCCATTGTACTTAAGAGAATGAGTACTCTAATATACACATCACTTGTGTTTGTTGTACGAGTATTTTGTATAAAACATATGTGACGAGAGCGGGAGAGAGTATGCCGAATGAAAAATTTACGTGTGCACGAGCTCTCCGAGGCATTGTACGCCAGACGAGACTGTATGTTGTACGGTGGTACGCACTCACACTCACTCTTACTCTCAGCTTGTTTAAATTTAGTTCATTGAATTATACTGACTGTTGTGGGACTTGCGGTACGGGTGTTTGTTTGGGAGGGATGCAAGGCATGCATGCAACACAAAACAAAACAGCGAATGGCGTAGTGAGTTGAGTTAGTGCAATGACTACCATGATAATAATGATGATGATGATGACGATGGTTATCGAAGGTCTTTCACCCGAACTCGGTCATTGGCGTACATTTGCTTGTAAATCCAGAGCTTTTCAAAGTGTGCATGTCGCAATTTCTTAAGAAAGTTCAATTGCCCCAAACAATCACATTCACTGTCGGTTTTTGATGCATAATATACATACATACACGTAAAGAGACACACATACATACAAATAAGAGATACTTGTTCACACAGCCGAAAGAATTATTAAAATGTTTAAAAATCAAAATAAAAATAAAGTAGTAAAAATCGGACATTTGAAGATTTGTGCATTCTATAAAGTCTTAAGTAATAACGAATTATGGAATTACTCGTATGGATGTGTGCATGGTTAACTGTTTGGAAGCGAGGAGGAGTTCTAATTTATGCCCAGCAATAAATGTAAGCAAAATTCAATATTTGCTCCGTCATTTAAGCAATGTGAGTAGCCTTCTGTGTTTGTGTATAATGGACAGTTAATTTAATTATATACTACGTAAGTACGTGTGAACATACAAACATATAAGTACATAAAATAAGTACACTGCCTACATACCAAATAAACTGCGGCCTTGCCAAATTTCAATATCCCAAGCCATGAACCTTAGTTTTCTGTTTTGTAGTTTGATGGGTCAATGCCTTTCGCTTCAAATGTTGTGGTTCGAGTTACAGCAAATGGAATCATAATTGAACTTAGAATTGTCAATCATTAATGTATGCATGTGCATTAAAAATTAGTGACATATTAGTGTTTATATATATATGTATATATATATATATATATATATATATATATATATATATATACATATATATATATATATATATATATATATATATATATATATATATGTATATATATATATGTTAATGTATATATATATATATATATATATATATATATATATATATATATATATATATATATATATATATATATATGTATATATATATATATATATATATATATATATATATATATATATATATAATATTTATACGTATAAAAATATGTAAACACCAGCATATCACAACTATATATATGTGTACATATTGGACTTGGACCATTAAAACATATTTCATAGATTTAATTGAACCAAAAACTTAAAAATTTGTGGCCTATGCATAAATAGCAAATTTCATTAACAATTTTCCTATATACTACATATATAAATTCATACAGATAGATATGTATGCATATCCATTGGAAGCATCTTTTGACATGGAGTGGTTTTTGTGGATATTTGCACGATTTTCGTTTGAAAAGTATTTGCAAGAGGGATACATAAGCAAAAATATAGCCATAGTCATAGAGCAGACAACGGAGATATATACTCATGCGTATATATATGTATGTGTGTATGTATGTTTCTATGTGCAGATGTTTAGCTGCAGTTATCAAAGTTTTTATTTATATCACTCTATTTTCCCATTATACTCTTGCAGATCACCGCGCATCATTATGGGCGATTTTTATAAAATCGGTTTTTAATATAACTGTCTGATAAAATATACTTACATTCGTATAGTAATTGTATGTTTATATAAGCACGTAGTATGTGTACTTGTGTGTAGGTGTGTGTGTATACACATGCATAAAAATGCATATGAATTTTACTACTAAAATTTGCTGTGTTGTCTCTATTTCAATTATTAAAAAGCATGTACAGTACACACTCGATAATCTGGACTCATCTGTGTCTGTGTATAGCGGAACATTGGGAACACTAACATAAGCAATTTAAATAAATTGTTTAATAAATATGCAAGTAAATCTATTTATATATGTATGGTATGTATACTTCCGAACGATCTTTATATATATGTATATTCATATACTCGTATATATATATATATATATATATATATATATATATATATATATATATATATATATATATATATATATATATATATATATATATATATATATATATATATATATATATATATATATATATATATATATATATATATATATATATATATATATATATATATATATATATATATATATATATATATATATATATATATATATATATATATATATATATATATATATATATATATATATATATATATATATATATATATATATATATATATATATATATATATATATATATATATATATATATATATATATATATATATATATATATATATATATATATACAAGGTGTGATCAAAAAATAAAGTATCTATTTATTTATCAACAACTATCTTGTCCCCTTTAAAGTAATTCCCCTCAGATATAACACACTTATGCCAGCGTTTTTTCCAATCCTCGAAACACTTCTGAAACGCTTTTTTTGGTATCGCCAACAGCTCCTGTTTCGATTTTTCTTTTATCTCCTCAATCGTAGCAAAACGCTTTCCTTTCATCGGTGTCTTCAGTTTTGGAAAGAGGAAAAAGTCAGCGGGGGCCAAGTCCGGTGAATACGGTGGTTGAGGCATGATAACGGTTTTGTTTTTGGCCAAAAACAGCTCCTGAGCGATGTCCATGCGACGTTGTTTTTGCTCAAAATTTAGCAATTTTGGAACAATCCTCGCTGCCGCACGTTGGCATGAGCCGAACGATATGCCAACATCATCAGCAACCTCTCTGATAGTGATTCGACGATTATCCAAACTCATTTTCTTCACTGCGTCAATGTTTTCATCGGTTGTTGACGTGCTCGGGCGACCAGGACGAGCATCGTCATTGACATCTTCTCGGCCTTCCTTAAACCGGTTATACCACAATTGAACTTGTGTTCTGCTCATAGTAGACTCGCCAAAGGTCACAGTCAACATTTCAAATGTCCTTGCGCATTTAATTTCATTTTTTACACAAAACTGAATACAGTTTCTTTGATCCATTTTTTTCGAATAGTACAAAATCGAAGAGCACACCAAAACACGACTAACCTTTTTATCTGTCAAAAACAAACTGACAAACCAAAATGGTTGGTATTGCCAACATATATAACAGACTTGTGTACCAACATAAAAAAAAAATGCGAACATCGAACAACATCGGTTATCTTTTGATCACACCTCGTATATATCTATATATACATAATATAACATATATATATATATATATATATATATATATATATATATATATATATAAATGTATATATATATATATATATATATATATATATATATATATATATATATATATATATATATATATATATATATATATATACTTGCATATATATATCATTCGGAATGCTTAATTATGCATCTGTCGGACGTAAAATTTTTTGAATAAATAGATATATAGAAGTATATATAGCACGATTTTTATCATAATATGCTCTACAGTTCCGAATTTTTATATAGTTGCAAAACTCCAAAAAATACCGTTAAAAAATCACTCTTAAATTCATAATTCCAACTTCGCTAAAACACTTTCATTAATTTATGCAAATTTTATAAAAATTTGCTTCGGACCGGGCAAGTAACATGCAAATTGGGTACTAATTGAGGTGGTGAAACCAGCAAAAAACATATGCAACGGTTTCTCCATTTGTGCCACCTTTAATCGTTTCTTTTTTTTCTCTACCATTTCAATTAAATCAGAAGATTCAAATTAGCCGTGTGTGGAACGGTGTGTCTGTGACCTTCCTGCCATGTTTTGGTTCCATTTAAAAATGAAAACAAATTTCGGCTCTTTATGAACATAGTTTTTTCTTCATTTCAGATAATTACTCTTAGAATTCGCTTAATTTGAACACAAAACAACAATTGACCTCATCTAATCGATTAAATCGTTATTTCCACACTTTCAAACCAAAACGCATACTTTACAATAAACAGAAGATTTGCCCATTCTTCTTCATACCCACTTGCTTGAATTCACAATTTTTCTTTAAGTTTGTTCATTCTTGGGCATTCCTGTTGTATATAGTATAAACAGAATATATAGTATAAATAGTAGAGAATGTAAAGTTAATCACTTGATCAATCATGCAGACAAATTATTAAATTTAGCTTAGATCAGTCCCACCAATCCGCACTCGACATCTAATATAGTGGGAACTCGGCGCCTGTCCAGACATCTTTATGCCTGTGTATGTCTTCTGGATCTACAACAATAAGTAACAAAGTAGACATAAACATACGTTTTGAGCAATTTAAAGCACAAATATGATTGATCGGAGTCACTTGTGGAGTTGACTTAGTGAAATCCGTCTGTCTGGCACCAAAACAGGATGATACCTAAAAGACCAACCAGCGGATACATATGTCTTTCATTCATTTATTGAGTCTATGAAACAAATTTCGTGCCGGCGTTTACTACAATTCCAAAGGAGTTATTTTTGTCAGATATGAAGATCGATTTCACGAAACGTCGTACAACAAATTGGTAGTAATTTCGTAAAAACATATAATTCCCCTTCTTTCCTTCAAACGAAAATGCTCGCATCTGTAGTTGAAACATGGAAGCTTGAACTTCATTGTATAGAAGTGTTTGGTCGCAAATTTATTTCTCTACATTTCTATTCACTCCCCCCAAAAACTTTGCCGGCAAAATTTATTTAAAGACAAACAGCAATGTTTCGAAATCATGTTCACTGATCGCTCAGAATCTCAACACATATAAACGTTTCAAACACTAAGTTAGTAAGATGAGAGATTTTTTAGAAGGCCCATATTGCCATCCAATACAACCACGAGGTACTTCAGGTAGTTGCTCAGGACGCCATGGAACAACGGATTTTACAACCAATCATTTATATCTTTATCGCAACTGATTGTCAGGGAACTGAGATATGCCAAAATTTACTTCCTTAAAGAAGAACAATAAAAAGGTATGGGATATATACTAGTCCTACCTGGAAGTAGATTACATGTCCGGAATATATTCAAGATATGTGAAAACTTTTGAGGAGATTGCATATATCAAAATAGACTCCTCAATTAGAGCGGTGAACATCGATGAAACACATCTTTAGATTACTCTCGGTTGTAAATTTGAAATATAAACCAATTTTATTTTGGTCTTTATCGTATCTATCGCTGTGTTTCATTCTAAGACATCAAATAATTTCAATATCTCCACCTTAATCATAGCTCCCTCTATAGAAATAATTGCATCTGCGTTAATGTCATTGTATTCATTTGAACTCTGAACTGAGGAATTTGAGAATTTTGAGGATTATATAAAGCATTTCTCATTGCAGTCACGCAACCCAGATAAAGCTTGTCGGCCGCTAAACCGATTTTAAGAATGTGTTCACCTGTGAGCCCCTCAGAATTTGTAAACCCTATAACATTATATGAAATATCAACTACGCATATATAAACGAAAGACAGAAGTTCTCGTATAATAGAGAGAGATATGTTTGTTTGTTAGGTTTATAATATTTATAAAATAATATTTTCAGAAATTAGCCAAGCGATCTTAATAATTGAACAGACTGTAAATAAGTTATACCCGCCCAATGCCATGCTCTCATCTCGTAGGCGTTGATCAACTCAGAAAATTGTGAAGCTGTTCGTATTTACACCCAGAGTAGCGGAGCTTAAATAGTTTATGCTATTCGGCAAGCCTACCAAATATTTTATACAGATGTTATAGAGGCTGAGCTTGAATGTTTGGTTACATACGAGTATCTCAGTGGTTTATATATATATATATATATATATATATATATATATATATATATATATGTATATATATATGTATATATATATATATATATATATATATATTTATTTATATATATATATATATATATATATATATATATATATATATATATATATATATATATATATATATATTTATATATATATATATATATAAAGCTTCATCCTTAATTCGTCCTTCGACAAAACTGAGATTATTCCCGCTGAAGACCGGGCAATCTGGTGATGTTTTGATAGCAAATCTCATTTCAAGTTCACTTACTTCAGTATGTGACCAGCCTCCGCGATTTGTAGTAAACATACTTCTCGTTTACCGGTGAGGTCACAATGAGTGAGAAATCCAAACTATTCTTTCTATTAATTTTATGTTGCAAGTAATTATTCCCCTTTCGCATATAATTATACTATAATGCATTACTATCAAATATAATAAAAGTTCACATATAACTGCGCTTTCGCACTGCTCACAGTGCGCTGATTACCTTTATGTGTTCACAGCAGTTTTTAGCGCCAACAACAAATTTAATATCTTTCATTGAAATTCATAAAAGAAAATTTGAAACCAGAATACATTTGTGCAGGGTTTTCAAATGTTGATGTGGAAGAAAAACACACAAAACAATAAAAAATTGTTTTAATATTATATAATGTATGTTCAGGTTACAAACCTCTCAAAAACACCCACTCGGGTGCATCCCAAATCGAATATGATATAATAAGATTATTAAGCAATATAGAAGAAGATAAAGCAAAACTACTAATAACTAAATATGGTGGCAGTACCCTTGGCTCAGATCACTACCGCATAGATAAGCGAAAGTTGCATTTGAATCGCTGCGAACTGCGAGATTACTCAACATTTTAAACAGTAGAATACTCGTATATGCTTAAAAGATCACGACAAAAGAAATTTCAGCAGCTGTAACGAGTCACTGAACGATCGTAGAGTGAAAGTACTCGGAAGGTACCAAGGATGATGGGGCTTGGTTTCGCTCAAGCGACCGTGTAAGTACTCTTAAATCGAATGCGGTGAATTTTAATTTTGAGAACCTTGAAAGTCGGTCTGTTAGATTTGCACAACTCGACTCTCGTTGGGTATGAAAAGTCATCTAGACTTATAGACTGTAAATCATTTTGAAAAATGTAGATATACTTTTTCTTATCCAGTCTCGTTAATCATTTATTCAACAGTCGAGTACCGAGGTCGTTCGTTCATCAATTTCTAAGTAGCGCTTTTTTCTTTCGCGAATATGCCTGCCTCTATGAAAAATCAG
Organism: Clusia tigrina; assembly: GCA_920105625.2. NCBI lineage: Eukaryota > Metazoa > Arthropoda > Insecta > Diptera > Clusiidae > Clusia > Clusia tigrina. The sequence goes on from OV050032.1 coordinate 30,741,167, forward strand.
CTAGCCAGCCAGCCAGCCCCGCTAGTGTAAATCAAATCGAATCGCCCAAGATGGCAGCGCAGCTCTCACTCTGGCTCTCTTTCGCGTTTATCTACTCGAAGTCGTACGCTAGATCTCTCTCAATGTCTCTCCTTCTCTCTTCCGCTCTAATGCGCTCCGAAAGCTTTTCAAATAAAATTAACCATTGCACTACACATATACACCTGCAGCTCACATGTATTCTGCCACACACACACACACACACATCCACTAACAATTTTTAAAATGTCACGCTCTACGCTGCGGATTTCTTGCTACACAAACTGCTATAACATTTCTAATACTACTTGAGCTTATTTGCCTGTGCATGTAGTTGTTAGTCGTAGCCGTGGTAGCCGTAGTCGTTTTGTTTTTGCATTCGACAATGAGTCAATCCTTGAAATGTTTACTTCCTGATATGCATATGATTATTGAACAAGCATGCTTTTGTTAGGTTTTTGAAGGTTGCGTATACTTATTGTTTTCAATTTACAGTTTCATTATTAAAGGTACAAGTATAGTATAGTTAATTCCCATACACTTAGAATATTATATCAAATATATCTAATAAATATATATATATATATATATATATATATATATATATATATATATATATATATATATATATATATATATATATATATATATATATATATATATATATATATATATATATATATATATATATATATATATATATATATATATATATATATATATATATATATATATATATATATATATATATATATATATATATATATATATATATATTAATAATATAAATAAATGTTGATGCTTTTATTCAAAATGTATGTGATTAATCCTACTAACTGTAGGAAAAAGTGCAAATAAATGAATTTCGTAAACAACATAAATAATTTGGTAAAAATTAAGAAAAATTAACCAAAACAAAAAAAAAGGATAATAAAAATTTCGGGCATATTTTTTACGTAATACTAATTATGGGGTTTAAATAACATTTATTCATATTTAAATCATATTGTGACAAATCACTCGAAAATCAACGCCGAATTTTAAGTAAAATTATTAAAACTGAATCAGAAAAAATAAAAAGTTCTTTGTGTTTAGACCGTTTTTTATAGTTTCAGCCCAAGTTTAAAATTAACTATTAATTGTGTTTTATAACGAAAAATTACCAAATTAACGGAAAGTAAAAAATACAAAATTTTCACCAAAACAGTCGATATTGTTTAATAAAAAAATTCAATATAAAATAATTATTATTTATAGTAAATTATTAAAAATCCAAAAATAAAAATAATTATATATAAGACATTTTATCAATATTACCAATAAACAAAAGAAAAAAAAATTGCGTAATAAATAATGAAAATGAAATTTTTATTCGTTTATATACAATTTTATATTAAATTTTCAGTTTTTAAAAATTATTCATACTTAACATTCTGTGACAAATTAGCCATTCAATTGAAAAATCTCCAAAAAAAATATATAATGAAATTTTATCAAAATGAATGAAATATTAGAATTGCAGGCAATAATGTTAACGAATTTTTTTTTTTATTTATTACAATCCACAGGAAAACAAAAATGTTGTATTGGTTCTTTAAATAATAAATGTTTTTCCTATTAAATACATCAACTAACATAACCCAGTATTAGCATATGAAAAATTATCATCGAACATTTTTAGTTTTTTTTTCAATTGCAAAAGTGTTTACAAACTTTTATATTGCCTTTGTAAAAGCAAGTAGAATATGACTCTTATACGATAATCCTCGATTTAAAACGTCGGCGTATACTCTGCTTTGGTGTCTGCATTACAGCATGTATACATGTATGCGTGTCTGAGTACGAGCACTGAATCATTGCATGGAATCAGTTTAATAACTCTAAAAAACAAAAAATAAAATAAAATATTCTCCCAATTAAACTGGAATATTTGTTCCTTAATGGCCCGCTGGCAGGGGTTCAAGGCATTGCCGACAGAATTTATCATCATATGTAACCATATGTAACTTCGTAATTTCAATTCTTGATTTTTGTCTTCTAATTAAGTGCACTGCAATCGCCGGTTGATACCTGCTTTTCAATTTCTATTCGTCACTCTCTTTCTATCTGGCGGAAAGCCTTCGTTATTATGGAAACGCAAATGCACACGGTGTCCTTGAAGAAATAATCGAATTGCTTATGTTTGTGTTCTATGTGCATAGTTTGTGTTTTAAACTGTTTTTCAATTAGCACTTCCAGTCGCCAGCTTAAGATAACATTGAATTTCAATATTTCGTAAAAGAAAAACTAATAAACCGACATAAGGGGAAGCAAATAAATACCCACTAACATCTTAGGAATTTATCTGCCCCCGTGCGAGAATGAATTGATTGTGCAATAGGCTTTAAATGGTCCAAGGCGTGGCAGTCACTTCAATATTATTGAATATACATATATATATAATATATATATAATATATGTATATATATATATATATATATATATATATATATATATATATATATATATTATATATATATATATATTTATATATATATATATATATATATATATATATATATATATATACGTATATATATATATATATATATATATATATATATATGTATATATATATATATATATATATATATATATAAATATAAATATATATATATATATATATATATATATATATATATATATATATGTATATATATATATATATATATATATATATATATATATATATATATATATACTATATATTTAAATATATATATATATATATATATATATATATATATATATATTTATATATATATATATATATATATATATATATATATATATATATATTTATATTATATATATATAAATATAGATATATATATATATATATATATATATATATATATATACATATATATATATATATATATATATATATATATATATATATATATATATATATATATATATATATATATATAAATATATAATTTGAAAAATGAATGTCAGGTGTACCATAGTAAAATGTGCAATTAGTGGCTGAATGCCCATCGGTGTACCCCCATTTACAAACTACACTTTTAACCCCACATTGTATTCCATCCATGGCCATTTAGGATGAGTGTTCAAAAAAAACATGTTAACTGAAATAGCTGAAAGTTAATGACGGATGAGAGATTCATGGGTTTACCAGGATATTTTGAAAGCGCAACAACAACATGGAAAATTTTCTTGCACACACTCAACAAATTTTATAACCGTACACAATTTTGTATACTCTAATGCCGAAGAAAATTCCCTGCGGCATATCAAAAGACCTGAGCGGCATTAGAGTAGATAATCTGCGATTTTAATTAGAAATCAGTTTAGACTCGTAATTTTTTATTGTGTACCGCTAATGCGCTCTTGAGTGAACATAAATAAATTTTTATTCAATGAAATAAAGTGAATATGCTCATATATATTCTTAAATCGTATATAAATGCAAAGCTTTTTAGCCATGACAGTGTGAGAAGGTCATCTTGCATATACTATAAATCCACTGCTTGAAAACAAATAATAATAATTACAAAAAGCGTACACGTTTACGCACACGCTTGTGACGATGGGCGATCGACGGCAGACGGTGGACGACAGTCGACGGTGCGAGCGTGATCGCCAGTGCGAGTGCCAGTGTCAGTGCCAGTGCCAGTGCGAGTGCGAGTGCGAGTGCGAGTGCGAGTGCGAATGCGAGCGAGCGTAAATAAGCTTGTGTGCGTTTGTGGCCACTTGAACATTTGAAACGCATTTCGTAGCAGTTTTTAACACTTTTAACAAAGCTTTCAAAGTTTTTAGTGAGTGGGGGAAATTTCGCATTCCCTGGCCCAAGATAGTGTGCGGCAGGCAGGCGGTAAAGGCCATCATTTTATTTGTTCTTGGTTAACTTTTACGAGCGTGTTTGTAGGTTGTCGGAAATTTCTACAACTCTACAATTACACTCGCACCGTACACGCGTGCATGTACTCGTGCACCCCAAACCGAACCCCAAACCCAACCCCATCGACAACCTGGAACCATACAAAGTATAGTCAGGTTGGTTCGAATAATGAGAAACAGCACTGCACAAATGATGTAAAACATTCTCGTGTTAACGCATGACAGAGTACTGCACAGTCGAATCAAGGAATGTCAAAATAAACACCCAATAAAAAACCTTGATTTCACAAGAAGATAAAAAGCAATCATTAACCTACCTAGTTGATTACCAACGAATTTGGCATAGCATGTCCTTGACGGTGGGGGCATTGCTTCGCACTCTTAAGTTTTATCTTTTCCATAGACCTACGGATTGCGTAATCAGTAAAGTAATGTCAATCAGTAATATTTGATCATTGTAAAAATAATATGGACCATGTCCACATTTCCATGTATCAATATAATACGAATAATACCTTCATTTTCCAACCAGTTATTCGGGACAACAGAAACAAAAAAACCGATTTTCGTCCACTTATAAAACACTTTCAATCGTGTCCAAGTTCCACATAAATTCTTAATGGTTTCCTTTACCTTCCCTTTTTCCCCATTTACTAAAATAACCACTGGAAAGAGCCTATTGACCAGTTTATGAACTTTCGCATTGCTTTGGGCCCGACCAAAAATATACATAGTTGAAAGATAGGGATTTTCCCTTTCGAACCTAAATGTAAAGAAAATATAATTGGGATGAAACGATGTCTAGAGATTTTCACTAATTTAGATATTGAAGTAACAAGCATTTCGGAAACCCCAAACGGCCTGGCCCCTAACTATATCGTTAAGAGTAGTACCAGGCTTAACATTTAATGTCTTTAGTATTAAAGGTAATGCAGGATTTGAAGAACGTTATAGCTAACACTTTAATAGAGCCCTTAAATATCATTAAAAAATTTTCCTTGTGAATATTCAAGTGCATCTGTGGACAAATTTGCCATTTTTCTGTAGAAATAAATGGATATATGGACGAGCATTACCAAAGGACTTCACTATAAAGTCTTAAATTCAAAGGAATTCTCAATGTGTGACATCAGTTACACCAAGATAGAATATATTTATAATAAAACCTACATATTATGTACGTAGGGGTAGCAAAGAGGAAATACACTTTTGTAGACGGCCATTAGGAAACAGGACTGAAGAGAAGATCAGATGACATAAAAAATGTTAGTAAAATCGAATAGGAACGAATTTTAAATTATGCCTACAACATGACTTGGTTGAAACAATAAAACAATCCAAATGTTTTGTTTTTGGGAACTCCCAGTTTTGTGGCAGGAATATTCTCGATATCTAAATTAATTTTATACAATAAAAGAATGCATGCACATATGTTGCCAAACAGACGGGGTAACCGGCTAATTTCAGATAACAATGACGCATTAGAATACCTACAGGGTAATTTAAAAAAGCCTATCAAAACCAGAATAGAGGGTTTAGCAAAACTAGAGCTACATACAGACAACTATTGAAAATCCGTAAGAGGCAATGGAGGTTTGAGAAAGTTTGTTCATAATAAGTAAAGAAGCAAAGTTGGTAAAAAATAGTTTTCCTTAAAGCCTGAAGTAATCATAATCTCTAGAACCACGATATTATGATATTGATTAATGGATATTCTGTGGCTCTATCTTGATTTAGCAGAATGATGACTGTCAAGACAGCTCCGATTTATATAATCAAATAATTTTTATTAAATTCATTTAGTCAGTACATAGAAATGATTCGGTGAAATGATTCGTGTAATGATTCGGTGAAATGATTCGGTGAAATGATCTCTTCCATTCTGCTTTTCATATAAGTGCACCGCTTTCCACTCGCTATTTGTTGTAGTTGTTGCATTCCTCACCAATTTCCAAAGAAGCAATTTTCGAGAGGGGTGTGCAATGAGTGCAATGAACTACTTGGACATGTTTTCTTAGGAATAATTGGCAAAGTCTTCAACAGTGAGCATAATTCGAATAATGGGTTCTTTCATACTTTACACATTTCTATTATATCTCAAAAATTTTCGAAATTTGAATGTATAAGATCATAACTTCTAATCATTTATTTATGATTGTGGTTGACTATTACATTCACATTCATCCTATTCAACACTGAATATAGTGACCTAGCTCTTCTCGTCATAGTTCAACACATACATTTTTTGTATTAGCACTTGTATCTATACAGCTGTTTAAATTTGAAGCATTTTGCGTAATTTTCTTTCCACTATAAAAAAGAATTTACCATATATAGCAAGGTGCTCGTATTATTAGAAACTTTGTGCTCGCAACAGCCCCAAACCTACGATGTGAAACATGCTCGTAGATAGCCTTGTATTTCTAAACTACCGACGCTAAACAGGAAAAGAACGTGGCTAAACATAGACGAACGAGTATATGAATTCTCCACAAATCTCGCTGCAAATGCTCCCCTAAAGGAATGGTATTTCTTTTTCTTAGGTGGTTATTGCAACCCATGGTCGGGTTACGGCCGATTTGAGCACCTCTTGCCAGGCGCGTCTGCTTCGCGCGCGCCTTCTCCAATTAGTCGTGGTTAGCGTGGTTAGTGCTTCCTCAAATTGGTCTATCCACCGAAGGTACGGTCTCCCTCTTCGTCGTCGGCCTTCGGCTCTCGCTTCAAATACCTTTTCCGCCGGAGCTTCTTCATCAATTAAATGGACATGACCCAGCCCGCGTGAGCGCTGAATGGTTAAACGGTGAACTACGTCAGTGTCGGCGTAGGGCTCATACAGCTCGCTGTTCATTCGAATGCGATAGTCGTCGCCAACGCGAACAGGGCCAATAATTTTGCGAAGAACTTTCCTCTCGAACACCCCAAGAGCGGCTGTGTCTGTTTGCCATGCCTCAGCGCCTTAAAGAAGCACAGGTATGATGATGAGCGTCTTGTATAGTGTCAGCTTCGTCGGCCGAGAGAGGGCTCTGCAACCCAATTGTTTACTGAGCCCATGGTAGCACCTATTAGCAATTGTGATTCTTCGCTTTCTCTCCAGACTGACATCATTATTGGTGTTAACGGCGGTGCCAAGGTATGTAAATTCCTTGACTACTTCAAAGTTGTAGTTGCCCGCTGAAACATAAGAGCCTAGACGCCGCGCCCGTTTGCAGACAGCATATACTTCGTTTTGCCCTCGTTCGTTTACCGTCAAGCCCACTTTGGCTGATTCCTTTTCAATAGCATTGAAAGCAACAGTAACACCTCTCGTCAGCGTACGAGGAGCTGATGATATTGATATTATCGATCGGACCAAGAGAGGTGTTACTGTTGAACACCTTTGTAGAAAATGGGCCATTGTAATGCACACCGGCCTTTCGTAGGATCCCCTCCTTGATGAGGTTGAAGAGATCGCAGGATCATGCATTGCCTTGTCTGAAACCTCATTCAGTGTTAAAGGTTTCGGAAGGGTAATTTCCTACCTTGCCGCTACTGCTCGTTTTCCTCAACGTCATCCTGCAGAGTCGTATCACATTTGCAGGTATATCGAACTCAGACATTGTTGTGTATAGGCAATTCCTCATAGGGTTATCGAACGCAGCTTTATAATCCACAATGAGATGAGAGGTGCCGATTTGATTTTCGTGGGTCTTTTGCAGGATTTGGCGTAGTGTGAAAATCTGGTCTATGGTGAATTTACCAGGTCGAAAGCCGCACTGATAAGGTCCAATCAGCGTTTTTGTATGTGGCTTCAATCTTTCACACAGTATGCTCGACAAGATCTTATATGCGATGGAAATAAGACTGACCTCGGTAGTTGGCGCAGATTGTTGGATCATCTTTCTTCAATACAAGACAGAAATGGTAATTAAATTACCCCACTATAATCTCAGATTTCTTCCTTATACATATAGATACATACGAGTATGATAGGAACCCGGTTCAGAGTGTTGAGGTTCCAGTAAAATCAAATAATAAATTCTCAAATCAAGAATATATCATCACAATTAGCGCGATGAAATATTTGAAATGGGATCATAAAGAATCAAGGTATCGTACATTTTTAATGTCAACATTTGAAACATTTTACTGAAAATGCGTACAAAAAAAAATTTAAAAAGAAAAACACAAAAATACAAAAACAATATAAAATAATGCCGGAAGACATTTTCGATAATATAATGCTATATTCGGGACGGAACCATAGAGAAATAAGGTAGGGTAAGCTTTTAACTGACAGACTTTTGAACTTGGCTGTACACACAACCAAAAACAAACACAAACTGAACCAATTGAAACCTAAGTGCAGAAGCCTAACATGGAGAGTACTTTAGACTGAATGAACGACAGCCTACCTAAACTGCCAAACTACGTAACAAAATACGAACGAATGCGTATACGAAACAAAGCATCATAAATATTTGTAGAAGTAATTGTTATACAGGAGTGCTCAGCTCTCATTGACGCATACTCGCCATTTCAAGAACACACGAAAAAGAGAGCATCAAAACAGAGAACATCATATAAAGGGAAACACTTTGCTTGCTATGAATTCAATCCTATCCAGTAATTTATTCATGATTCGCCAGCTCTGTTTTCGGAACTCCTTTCAAGGTTTTAATATTCATCATTAGTATAATCGCTGATTGGATAACTTGTCTTCTTAAAAAACGTTCACATGGAAAAAATAGTTTCTTACATGATGAGTTATTTGATGACTTATCTGATGATTCGAAAGTTTCTCTATCTGCCTTCGTATTTCCATTAAATTTAACTATATTTCAATTTTATTGTGTCTGTTGAGGATCCCAGCAATCTTCCTCAATGCCAGTTTGCACCACTCAATATATTCTCAGTAATAGTTCTGTATCCGACGATGAATACGCTGCAATCCAGACATCGGAGAAGTCTCGATCAGTCATTTTCTTACAAATTCATTTTTCAATTCATTTAAATCGCTTTGGTACCGCAAATATAATGCAATCTTTTCTTCTATTTGAGGAACCCGCCTTTTGAGTTATTCGACACACATTTCATACAGGCCTTTATAATGCCACAACACTAAATTTTGTTAATATTTTATAAAATATGGTTTTCAAATTCGCATTGGTCGCTTTTGGCGTACCCATCTAACAATACGACGCGGCGTATGAGTAACTTTATTCACTTATTTCATCATACCAAGGATGAGATGAAAATTGTACATTATAGGTTGACAGAGAAGAGTAGCAAATTTCTAATTTTAGAATAACATTTCAAATAGTAACAAGTTTGGATAAAATATAAATAATGAAAATATACAAATAAAATATAAATAATAGACAGAGTATAACAGATTGTAGAGCAATCCCAAACACAACTATGAGATTTATATATGAGGAGCTCATTTTACTCATACAACGTGCTGGCTTCTGGAACAGAGAAGCATGTTTTTCTTTATATTACTTGCTACAAGCTTTCTAGAAAGTTGTGCCCGATGGCCTTCAATACTTATTATTTACTCCAAAATAGTGTAGAGTGTTAAAATAATAAATATATTTTTAATATGCTTGCTCTCATACCACAAACAAATTGAAAGTGTATTTACCCCAACTTTTGTGCCTCGTTTTCTGTTTTGCTATAAAATTCAAATCCCAAACTTTCAATAAATAAAACGCTGTGGAAAAACCTTTTTATTAAAACATGGCGGTGTGTTTGGTAGATTCGAAAATAATTAGTAGAAAGGAGACCTTAACAGATCGAGCCATACGAAGATAGGCCTAGCCACAGGAAATTAGATGTGTTGGCACTGCATTATTAGCGTATTCCTATAAATCCCGAAGAAGGCTGGAAGCAATGAAAACAGAAACTGTTCTTTAATCCACGTATATGTATAACATTATGAAGAAAGTAAATGTGTAGATTGAACCAATTTATGAGTACTAAATGACTAAGTGAACCTATTGGGAGTTAGAAAACAAAAGAACGTCAGTCTGAACACCATGGTTCTATAACAGATTCCCACACCTCCGAAGCAAAGCGCGCTGGCACTAATGCATAAAAGCAAAAATATGTATAGCAGGGGAAGGAGTGAGGGAACTTTTACAAACAGAGCGCATATTCTTGTTCCGAAAAGTATTTGTATGTGCACATCATTGGATCAACTCCAGTAATTCATATATATTTAATTGACAATTTAATATAAAAGTTGTTTAGCTCAATTCACTTAATAGTTAAAGAATGTCTTTACCACAAAACTCAATATTTGTTTAATAAGCTTCACCTTATATCTCTAACATTATTGTCGCTTCTAAATAATAACTCAGTTACAGCGTCACGATGAGTCTTCATTTTATGTATAGCGGCTGCTTTCGAGGTAACTCTAACACTTTCTAAAGCCAGGTGTATTATAGTAAATTATTGTTATCCTTCTTGACTCGTCGTTTATGACTGGTTGTTTATGACTTTGTACTCTTGAATTTTCATTAATAATCATTGCACTAATCAGGTCTCAGTAATGACTTATCACCAATACCTTTTCAATAGCATTTTAAGTATTATCCATGTTTAGTTAGGAATTATACTCTATGTGAACAGTGCTTCTTCAGTCATGACCAGCTCTATTAAGTGTGATCCCGGTATTACGTCCACTCAAAGATTCCGTTACATGAATAAACTTCATCATTATTTGTTGTCCTTGCTTTCTACAGTTGTGGAAAGATGGTCGCAAGCCGATGGTCCCCTACCAGCGTTGCTCATTTGACCCTTCATGACATGATTAGACATTGAAACGGATTTTGGGCGTTGAGCAAAATGTAGACACTGGGTGTTAGAATAAATAAATAAATATATATATATATATATATATATATATATATATATATATATATATATATATATATATATATATATATATATATATATATAAATATCAGTACATAAGTGCATTCTTATTTACTAAATCGTATTTCTTGGCTTGCACGACCTTCGACACTTTAAGGTGTGCTTCCAGGTGTCGAGTTGTTTCCAAAGTTATTGAACGAGCCCAGTCGCATAGTCGTCTATCGCGGAGTGCGTAACTCGCTCCACCCGTGCCGAGTTCGTTTCCCCCAAAGGAGAAGCAGAAGGTCACAGTAGCTGCTACAGCTTGATACAATGATCAATTACAAACTTTTAAAATTGTAATTAATAATAGATAATGATAACGATAATAATAGCGGTGTTAATATACAGTACGAGTATACAAGCTGAGTACGAGTGGGTCCCGTTGAAAGCCGATAACCCTGGCAGTCAGCGCTTATCGTTAAGTTTATTATTATTTTAATTGTAATAAATAAATAAATGAGCAATAATAAAAATGTTTGATTGAACCTCAATTATGTGATTTACAATTTGTTACCTCCATCGCCAATGAGTAGTTACTTAATTCAGAATAATAGTGCATGCACTACGTCCAAAACAAGGCGTGGCAGGTCCATGTTTGATCAGTATTACTTCCTGAGTTAGATTTAGTCATTGTTCGTCTGTTAATCGTCACTCCGTGGAATCGTAACTGCGGAAGCATCGAAGAGATATGGAGCGGATATTTTCTATGAAATCGAGTGCGAATTCCAAGATGAGTTTTGGCACTTTTCGTTCAAAAATCACAATACTAAAAAATATTGCTGCTTAAATTAGTTTTGTTAATAGTTCGATCACTGGATTGTCGACAGTAATAAATATCTTTTCTATGAAAATTTGCCTTTCAGAAAATTCATTCAATTAAAGCAGTAACTCAAGTTGACAATTTCCACTTTACCTCTATAACAATCTTATAACTTCTGTTCCTAATTCTAAGCCCAACTTCATCGCTATGACGCAACTTAATTACTTACTTAGCTGGCACTACAACCGACGGTCGGTCTTGGCCGCTACCAAAATATTGCGCCATTCGCCTCTGCTCTGCGCGCGATGACGCCAGTTAGAAATACCAAGCGCGCTCAGGTCATCATCGACTTGGTCCTTCCAACGGAGATTAGGACATCCTTTTCTGCGAGATGACGCAACTCCTTTTTTTTAAATTTCGTCTTCAATGTTATTCCACAAATGACAGATCCATTAATCCAAAAAAGATATAACCATTTATGACTTATTGTTTATGACTTGCTATTTATGGCTAGTGCTTCTGTTTATCTTTAACTAATGAATTTTCATAGATAACGTTTCACTAATGGCATATTCCTAGTGATATTCTAATAACATCATAATCATTTATGAATGCAGTTAACGCTGATTTGTATTTAAGATTGAGAGATAGATTAACATGTATTAATGATTGAGGAAAATGTATTAATGATTGAGGAATATTCTATTTCGTCATTGTGATATACTTCTAGCATTAAAATACCTGCCCGTTTTGTTCGATTCGGCTCTGACTGATTTCTGGTTAAGTTACAACCTCAAATCGCAATTAGATCAGGAGATTAAATAGTTTTCTCGACCACAGATTTGCTGTAATTCACGACAACATGAGCTCCAGGGGTGTTTCCAAAAATTATGTTATCCATTTTCGTATTATGTTGAACCAAAAGGAACATTGCATTATTAACCAAAATTATATAATATAGTACCTATATAGATATATTTTATAGGCATCAAATTAATTATGTTTTATTTCTACTTTCAGGTGAAATACGAATATTCGATGCAGGGCTTCAATAATTTCTATAAATGCGTCCTCGAAGTCAGAAAGTGGGATTTGTTGATGTCCATGGCAAGACTCTATATATTTATAGAATTCGATGCAAAATAAAAAGACCAAAATAATGAAAATTATTAACAATAATTTTCGAGTCCACTAAGTGCGGGCATATGTAACCAGATAAATACGACTGATTTAATAATGATATAATATAAAATTAAACTACATATCGATAACATATCTCTTAAAGATATTTTTATTCACCACTGCCTTTACAAAACAACCTCCAGAGAAAAGACAATACAACATGTGCCAAAAAGGTAAGCATATTTATTATTTATGCCTCTTCCTCAAATATTTATTTTCCTGTCTGCCTGCATAACGCGTATACAAACGCTCTGAAAGCAGAGAGGGCTCGAATTCTGGCAGCAGTAATTGGAGTGATGCATTCTTATGTGTGACTGGTCCGTCGTGTTGATTCGAAACAAATTATTTACCAGTCCACACAGTGATATTGTTTTAAGTCCATTTCAATGAAGCGCAGCCAGTCGAATACACTGTTGTGATGTGCTTATGCTGAACCGAACGATTCTTGATATTCCGATTACGAATAGTTTATTTTTTTATTTTTGCACATAGTTTTAAATTACTACTCAAATTGTGAAACTTAATTTTGATCGATTAATATGAAGAAAGTAGTCGTATACAAAGAGGCTTGCAGCTTTATTTTTCATGCACTTAAACTCGTATAATCACAAATTAGCGGTTCATCTGATAATTCTCTCCAGTGGCGTGAATGCCAAACCCTTCCCTTAACGGTCGGTATTCCTTTCCTGACTCCCCCAACGATTGCAGATTCTTATTGTATTTCAAGTGCGTAAGTAATGATTACCACCACCATCCCATACCACTAGAATTGGCCTACTTTGCAGAGTTTGAAGAGTTGTCTTCAATAATAATCGAATTCACAAACTAATTGGAATAATGCACTCGGTATTCATTCATTCGGAGAACACCAGCCCGTTGTGTACAACCTGCATTTGAACTACATTGTTCAAAATCGCTTCACTCTAGGGCCTGAGATGATGGAAATATTTAATATGTCCTTAGCTGCTAATAAAGAGCATTTTGTCGTGGGCTTGACTCCCGACAAGGGCATTGCCTCCATCTCTTATATTCACTTCGAGTCGTTTTCGTTGGTTTCTGTGCTCCAAAATCATCACACAGACTTCGAGTTGATTATGTACACAAAAAATAAATTATAACAAATAGTAAACATTTTCTTCACTGGTCAACAAGTCCCGTCAAAATTAGTGGAATCAAGAGTTATATTAGTTCTATTTTATTAGTGAATTCACTGGAACTGTACTCGTACTCGTATTATCCTCAGTCTGCCGAATACGAATTCAAGAGTATATATCGTCATATTGTGGATAGTATCGCCGGGACTGACTAATTATTGTACGTTGCTTCTGAAGCCCCTTTCCAAGACTCTCCAATTGTGTGATGATAATATTGTACAGGCAAAATAATAAGAACCAGCAATATATCAGCAGCTTTTAGCATGGACTAAATACTCCTAAATTGATACTTAAGGGGTCGAGGGGCGTCAATCTGTATCACTTTAGACAACATCGGCGGAGGAACAATATATAGGATAGTCTCCATGTAGGTCTTATACGAGTACATCTTTACACGCATTTGCTCCAATCTCCAATTGCTGAGATAGACTATGAATCGACGAATTTGGATCTTCTTGTACTCTTTCCTTTACAGCGGCGGTGCTACCTTTCAATACGCACATTCCTACCACATGGGGGTGACTTTTTATCACATAACAAAGTACGGAATCTATGAAAAATTCTGCAATCAACAACCAGCATGACCGATTATGTTCCATGCTGTAGAGTTCTGGGGGAGATCTGCAAGTTTGGCAACCAGAAGATTGCTTTTTAAAGTACTCGTAAATTTCCACGACTTGCTGCAAACCGTAAGAAAACCGTTAAAGTTTGCCAAAGTACACTAAACATCAATATCAAAAGAACCGCCCTCCGTAGTCGAGCGATATTAAAGCTAGTCTTACAGTCCTGTGGTCGCGCATTCTAATCCTGCCCAGAACTTGGTTTCAAATTATTCTTTGTAAATATTTTACTCTAATACTCGAAGGCCTCAGTTCCTAGTACTTGTGTCCCTAAGCCCTTGGATACATAATTAATTATGATGCACTCGTAAGGTACTATGCACTAAGGATACTTGGATACATAATTAATTATGATGCACTCTTAAAAGTATAAGTTTACAGTTGGCAAGTGAAAAATAATTACTATACTAAGAAAGATTTCCAGTATTAAATTGTCAGATATTTTTATAGAGATCATCCCATACAGGAAGACATTTTCGAAGCTATACTTTTGGGCCTAAATCACGAGATTGCGCTCCTAATATATGCATACACACAAAGTTTAATTGAACTAGGCCCAGAGCGAAGATTTTTTCTGTAAAAAAAGCGTATGAAAAATTCATTTTTTGCCAAGAAAAATCTTACTTTCCCTCTGCCTTTCATGTGGAAATTGTGATAGGCAGGTAGGACGAGCCTAAAAAGTTGGGCTCTCTGAGGTATTAACACAGGTTAACATGTATTGATGGTCCCATGCTCTTGCATTCTAAGTAGAGAATAGTTAGTTTTTAGAGGAATTTTTTGGTTGATTCAAAAACTATCAGAAAGAATTAATGAATTTTCAGAATGAATTTCGGAATAATTTTGAGAAGACGACGCAATTTCGATTGGAATTGCATGTAATTATTCACAAAAGGAAAATGCTACCAAGGATTTTAGAGTATACTACCCAATCATATATTTGCTCAATCAATTATCAAATAAAATTGTTTATGTCTGTAGAATTGTTATGTGTGTTAACAACAAATAAAAACATGTTTTTCTCTAAATATTCAGCTATTTTAGATATTTGACAAAATTTCCCAAAAAATGTTTAAAACAAAAAAGAAGTTAAATAAAATAAATTGAAACTAATCTTGATCTAAGGTTTGATTCGGGGGACACGTCAATGTGTGTACCAATCCACGAAATTTCCTCCGAAATCCTAGAGGAGAAAGACATTTATAAATACATAATTAAAGTGTTGAATTGAATGAGGGCTGAATGCCTGCTTTTGGGCATTAGAAGCGTACACGCAAAGGTGATATACGAATATGTCCCGTGTACGACTATGTAGGCCTTGGGTGCAGGGTCACAGGAGTGAAATAGAGAAAATAATGCAAGCGCACATCCACGTGAATATATTCGTACTTGTACTTGTACTTGTACTTGCACGGGTATTTCAAATACATGCATATGTACGTACATACAGGCATGCACACGAATGCATTTGAAGTAAACTAACTGGAAATCGTACTTCTTCTAATGCTCGTTGCACTTTCCTCCTAAGTTAAATAAAGAAATAAACTTGCTATTAAATAACGCGAAACTAGTTTCCCGCCGGCAAATGCATTCGTTCGTTTGGTTTGGTTGGCTTTTGGTGGAAAAACCACTGCGCATGGTGCAGAGCTGTGCAGCGCGGTGCAGTGCTGTGCTGTGTTATGCAGTGCTATGATCTGTTGTTGTTGTTGCTGTGCTGTTGTTACTGCGCTGCTGATGTTGTTGTTTTGTTGTTGTTGGTGGACGTGCTGCTGCTGCTGTTGTTGTTGTTGTTGTTGTTGTTGTTGTTGTTGTTGTTGTTGTTGTATAGTCAGTCGTTAGTTTTCCTTTTGTATTTCGCACTCACGTAGTTCAATGTTAACGAACTGCAGCAACGAGCAGACTTTCACTTATATGAATTTGGCTCTGGTTGGATAAATGAAGTTAGCTGAAAAGAAATAAAAAAAAAGTTAAAAATAGTTGTTTTTATTTTCATAGTTCAATAACATGTTATGTAAAGTGTTTTCCTTGGTTTATCTGGTTTTTAATGGTGCAGTTTTTCTCGGTTTTGGTTCGTGCAACTGCGGCTGGCTGGCTGACTGGCTGGCTGGCTGCATGGCTGCATGGCTGCTTGGCTGCCTGGCTGGGTATTGCATTGCACTGTGCAGTGCTGCCTGCAATCCGAAGACTGCTCATTTCATAGCGCATAATCTATGCAGGGCAGTTGTAATTTAGTTTAAAGTTATTGAACTCTAAGATTCCCGGAAGAAAGTGACTGACTAAGTTTATTTCAATTACATACGTAACCGATTTTTCTCTCCTTCTTTCCTCTTTTCTTTCTTTCTTTTAATTAAGTTTTATGCTTGATACTTTTATTGTCTTTTTGCTTTTTAATTTTTGTGACTGCTAAAATCTATCTTTTATTTTCAAGGTCGTTCGAATTATCATGCGACGAATTATTATTATTCTCTCTATTCATATTTTCAACTTGAACCGATCTTTTTTTGGGTAGAATTGAGGCACACCAAGGCGTCAGTTAAGCGAATCGGACTTTGTTGCATTATGGGTGAAAGGCACAAAATAATTCCGAAATGGAAATTGTGAAAATAACTTTCTCGCGCAGCATCTGCAGGAGTATAAACCATTTAATTGTTGTTTTAAAATATACAAGCATCATAGATATGAGGGTTTTTTAGGACGTTGAGGAATTAAAAAAAAAAAACTCGAATGAGTAGTTGTCGAAAAATTCGCAAATGCCGATTTTCGGTCTTAAGTAAGCAACGTTTTTGTTTGGGTGTAAATCAGTTCCAAAATCATTCGGAGGTTTGGAACTTTCGTATTCGAATATGCCAGCAGCATCACCGGTCAGCAGAAAACCATATGCTCAGTGCTCCATACAAATACCAATACATAAACGCACTGGGTCCCTTATGATTCTATATGTGTTTACCGAACGGGAAGTCTGGAGCAAGAATATGAAATATTGTCTGAGGAAACTACTAAAAATTAAATTGCAATTTAAATTCACACCCTAGGGGAGTCACACAGGAAGAAGCTCCGATAGGTACACAAAATCTAATTTTCCGGAAAGATGTTTTGAAATTTCTCATCATATCTAGCTCGATTCTGTTGGCAATTACAATACTTTCTCCACCCCGTAAATAGCTGGAAAGTGAAACGAGTGTCAAACATTTCATTTAAAATACGAGCAATACTATCTGCGAGTTTGCTATTCTAAATAAAACATTATAAATGGAAAATCAGGCCTGTTTTGGCCAAAATCACCCTTCTCCAGAACAAATAAATTAAAATTTGAGCGAACTAAGTTTAATCAAATGTTGAAAACTTGTTTAATTTTATGCGAACTTCTTAGGAGTTCTTTAATGTTTCTTACTCGCATTTCATTGGGGCCCGATTTCATGCATCTTCAGAGTAACTCTTTCTTTGTTTTATTCGTTCCGAACTTAGGCCTATACCATAGCGTGTGTCCCTAACTCGTGTGATGCTGTTTCTGTCGCTTTTTGAACCCTTCAACCTCTCCTCCCGTATGTTGATTCTTTTCGAAAAACTTTTCCTTCCGTAATACTTTTTATATATTTATTTTGTTACTTTGCAGTTTTCATTGTTAATATTGCAAAAACAAAGAGTGAATTGTTTATGTTTAAACAGCATACTGGCTTTTTAAAAAAAAATTTTTTTTTAAATAATGAAGCTACACAAACAGTGAAATAATGTCATCAAGTCTGTGTTCATAATAAAAAATTACCAAAATTTTTGCCTACAATTACTTGCCAGTGATTATATAGAAGCTGCACAGTTATTTAATGCGATGCCAAAATTTTAATTGGGTTGCTAAGAAACAATACTTGCAAAAAGGGGGGGAGATTCTGAAAACACTTGCTAACAAATAAAGCTAAGAGCAACTCAGAAAAGCATGCCAATAGGTAAGTTAGATAAAGACTTCAAAGTTAGGCACATAATAACACTAAATTTGAATAAGAGCGCAAATTAAAACACGCATAATCAGACCTTTTCCTGGGGATGTATTTATACTTTTCACATACTTGTATCTACAAAGCATATCATCCCACAAATGTATATGTACTAACCTATAACTCGCATGCACCAGTGTGAATCTAGTCGTAACTCCCATTCTCAACATAAACTGACATAAAGGGCTTTCAAGAAACCTTTAGACCATGGGTCGCCAAACTTTTTTGATCATCGACCCCTATATAATTTTTCGAAATCTCCATCGACCCCCGTAAAAGTAATTTTCTGTTAATTAAAGCAAACTTTGTATTTTTTTACGAAAATCGCAAAATCCCCTGGCTCAGATCGACCCCCGCTTTTGTTAAATAGACCCCTGGGGGTCTATATAGGCCACTTTGGCGACTTCTGCTTTAGACTGATATATGTTGGGATTCTATATCAATGGATTCCATGAAGTAAAATTTCGTATTATGCTGGCATTATACACATTTATTGTCGCTATTTTCTGATATTAGGCTTCTGTTCTCACTTCAATTATTCGTAGACCTATATAAGCATTGGTTATATATCTCCTGTGTCCGTATCTGAAGAAAACGGTGCTGTGGCCGAAATCATCTTTTTTTTCGACGTATCCCACGGGCCCACTTACCCACCCAACCGACCGAGGGGCACGTCCGCATAACGTACGGAACCAGTGACCGATCAGCAACAGTCCGGAATGTCCTTAACTCGCGATCGCGATCGCGACCACGACAATGGGATGTGAATCAATAAAACAGCTACAGATTAACTAATCAACAGCAGTGTGAATGAATCAAGTAATCAAGTAATCAACTATTCAAATATGTCGGTATAGATCTTTTAATAACAAATAGAGGAGAAGAAAAATCAAACAATAAAAAGTATTTGCTAAACTCGTCACGTATACCACGGACTGGAGCAGACTATGCATAATTAGATCTACACATATTCAATCTAATGGGAATATAATTTCTGGATAAATATATATTACACCAACAATACAGATGACATGTTTTGACCACTATGCAATTTTTGCTACGAAACAACTATTAATTATTACCCTTCTACTTTCCAACGTAGGAAATTGCAATAATTTTAAACGATGTTCGTACGTTGGAAGACTAAGCAACGGATTCCATTTCAAGGAATGCAGAGCAAATAACAGAAACTGCTTTTGAACAGATTCAATTTTAGCAATATAGCAGTTGTAAAGGGGATTCCAAACGCCAGAGGCATATTCCAAAATTGGAGGAACAAGGGATATGAAAATACTTTTTGTGACATGTGGATCGTTAAATTCCTTCGACCACCTTTTTATAAAGCTAAGGAGACCCTTTGCCTTATTTACACAGGTGTTAATGTGAAGGTCTTAGTGAAGTTTCGCATCCATTGTCACGCCAAGATCCACAAAACTGAAGACTCTTGTTGGAGACTTCTTACAAATAGTATATGGATAACGAAAATACTCTTCTAGAGGAAACCATATACTTACATTTATCATGATTTAGTGTTATCAAATTTTCTGAGCACCAATACGACAATGAAGAAATATCATCCTGTAACATTTCCTGAAATGCAGGTGCATAGTGGGATCAATAAAGCTTGACGTCGTCAGCGAACATTAAAATGTTAGAAAATTCAATAGCAAATGAAGGGTCATTTATAAAAAGTAAGAAAAGAACTGGACCTACATGACTTCCCTGGGGAGCGCCGGAAGTAGCATTCATTTTCTCTGACCTTGAATAAAACCCTTTGTGTGCGACCACTTAAATAGGATTTAATCCAAAAACAAGTTTACTGGGAATACCAATACAATTTAGTTTCTTAACTACCATGTTATGGTTAACTTTGTCAAAAATCTTACTGCAGTCTGTATAAATTACATCAGTTTGCAGACCTGCAGAAAAACCCTGAATAACTGAAGAAGAGAATTTTAGAAGATTTGTAACAGTGGATCTTCCGTTGAGAAAACCATGATTACAGACTTTACTGAGTATGCTAAATGAGCGGTAATGATGGAATTTTTTTTAGGAAGAACACTTAGTTTAGCTATTCCGCGGTAATTGGATACATCAGACTTAGATCCACTTTTATGGAGCGGTATCAAATAAGACTCTTTCCAGCAAACAGGAAAGTATCCTAACTCAAGTGAAGCGCTAAAAATACAAGAAAGGGGTAAATATATGCACTCAGCACACACATTTAAAATACAGCTCGGAATTTTGTCTGGGTCAGGTAGGAAAGACACGTTTAGAGATTTATGCTTATAAAGAACATCTTCAGGTAAGATGGAAAGCATAAACTCATAATTTAAATAAAGTATATGGATAAGCGGAGTTGGCAGTTTCCAGCCCTTTGTACTCCTGCGGTAGAAATCATGACGTACAATTGGGAACTCCAAGCCTCGAATTCCTACTACCATCACGCATGCTACCCAGCCGTCTGGGGTGTCCTGTACTTATAATAGGGTCAAAAGTGTTTGCTCATCCATCATCAAAAACAATGAAATAATAATAAATGTTCCCGAAAAGGAGTTTCATAGTGAAAACTAGAGTTGGGGATTGTTTTTGCATACCGTAATATTATCTTAATTTGAAATTTTTCAATATTTACAACTTCACAACTCGACTGTAACATTGAATCTCAGATTGCAACAAGGTGAATCTTAGATTGCATAAGGTCTTAGCTGAAATGTGTTGGCATTTGTTTCAAAAACTTGAAAATTTTATGTTTCAACGAGTTTCCAAAAACCTTAAGGCAACAATAAGGAAATTCTTTGGAGGGGACCACTACTGTTGCACCTTCTGCAGTGAAAACAATTGCCATCACGCGAGGCTGTATGCGAGTATTTTTCTCGATATCTGTATAAACATGGCCTCAACAATGTATTTTATGTTATTTCAATATATGCATGATTAACACGAAATACCTGCTCAGTTCAGTTGAAGCAGGTCTAAATTATTCATAGGTTAAACATATACTCGAAAGCCGCTGGATGTTACCAGCAACACATCCGGTACTATAACAGTCAAAAGGGAATTGAACAGTGATTCCCTTTTTCTTTCCACCTATATCTACGGTAAGCTCCTCCTTCAGATCCTTTATATGAAGATCTTTGATCAATTTGAAAATTTCCAACTCTCCACACCCGATCACTGGAATCAGTATATAAACATACTTGTACCCAATCATTTTTTCGGACTTTAGAAGCCTTATTCCTAATCCCGACGAAGCTAACAACGAATATGGCGTATTCCGTCGTTACCACGAAATTCCCCCGAAATTTTGAAATTCGGGAGATTGTCATTTCTAATTGCATATGAAACCAAAGTTGAACAGTGTTTCGTGACGATTTTGTACGAATGCAATGCAACCAAAAATAAGCTAAAATTAATTTTAAAAAACAATTTAAGAAAACTTAGTTTTCTTTAAACGGAAAAAAATGTAAACAATATTTATTTATTTATTAATAATTGAAAAATAATTATACAATTATTAGTTATCTGTGAAATTTATATAATTCATAAATAATATTCCAGTAGACCATCCGCAACCATTATGAAAGGCCCGTAAATATGATGGCAGAACGAGCAGATTTCACCGTTTCGAAAGCGGAAAAGAAAAATATTGTTACCCATATTCCGACATAAACCAGAATACTCACACAGCGTGAACTAGAGCCGCAACTCCCTACTCTACTTGGCCGAAGGTCATCTTCCACCACATGCAATACGTATTTGAATGCTTCTTGCCTGAGCCTGAAAGTGTTCACGAGCCTAAGACAAAAGCGAAGAATAAATTGCTATTTTTGCTTGTTCAGCTCACTCCCGCTAGGTTGACCATATTAAGAGGATTGCAAGCATCCCTTAACAGCTTTCGGTCCATTTTCCAGCTTCGGCACACCGTCCATGGAATACGTTTTTATTTTTTGAATTAACTAACAAAAAATTTTTCTTTTCCACTGTATACAAATTAGCTGATTTTTTCATTCAAACTCTCTTCTAAGAGATCTTCGAATACGTCGAAATTAGGAGTACCCTTACTATTCGTGACGGCAATTCAATTCCCAACGGGAGTTCCGTCGCAATTAGATAGAAGACACACATTATCACTTGGAATTTTGTAATCACTTGTGATTTCTGTCTGTGGTTGAACCAGGAACCGCGTTAGTTCCCAGTGATGAGTACCACAGTATACCGTAATTCTAGTGTTGGATCATGAGACGTGATGCCCCGTAGGTTGGGTAGGCAAGCCTCTTATCCGGTGATCGTTTAATCAGTGGAATGGCGTTTACAGTCACTTATAAACACTACATCGAATATGCCTCTTTTATATCCACAACATTGTCACAAAAAATAAACATTATGGCTGCAAATACGGATGAGGTGTGTAATCGTAGGTGTATCTATAGTATATGATAGGAATGTGGTCGATTTCAATTGTTCAATCTGCACATCTTAAATTTGTATTTGCATACCAATTATTTGATTATTAGTTTATCTTTCCCACAGTCTCAGTAGATCCCTTTCTCCCCAACTAATACAGTTCCACCTCAAACAAACTGGTCAGGCCTGTTGTGAAAAACGATTCGTTTCGATTTCGGGGTTGAAGTCGAATTCGATTTCGCTTGGTGCCCTGCAAATCGATCGGAATAGGCATGTGGAACCCAAATTGAAATCGAGTGGGACTTAACTTCCACACACAACTGTTTCTTGCTTTTAGCCGTCAAATAAATCTGAAGTTATTTACAAATAATTCGCAATCGCAACACGGTAATTCGGTGGTAATTATTGCACTCTTAATAGAGCAGAATAAAAATAAAGAGGAAAAAGTGAGGCGAAAGGTTCTTCCGGACTATAGCAACCCATTGGGAATACCACAAACAGCATAAGTAAAATTATCCATAAATGGATGTGCTGAAAAAATAAAAATACATGTTTTTTACTGCAGGTTTATTCAACAATTGCAATTAATTACATCACTTTGCTGTTGCATCTTATGTCTTCCCCTTTTTTTAAATTAATTAATAAAATGCAACTTCAGTAAATTTTTATTCATTTTAGTTATATTGTGCTTATCTTTTTTTAGTTTACAACGAAATGACAAAACCGGCAGCACTCCGCTGTAAAATCGTAAACTCTGTTTTCAGAACAGTCCTGTGAGACCTTTTTTAACCTTCCCACACTTCTAGTTACGAATATTAGTTTGAGTAATGTATTAGTCCACCAAATTTAGTTGCCGCTTCCTTACTTGTTATATCCTGGAACAGCATTATTGGTCAAATTGAAATTTGCTTTGCATATCCTATTGAAGTCGTCACTGCTAATTTCAATGTTGATCAGTTTTACACTCGCACTGCTATGATTTTACAGGAACTCACAAAGTAGATAAATATTTAACTCATTATGAAGTACGTTTTGATTCCGTCGATTGAAATTTGCAACTTTTGTGGTGTCTTGTTTATGGAGTATTTTAAACGTTCCTCTTCTATCGTCATAAAGTATTTGTGGAAAATGTTTCCAACCATTCCCCACACCTTTCTAAGTTGGGTTTCAAAGTAAGAGTGTTTGGCGGGAGAATTGGAATAACTTTTCACATTTACAACCATCATCACTAAAACAATTGTTAATTATGTTACGGCAACACTCATATTAAGATCGGCACAATGCAGACCAGACTAGCCAAGGCCTGTGCAACAATGATTCGCTAAATTTTGAAGCGTTCCACATTTATTTTAAGGTTTCCATGGTATTTTTAGAATATCGAGATCAAAATGTAAGAATACCAATCAGAAAATTGTTGTTGAAACCTTAAACTCCGAATAGCAGAAACATTTCCGCGTAGATCCAATAAATAAGGTTTTGAATTAGAGCCTATCTAGTAAAATTATTTCGCCTATTACCCTTGTTCCAAATCGAAACCCCGAGAAAGTAAAATAACGAAGTCCTTTTTATCTTCAACAACTTGGTGATATTATTTTGCTGTAGGATAATAGTTTGTTATCATTTTCTTATTTCAGAGATAATTAAAAAATCTTTCCAACTAGGTATGAACCTTCTTTGTAGGACCTTCTTTTATAAAACATTCAAAAAAAAATCGTACGTTCACTCTATCGTGTTATTGGCATGGAAATGCATAGAATTAAACAAGGACTTACAGGGAATGGATATTTTGAATCCTGTCCCAAAGCTAGGTCCCGAAATGTATCTCTCCATATATCTTTCTCTTCGAGTCCAGAGGTTGTGGTTGAAGCTATAATAATAGTAAATTAGGCGTTAGGAAGTTAACTCCTGGCTTTTAAAACTTTACATAAATACGGTTCAGAGAAATTAACTTTATGAATAAGCAATTTTTAGTAGAGGCACAAACGGAATGAATGTACCAAGCATGACCATCACACTGCATCTTAGAAAGCTGACCACAAAAAGATAATTTCCGGAGCAAATCGCTTCCTTAAATTTTCAAATCAGAAGAGTAGAGAAAGTGGAGACAGTCCCCGTAGATAGTGACTCTAAATTAACATAATATTAGATTGAGAAAAGATTGATAATTATTATAATAATAATTAATTTTTACTTTCAGACTTTTGACGCCTAATAAATTATAATATCGCACGTAACTAGGACTCTCGACAAAAAAATTTATATAGTGATACTTGTATGTTTTTGTATACAAAATCGTCGAAACTAAATTCGTCCAAAAGCGATAAAACAAAAAACAAAAAACAAAAAAAAAACAAAATAAGAAAAAAATATAAAAACTGAATGAAAAAGAAACCTTAGTGAGAAGCGAAACGTATTCGGCACTTTTATTTTTATATAGTTCTTAATCACAAACACTGAAATCCGTCGAAATATAAGTGCCTATTGCATCCGGTATACAGCCGTAAATTGTATGAAAAGAAGTGCTTTAATTTTTCTATAAGACTACTTGTAAAAACGTTATAAAATATTTCATCAAATTGTTTATCGTTAATCGTTTATGGGAAATTCGTAAAATTTCCTCCTAATTAAAAATTTCCACAACTGTCGAAAACACGCTGGCACTGGCGACTGAGGTTTGTAGTGGCTCTGCCTCATCGGCAATGCCATTTATTGATGACGCTCTGCTCTGGTGTCCGGATAATGATGGTCGAATGTTTGGTGGATTAGATATAGCAACATGCCTACAGGTGAAATCAAATCATGTATATGTACTCGTATATATATCAATACTCGTACAAATTGCGCCTTTTATATGAGAGTCAAATATACTTTAACGCTATTATACACTTTTAGGACAGCACTTCAGCTAACAATGAAAATGTTAATGAAACCGCCCAACTTGCTGAGCCCAACAGTGGCGAACTGAACTCCCTCGATCCACTGTGCAATGAGTCTTCGGATGAACTGTTTCGGCAATTGTCCGAGAGCAATTTCGAGATCGAAAGTTTGCTCTCAGATTTAGCAACAGTTGAGGTTAAAGTAAAATTCATTATTCATTTTTCATAGGAAATCTTTTAACGTTTTTTATATTTTTCAAGGAGGAAAACAACAACAACATCAGCAATCATGTCTTGAGTGGTGAGCCAAACAAAAGTTTTGTACCAAATGAGCCTGGCAGCACGCACACAACCGATCGATCACTGCTGCCAGGAGAAAGTGTGGTTGAGATTGAGAACTCAGTGGCAACCAGAAACACTGTAGCTGTGAAGCCTGCTGAAGCAACATTACTAGCCTTAAATGCAACACCTGTGTACTCCGCACTGCCCACGAAACAGCAACAAGCTCGAGAACAAGCAAATAATACGAGCATAATCAGCAACGAGATTACTGCCAATGAAGGGAGCTCAACTCGCTTCTTAATTGCTGCCAATCCCCTACTCGCCGAGAAGTTGATGTCCAAAAGCTTGAACATCGACATACGGAACGATCAAAGTAGGGATTTTAAAGGTAAGAGGCTTTTTTTATCCATATGTCTAAGTAAAGAGAGGGAGGGAGGGAGAACATTAAAAATAAGGAACCGTATTCGATTCACCAGCCTCAGCTCGCTAAATGTCGCTTATATTGGAATTTGTATGGGATCACAACAACACAACTTAACGAATAGCGACTTTTAACGAGGTGGGATTGCTCGCTTACGACAGTGCTCCCAAGGAAACTTGTTTATGGTTTGTGGATAGAATAAGACTGTTTCATATAAAATTAGCTATATTGGCCGTAATCGCGTTACCGCGAATAGCGTGGTAAGCAATTAAATGCAACTATCAGTAGATGCAAAAGTATTTGTGAAGCCAGTGGAGACAACCGGTATTGCCGACTTCAATATACGAGTCGGTTTTATATGATAAAATCTTCAAGAACATACACAAAATTATTTTAAAAAATCAAATTGAACACAACAACAAAGAGCAAACAAAGAGGCAAAATGTTCGGTTAGAACGCCAGTCACGGTGTTACTCATTTGCTGCCCATGCTGCCAATTTTGTAGTAAGCGTGGACTTAGGAGCTTATTTTTTATTTATTTTTTGGTGGCGGGGGGAACCAGATGCGGCTATAAAACAATTATGTATCCTGTCGGTTCGTAAATTCCCGTCAAAAGTGTAAATAATGAAATATTTCTAACTGCCCAGTGGTGAAGTGTGCAAAGTTCGTCTTTGAAAGGATAAGTACTCTCAATTGAATATGTTGGCAAACGATTGAAAGTCTGAAATATGCCTGCTATCTTTTTATACTGCGATGAGTAACTAATCTACCAAAAGTGGACAAATTGTGTATTTCCGGAACATGCATACCCCTACACCATACTCGGCAATTGAGTGTTGAGTTTCCAACACTGCCCAAGATAGCTCTGGGCACATGTAACACTTCGTCTACAAGGGCTATTCCTCAGGACCAAACCTTCCAATATGGTATGTGCCCGGACGGAATCCATATCCACATTTATAGATCGTTATTCTTGGTTTAGAATGAAGCTAGATATTAGGTGGTTCCTTTGTTAATTTTTGAGTATTTATAGTATAGGGAAGTCTATTAAATACAAAAAAAACTCCTCAATATAATCTTCAAAAAATTGTGTGAGTAATTCAAATTCAAACTCGAACATTAATTGTGAACAGAATGTTTTCCAAGTAGCCACTTTTTACAAATTATCACTTGTATTCTTTGTTTCGTCAAAATCTAATTTAATGTTATCCTTGAATGAACTGCTTAAATTATGACTGCTGCTTTACACATTCTTGTCTTTCACATAACCCCACAGAAAGAAGTCGAAAGACTTCAAGTAACTAAATATTGCAACCTCCGAAAAAAGAATCCATCACTGGTATAGACAATCCATTGCGACATAAAGCGATTCTGTCGCTACTTAAGTGGCATTTTGCGCCATCCACCTAGAAGTCCACTTGGTCTATGTCCTTATACTCCAATAAATACCACAATGAGCCGGTTATTATACTGTGGCCAGCCACAATTTCAAAGTAATACGGTCGCCATGTAATTACACCACCACACCAAAGGCACCGCAAACTGTAACTCATTGTGAAAGGAGGACACCTTCCGGCTTCCACCATGCAACCCTTCCATTCCTCGTTCAAGTTAGTTTATTAAACTCTGGAGCAGTCGGACAAGGATTTGCAAAATCTTCATAATCTTTGTGATTAATTTTAATATTGTTTATGCACATATATACCTATAACTCCTATATTTCACTTGCCATTTGCAAAATTTCATTGGTGCCACTTTGAGCAGCGAAAATTATGACCACCAAATGAAACTCCTCTATAGTTAAATTACGAGTATTATTAATAATTCCAACATCTTGGGAATTACAAAGATGCTGAGTGACACCACTAATAAGCCGCTAATAAATCACATGCCAACATGGAAGTACAAATTTCATATTTGTGTCGCATCTTCTGTCTGTGTTCAGCTGTACGAGTATGTTTAACCCTGCCCAATGGCTCACACGGTCGTGGTGGTATAATGTAGAAACATGGGCCTTATCATGCACGACTGCCATTGAAAAACTCCTGACGTAAATATCTTCTTTTGCTAAATAGTCAAAATTCATCGGCTCTAGTAGGAAAAACCGAGGTGATATGGTATACAAAATCATAAAGACACCCTTGGAGTTGTAATCAGAAATCCTTCGAGTTGTAATCAGAAATCATTCGAGTTGTAATCAGAAATCCTTCGAGTTGTAATCAGGTACCTTCTCACTAGGTTTTTAACTTTTGAGCGAGAGATAAGCATAGTTGGAAATATATAATTTAACATAGAAGACCAATTTAGCGGTACTACAATAATTCTTAAAAAAATTTTCACATACGAATATATTTCGATTAAACCCAGTCTACTCTGCGCATCATTATTCTTTTATGTACTATTATGTAAAAACGAGATAATTAGAGAAGAAGTCCTTAAGAAAATGATTATTTCATAAAGAGCATAATATGCAATTTTTGGCAAATGAGTTATTTCAGTAATTTTCTGAGTCCTTCGAAGTATTTTAATGGGAAGTTTTTGAAATTATTATCTAGATCCAGAGTCAGGTCAAACACAGTTTCACCTCACATATCGATGGATTTTCGCAAGAGTATTTTAAGTCACCTTAGAATATTGTTAAATATTGTGTTCATCATTGTCAGGATACTTTTAATTTTATTTAGTGGCAATATTTCACACTCAAGTCGCAAATAATTTGAAATATATGCCAAAAATAATGTTCAGAGAATGTCCCCGTAAATAATCAGCTTTAAACAATCCTTTTGAGAATTGAAGTTTATACAACCGCTTAGAATGCTGTTGCAAGGGCCCATCGATGTGTGAGGGAGTCCTATAAGCCCCAATTATCAGTTGAAGTATTCAACTATTGACTCCATTCTGATTCGATGAGGTCATTGCTATAACTACTTCTTTCATATCCTTTGTAATCAAAACCTACCTCAAAAGCCCCTCGGATTTTGTCTACAAACTGATATGATACCGCATAATGGCATTCTCCAGCAAGTTCGAAGCACTCTTATTACGTAGGGTCACTTTACCAACATCCATTTGAATTTCCACTAAGAATCCACGATGTGATCAGACAGGAAGACACGTGCTGTATTTAATTGATTGTCTCTAAGAATATAACTGCTGTGATGTACGGTACTCGTACTGCGACATCTCAAATATGGGCGTGATCGGTAATCTCGCATGGTCACAATTTGTATATACACAAAGTTCTATTCCTCTGTAGCCTTCAGCCTTCTTCACCCGCTGACATTTATTACTATTATTATTATAATATTAATGAAAGGTGTTTTTATTTGTAATTAATCATTGCAACAAGCTTTATGTATTAAGGCCTTCGGTTTGTCCGTGAGGGGAATTGAACACGAGACTTGCACACTCACCGTTTGGCTAGTTGGAAATAAAGCACATCTATGTGCATGACTAACTTCATTTAATTTGTTTCTTTGTAGTCAACTTAAAGGATATACTCCCAATAAATGAAATAAGTAAATATAAAGTAAATGAAAGGCCGCCTCCGCCCACAGTGGGCGTTACAGGCATACCCGTATTAAGCCATACGTTTATTAGCAGACCCTGAGTGATCCTGTTAACTAGAGATGAGGAAACACTCACAAAAACTTCGATTTACAGCGACACATGCACACACAAATTTGCTTTTGGATCACACACACATACATTTCAGTCAGCAAATCGAAACTAATAAACTTGAATTGAATTTACCTACTCCAAGA
Organism: Clusia tigrina; assembly: GCA_920105625.2. NCBI lineage: Eukaryota > Metazoa > Arthropoda > Insecta > Diptera > Clusiidae > Clusia > Clusia tigrina. Next base: position 30,771,443 of record OV050032.1, read on the forward strand.
ACTGCGTGGAATTATCCCTACAATTCATTCAAAGTATTCGAATCTAACTTTCTCATCTCAAACGCTGTTGGTGTCAATTCGAATTGTTTATTAAATTGTGTAACCAAAGCCAGTATTGCCAGAAGTGATTACATGATAATTATCGATTATATCAATAATCAAGTGATCATGCTGGGAAATTATTTATTTACAATTAATCAAGTACTCATTGTCGAAAGATTTTGCCATTACAATTAACAGCGAAATTATTAAAAATGCAATAATTCAGAAACAAATTTTTATGAACAGTTACGCCGGCATGTTAATTATGAATTCACACTTTAATTATTACTTTATTAATATTGATAATGCAGACATTATTTGATGACTCCCACTAACCAATTAATGAATTATTATCAGATGAAAAATAATCAATAAAAACGATGACTAATTTGCAGTGCGGCAAGTGTACAAGCAATCATTGCTGGCGGATTTTCTACCGTTTTCCGCGCTTTGGTATGACTAAAATGTAATTCAATATTCGCATTATTTTACTTAAAAATCAACTTTTGATATTAATCACTGGAAATTATAGTTTCGTTATTTCTGATGTTTTTCGATGGAACAATGCGCATATAAAGTTAAAAAATTTGCATTAAAATGCCGAGCGCATTGTCATTCACACCACAGAACATCCGCTGTCAACCTACTAATCACACATTAAGTTCAAAACTCGTGATCACCATTTCCCTTAAAAATGTTGTGTTTAAAATAGGCGCAAATCGAGGCCGATGCAAATCCTTCATTACTCTGAAAAGTATTCCTTTGATTTTATTAGTTCCTATAAATTGCATTATTTGACTAATTATCAAATGAAATGCACACACTTATGTTATGCCCCCATGAAAAAGCTTCCCGAACTTCTGTTTGCCTCACAACAGCTGCCCTTGATATGACTTCAGTCGGCAGTAAGTTGCTTCATTACTGGCGGTATTTCTCACACTCTCATTGTTGTTTTCATGGCTTAGACTAAAGTTACTTGTGTTGTAAATAGCAGCTAAGCCTTTGACTTGAAGGGATAAATGAAGTAGAAAAAAATTGTTAGAACAGACTCTGGATGGGACTAGAAGCGGGGACTCTATTACTAGACAGCTTCCCAATAGTCTACGGAAGAGAACCCAAACTCATTTTAACTATGGTTTACTTAATATGAACTTCATATAAGCCTAATAAGCCTGTACTGTGTCAACTATAAGCCTATTATTATTACTGTTACAAAAATTAGTTTTAGCAATAGTTCGATCACTGTATTAGAAGAAGTAATACACAAACTCTTGTTTGCTTATTTAGCTTTAATTTTAATATAGTTTAATTTTGCAGCAAATTCGCTTATATTATAAAAAAGAAAATGTATTTTTACCAAAGCTAAACAAGATCACTTTCCCTTCTGCATATATCACTCTTAGCATTTCTGCTTCCAAATCGCAACTCAACTTCCTCGTCACGACACATTCCCTTTTTATTCATTGGCTGCTTTCGAGGTTATTCAATCACATTCCAAAAGAAATTCATAAAAAACAGTGGAATTTTTAAGGGTAAAAATGCAGTCTCTGAACGAAACAAGTCAATTTATTGTCTCCCTTCTAGGCGTAGGTTTGCAAATTGGAGTCTAACTTAAAGTTGATATGAATATGAACTTGTTCTTTTCCTAGAAGAAAGTTACTATTTTCTCTAATATTGTTTGAAATGAGAAGTCAACACTCGTCATCGCATAAAGAAGACTTGAGCCATGACGAAAAAGGAAACGGACATGAAAATAAATTTGAAGGAAAAAACAAAAATTTCCGTTGATAAGAAACGCGGCGAACAAAAGAGAGTATAAAACTGTTTATGATTTATTCGACACCAGGTGAAAGCATTTCCTAGTTTGCATCAAATATCGTATAATAATAAAGAATATATCGTATTTGGTTTGCATACTTAATTTTTCGTTTTGGTTCAGCCCCTCACAAAAGCAACTTTCGCAAAAGAGCTTTTTGGAAGCCGAGTTTTTCAATATGGAGCGTCGTGATTCGAACCCGGACTTATATATCACATGCACCAACCAATTGTTTCTTCCCCAGATCAAATATCGTAGAAGGCCAGTTTATGAGTTGGAAAGGACGAAAAGCGTTCGGTGACCATTCTTGAAACAAATTGCTAGTGTATTTTCAAATTACCAAAGAAAATCTTATTACAAAAAACTGATTTTAAAGAGTACCTTCTTATTTCTACTTAATTCTTTCCCAAAAGCATTAAAATTGCTCCCGCTTTTAAAAATTTATTTTTATTTTACTAAATAAACTTGCTTTCAAGAGTCAAAAATTGGCGTGCAGGGAAAGCTCTGGCAACTAATAAGTAGTTTCCACAAAAATACGCGGAAACTTCAGCAAATTTGTCAAAGACTCCAAAACTTTGTTGTTGTCTTTACACCACTTTACACTGCCGGCAAAAGTTGGCGTGAGCCAGTTTCATTACTAGGCGACAGAGCGCTTCAACAGTCGGATTCACGGCACTCCGCAGATAAGTAATATCTTAGAACTGGGCGGGAGTGGTCTTGAGGATGCGTCATCACATGCATCCAATAAATGCGGTTAAACTGCTAAATACCGTTTAAAGTGATTTATTTACTCAAAAATACTTTACCACAATCCAAAAATCAACTAAAAGTTGCAGGCGCGAAATTAACAAACCTGATCAAAGCTAATGAAATCCAACCTAAAAGAATTTAACTGCAATACACACATACCAGAAACATAAATGATAGAGACGTCCAATTTCCCTTTTTAAGATTTCTTCCAGTGGAATCGCAGGAAGGAAAACTTGTTTCTGACACTTTTTTTTCTTGGAACTTAAATCAACATATTCCGTATACATTTTTATGAACAATTTTGTATACGCAACATGTATGCTTATAAAAAAGCACTTGGTGTGGTATATTGATATGTATATGTTATTATGGCATGTATACTAATATAAATATGAAAATATGCATTCACGTGTTATTTGTATGTGACTTACAATTTTTAATTGGAATATATATTCTTTGATGTTTTCAAATCAATATAAGAAATATATAATTTTTATAAAAATTTTACATATATAGAATTTTGGAATGTTTATATATTTTTAATATTTAAATATTTCATATACAAATCCTTCTTCCTTCATTCATAATTTATTGTACTACGTATACAAAAATCGCAGGAGGAAACCTTTTTGGAATGAAGATACAAAGATGGCTCAACTTGTTTGGATACACGAAGTGTGTCTAATCAATGTTTAGTTGCTCTACATATTTGTATAAAACAATTAATTGAATGCAATTGCGCTGATTACACAAAAATTCAACAAACTGAACTTCAACAAGTGCTATAAAAATTGTAAAAGCATACATAGTCATACATACATATATATTATTATAATGTTGCGTATACAATATTGTTCATAAAAATGTATACGGAATATGTTGATTTAAGTTCCAAGAAAAAAAAGTGTCAGAAACAAGTTTTCCTTCCTCCGATTCCACTGGAAGAAATCTTAAAAAGGGAAATTGGACGTCTCTATAATTTATGATTCTGAGCGAAGTGCCGCGAATGCGACTAATGGTTGTGTAAACAACAAAATGTGAAACACCAGCTTCCACAAATAAATCCTGCGTTTTTAAGGGGTGTGTAATGAAATCTGAGACACACATCAAACTAGTTTCAAAGCTACTGGTAGAGAACATAACAACTTTCAAACGACTGCGCCCCATCATGATTTTCCTTCAATTCAGCGCAGTTTAAAGGCCGCTGTAGTAGAGAGATTTCAAACTGTGGGCATAGAGCACAGTATCGATATTTGTACAAAATTTTATACAAGCTGCTTAAAGTTTCAGGCAAAGATTTCGTAGCAGAGTTTTAGATGCTTGATATATGCTGAATTATTTGTTGCAATGTACCTGTTCTGATTTCCATATCAGTTTGTGCCTGAAAAAATTTAGCTGTGTAACCGTCATATCAAGGATAATATATTTTGTAAAAGAAATTGTTTTCGAATAACTGTATTTTGTTTTGGACGTCACGGTTAATATTTATTTTTGTATCTAGTAAAAATGGATCCAAAATCAATTTATTTTGCAAACATTTGATTAAATACATATTTCCAAAAGGTAACTTGGCATATTTATGCCAAGTGTAAAGAAAATCCAATAATTTAGCACTGTTAACGCGACAGTTTTAGAATCACTGTAACAACGGTATTATCCTTCTGCGGAACCTAAAAGTTGCGATGAACCGTTTGATTGCATACACACATCACACTACATTTGAATATATTTCGCTTCTACCACACGCATTTCTAATTTCAAAACAATTTGAATATTTAATCTTTCTTGCTAAATTGCTATGAACCATTATTAGATAAACTTCGGAAAAGTGAAAATTACTACATTTATAAACTACAAAATTACAGCGTTAGTACAGCAATATTAGTACGGCAGTTTAAAAATCTATATCTGATTTTGAACTCAACTGAATATCTTAGTAGCGCTTTTAAACGTCCCAAAAATGTACACACTGCTGCCGCAACTGAAAAGTGGAAGCACAAACCCAACCAGACCATAAACTTATTTTGTGAATAATATCAATCATAATTTTCTTAACCTTTTTTTATTTTTACACTGTATATTATTTGTCCAATTAATTTTGATGTTTTTTTTCTTGACTACATTAATTTTATTAATACTTTCATTTACATGTTTAAAAGTTTAAAGGGCTTAGAACTAGACTATTTATTAAGCTGCTACACTACCCCATACGCTAGTTGGTTAGATTCCTATTTTCATATAATATTCACATTGCATAATTTTAGGCAACTGTCTAAACTATATGTTAATACGCACTAATTCTTATGGCATACATTTTGGGTGCGCTAAAAATATTTAAAATGACGCAGAAACTGAAATGTATTTCACTAAATATGCAAATATACGAATACGAATTCCTGATAGAAAAGGTTTTTTTCAAAATGGCAAATCACATACTTTTAGGGATCTATTACTCTATCTGCGTATTTTTTTGTTTGTTTTGAATTGAATAAAAAAAATACATTTCTACAATATAATGCAATATTCTTAAATACTTTCTGTTAATTCCTCTGTTTTCGAAAATTTCAATCTTCGAAACAAATAAATAATACTTTAATAATAAATGGTAAACATCTATAATTCTGACAGCTCGTACTTTTAAGCTAAGTTTAACAATTTTAATTTTGTTACACCAATTAAATAATAATAATAATTATAAATGGTAAACAATAGGCAGAAACAAATTTGTTAGGCATAGTTGGCAACACTGAGGTGTATCGCAATTTTACACCTGCCCGGAAAATAGCCACTTTCACAAATGCAGTTCATTGTAGTTGGCAGCACTAATTTGCATTGCAATTTTACACTGCCCAATGCGAATTTTTCTTGTTGCGTAAAGAATTATTTTAGCATGCACTCCACCAATATACAAATTAGAGCTAGACGCCAGAAAGAAAGCGGGGCAAGTTTGGACTTATACACACATACTTAATTGATCTTCAAAGTAAATACAAGTATAGATGAGTTGATAATTCGTACTGCTCAGTTTGAGAAAAACTCTTAACAAACATGGTGACAAACTGTGAACGCAACTCTGAATAATTGTGATATGTGAATAATTACAATATAAAGTTTGAGTCTAAAGGAAGAGATTTCCAAACCAATTTCATAATCGCTCCCTACATCCAACATTCCGAATTCACCATTTTCTCTTGTTGGTATCTATATTTCTGTACATGTTAGTAATGCCAAAAACAGTCTCAGTAATTTTTGACTCGAAAACTCTGATTTTAGTACGTACTATGTCGACAAGGCAAATTTAATATAAAGTGTCGTCATCCAAATAATAAATCCATAGAAGAATTTTAACTACTGCGTTTGCTATGAATGAATCTTACAATTGTCATTATAAAATTACAATACAAGTATTGAAACACATTCTCACCAGTGCCACATAAGTTCAGCTACTTTAATCACCACTTCCCATAGACTATGCTTAATGTAGTACCATTCAAGCCATTTCTATCATGATATGTGACAGATATCCAGTTACGAAACTTAGGTCATTTGATAAACCTCTCACAAATATCGTTCACACGGCCTACACATGTACCGTCACTCTCCGACACTATGTAGTAAGTTTATAGTCAAAGAGCTATTTTAAATACAAATACAACTCAACACAAACATATACTAAACATTTCTTAAAAATATATCAAATTTCAAAGTTCCAGAAAAGGAACATTTCGCCGGTACGAACTTATCATTTTATTGGGCTATGAGCGAAAAGATAACATCGTGCGTTACTAATCTAACTATAAATCTATAAACAAACGCCTACGGTCAGAGAGAAAACGAAAATAGGAAAAAAAAATTCAGCCATTAATTGTATTCAAATCACAATGGATATTTGAGGTCGCGCTGTATAACACCCTTAAATTCTATTCAAAAGAATGCCAAAGATCAAAGCTGATGATTTTTAAATTCGTTTCATCTCCCTTACTTTTTCATACAGTGTGAAACTTCCTTTTTCGCTCACTTTGTCAATTCCGAGAGATTGCAAATACATTCCAAAAATTGGCCCTATGAATATGAATTCAACAGTCCAAAGTACTCGTAAGCGAGAACCAGAAATATTTTTTTGCTGATATTACACAGATATATAATGAAACTGGCTTTTCCAAAGATATTTCACAAATGTAGTGCTCATTACTTACGAAATTTCCTACGGGGTTATTATACCATACGGTGATGATTGAGGTGACGTCGCGCTATGAATGTTTTCTTAATTGGTGCACCTTATTATAATTTTACCTTGGTTACTGCATAATCATTGCTAGTTGTATGGAAACTTTATGAGTATGTGTTTATGAGAGGGTCCTAGCACTTATCTGGGCGATATGAACTGTCCATAGTATATGTATTGAGTACAGTTTTCATTGAGTGACTGGTACCCAATTTAAACTAAGCATCCTACATAGACCAAGCTTTAACTATAAGCGTATTTGATACACCACCCGAGTACTCGCCAGTAAAAAAAAAACTAAAATAGTTTTGTGAAAAGTTGGCAACACTTACAACGAATTTTCTGCCAATATGGATATGTTCACTTGCAAAACTATTATTCTATCCACAAAGAAAGAATTTGGCAACACGGTTCCTTATCGCTTAGCAGCAGAAGGGAGGGAACCAAGCCCAATTCGTTTAAAATACTCCTAGTGTAAGTTCAAGTTCCATTGATGTAATCTCATACTATCAATTTCAAAATAAGTGCATTTGTGACTGGTTGGGAATCAACCAGTCACAAGATATGTATATAAAATCGTCTTTTCACTTCCTAGGCTTAAATAAATTGATATACTGTTCGTAAGGGACCATTCAAACAGACGGAAAATTGAATAAAGTTGAGAACTTTTGGCCAAAATAATGAGGAGTATTCGGTTCGGCCATTCAATGCATAAAATTTGACCTTGCAAGGCGTATAATATTTGCCAGTGGCTTTGGTCGGTGCTTCACATTTACGCTCACACCCATTAAAATGCTCTCATTTGCCCTGGTCATTTGAACTTAATAGTGACTAATTTGCTACGTTATGAGAATACGAATATAATTTAACCTGACGACTACTATCGGTGAAACTGAAGGGATAGTACACTGAAATCGTTGAATGGTAATATGTTTCCTGCTCCTCTCCACAACATTAGTTTCCTAAAGTCGTTCTAGTTCCTTGATGTATGCATACTTTAGGGGCTGCTTATTGTAATTTTTATCGATGGCCCCTCAACAAATGAGTTGAGCCCTATTGAAATTTCTCAGATGGAGGCCATTATGTGAGAAAAAACAATTTTGATTTAATTTGCAAACAGAGCCCTTATTAACAAGAATGCTAACATGGAATAAGCAGACCACTCAGAAATAAAATGCCAGAAGAGCTCCATTACTGAAACCTTTCTTCCTCTCTAGTTTCTTTTGCTTTTTGTGTGTAATTTTTATAACATTCTAAAAATTTCTATTGACGCTGTCTGAAAGAAAGTTGGGCAAATTGACGAGTAACTATTGTACAAAAGAAAAAATAATAATAAGGACTCAAGTGTGTATGCATTACAAACCAAATTAATTCGTCGTGTAGACACTCACAATTTGTTATTTTTTGTCACACATCCTTGCATTACTTTACTTTTATTAAGCTACTTGCATCAAATTTAACTTTTACCAAATGTTCACCGTCGTGTAGAACAGGTTCACCTTCGCAGAACATGTTCAAGTGGTGCTAGAATCTGTTGAACGAGTTTCACCACTTGGCGCAGTTGTTGGAAATTATACGTATGTCGATCTAAAGCAAGGAAGAAATGTGGTTTTACGCAAAACAGCACTCGAAAATGCTTAGATTTTGTAAATTCTTTACCTAAATGCAAAGAATATAAACAAATTTGTTTACGGTATTTCTTAAAGTTCTTCAAATGTTCCAAATCGCAGCACTGAAGTTCCCAAAGACGGCAAACCGAGCGCATGAATCTCAATTAAAAAAACTCAAGATCAGAGACCATTCATTACGTCAGACAGCTTTAATTTAACTATTAGAAACACGTTCCACCATTAAAGAAGGTGTGGATGTCTGAAAATATTGTTGGTCAGCTAGGCATGTCCTTATACGGCAATAAAAACATGACTTAAATTGAAGAAAACAAAATTATCCTTTACCCCCACTTTAAGAGAGAAGAAATCTTTTCTTCAAATCTGTATAAACACGTAAGGTAAGTATTATCCGTAGTATACTCTTAGTACCGATCAGGAAACGTAAAGTGTTAGTGGGTAGTAGATATTGTCGAGATCTTTCAATTATACAATGTATAGACTCGTAATATTTTTCAATATATCTCAATATTAGGTTAGCGAAAACACGCTAATAGAAAACCACAAATATCAAGAACAAAAAAAATTTTGTACCGGCAAAAAAATACTTTGTGGTACTAATAATATCTGGTAATATCCTGGAAACCCATGTCCTCTTAACATATATCATTATTTATTATGTTTCGGGGATGAAACCGCATACAATGAAACTTCATAAAATCTCCGAAAACTGAACTTTTTCCTAGTTTGATGTAGAAAAAATTATATTTTGATTCGGCTCTCTGTTCTCTAATCTGAGATTCTGTCGTTAAACCGAATTTATACACGCTTATCCAGAGACGCACTAGAAAATATTAATTACTTTGAAGATTGCCCCGAATATGGCACAATCAGAATAGTCGCCAATTCAATGTGCCTTTACAGTACTGATACAATCATTTATAGGCGCACCGTATTTGCCGAATATATATCAGTGAATATTTACGGGTTGTTAACTCAATGCCCCCTAAAAGTGCAGCAAAAACTATTGTAGTACAAGACGGTTGGTTATCTGTGCATGAATGGAATCTTGAAGTCATACGAAATTGCACTTGATAACATGAATCAACAACTTTTCTAGATATCTTCAACTATATAATATATCAAACAATGACATCAACTAGTTATCACTGCAAAATAAAGCGCCGTAAATATCGTAAATCATCAGAAACATCGGTGTTCTTTCTGGGCAAGGAAATTCTTCCACACCCCACATAACCAGAGAAGTAACTCATTAGAGCGGAATTTTACAAATTTAGTCAGCAACATTTTACGAAAAAGTGTATTTTTATTAATTGAAGGATATTTCCCGTTCAAAACATAACATGATGATTCTAGAAGAAATGATTATTCTACCTACTGCTTTCGACTGTCGTGCAGATACTCCGAAGAACATCACAAATAGCGACTATGCAATTTGACTTGTCTGGCGCTTTATGTGTGAGTGTTGATGGGACCCACCCACTCAACACTCGTGTCGCATAGCAGACATATCTCACCCCAGCAGTCCTTTTCAGACGTTGCTGGTAGGGAGATGTATTTTTGTGCGCACTTCTTTTCACAACGAAGACGGGTCAATAAATTCTTGGGTAGAAATTTGCGTTGAAGGTCAAAAGGATATTGCCTTGTGGGATTTTAGGCAGCGGTGAGCAACATCGGGAATCAGTGTGTTTATGTTCCGTGCGCATTAGACTTTTGTTAGGTGTTTGCTTTGTACATAATACTTTCTGGAGCTTAAAAGCTTGTCCTTGTACGCGTACACAGGCGGGCAGAGGCACACGCACAAAGTCACGCACACGCGAATGCGAGCGCGCACGCACATAGCTGCTTGTACATGAAGCAGACGTTGTTGGTGTGGGGTAGACAGGCAGCGCCTAAAAATGTGTAAATATGGGTAAATATGTAACTGTAAATACAATGAAGCCTGGCGGCGTTTGAGTGCTCCCTCCAAAAAGTCCTTGCACTTGAGCCCAAAAACTTTAACCTTGAACTTGAAAAGTTCGTCAACAACACAACACACCACAGCGACGACGACGACGGCAGCGGCGGCGACGGCGGCGGCGGCGACAACAATATCAACAACAAAAACAACAACAGCAACAACAGCGACAACAGCGCAAAGAAGACATTTATATAAACGCTAATTTTCAGCGGCACTTGTGTCGGCGTTTTTCATGCATGCACGCGTTTGTTACACCCAAAAAGAGGCGAACATATGTGCGAGAGTGCGTTGATTATCTGCCCGCCTCATTGTTTAGCATCGTTTAATCCGTTTTGAATTTTTCCGCTACTATTTTATGATTATTTATTATTTTTGTAGAATTCAAATTCTTTCAACATTTGCAAGAAAGCAGAGCTGCGCTTATCTTCAGAAACGTGCTTCAACTGAGCGTGCGTCTGCCTACGGGTGTTTATTTTTGCCCGTAGCTGAGGATTCGAATTTTACGAGCACATTCACCGATCATTCCCAATTTGAAAACTGCTTCTCTGCCCTCATTCTACGCTTCATGTGCATTTGTTAAGTGCTCGCAACCGAGGCGATGATAATCGTGCGACGCATACTGAGCAGCACTACGAAAATGATTTGTATGCCCGAAAGATCGAGTCACTTCTGAACTGAAGCTCACTGCTGCCACGCAATAGTGTATCAGTGCACTTACATATATTGTTGGTGGGCATAATATCCGGCCAGCTGTGGGTCTACAATATTACCCAATTTCTGCATGACAAATTTGTCCAATAAACACAATAGATTCCACAGAGAAGGAAGAGGCAAGTTTACATCGATGGGTCCGTGCAGGTCCGTAAGTTTCTGAGTCGCCGTACAATGTTTGATATCTTAGTGTTAAAAAATGTGGAAAATCTAAACCTAATTTACTCATAAATCGAGACTGCATATTTATTTACCCAAAAGGACCTTAATTGCGAGGTCATAGAACAAAATTGTACCTGGAATGTCCATTCAAGCATATGAACACAATACATAAAAAGAAATCAACTGTTAAAAGAGTGTGAAACTATGTAGAATATTCTGTCAAACACCCATCAACATACATATAAGTCTAAGAGTATACAAATTGGTGGACTTTATATATTTGGTTGTTTGATTATGTAGGAATTCTTGTTGTGTTGAGCTCCTGATATCGACTGCTTCGACCACCTCTTTTCCCAAGGCCCGTGCCTACCTTAAATGAGTTATGGATAATTTTGTAAGCGCATTGGAGGAAATAATAACACCGGCGATGAAAAGCACGGTTTATATATATATATATATATATATATATATATATATATATATATATATATATATATATATATATATATATATATATATATATATATATATATATATATATATATATATATATATATATATATATATATATATATATATATATATATATATATATATATATATATATATATATATATATATATATATATATATATATATATATATATATATATATATATATATATATATATATATATATATATATATATATATATATATATATATATATATATATATATATAAACCGTGCTTTTCATATATATGGGGTGTGATCAAAAGATAACCGTTATTTTCATCTTTTCGTGAGTTACGTATGTTCGATGTTCGCATTTTTTTTCTGTTATGTTGGTACATACATATGTCTGTTATATATGTTGGCAATACCAACCATTTTGGATTGTCAGTTTGTTTTTGACAGATAAAAAGGTTAGTCATGTTTTGGTGTGCTCTTCGATTTTGTACTATTCGAAAAAAATGGATCAAAGAAACTGTATTCAGTTTTGTGTAAAAAATGAAATTAAATGCGCAAGGACATTTGAAATGTTGACTGTGGCCTTTGCCGAGTCTACTATGAGCAGAACACAAGTTCAATTGTGGTATAGCCGGTTTAAGGAAGGGCGAGAAGATGTCAATGACGATGCTCGTCCTGGTCGCCCGAGCACGTCAACAACCGATGAAAACATTGACGCAGTGAAGAAAATGAGTTTGGATAATCGTCGAATCACTATCAGAGAGGTTGCTGATGATGTTGGCATATCGTTCGGCTCATGCCAAGCAATTTTTACGGATGTTTTAGGCATGAAACGAAGATTGTTCCAAAATTGCTAAATTTTCGAACAATCTTCGCTCAGGAGCTGTTTTTGGCCAAAAACAAAACCGTTATCATGCCTCAACCACCGTATTCACCGGACTTGGCCCCCGCTGACTTCTTCCTCTTTCCAAAACTGAAGACACCGATGAAAGGAAAGCGTTTTGCTACGATTGAGGAGATAAAAGAAAAATCGAAACAGGAGCTGTTGGCGATACCAAAAAAAGCGTTTCAGAAGTGTTTCGAGGATTGGAAAAAACGCTGGCATAAGTGTGTTATATCTGAGGGGAATTACTTTAAAGGGGACAAGATAGTTGTTGATGAATAAATAAATACTTTTTTTTTTTTATCACACCTCGTATATATAATTATATGTATATATATATATATATATATATATATATATATATATATATATATATATATATATATATATATATATATATATATATATATATATCATATCGTTTTATATACACTGGTACACTGTATGATCTCACATATTTTAACAAATCGAAAGCGTAGGTACAATATATGAAAAGAAGTACTTCCCACATTTCATGGAGTTGCCAAACTTCAGTTCGATTTTGATTTTGAGATGATACTGCGAAATATGGTGATAGTTTGCCTCTTGTGAACAGTCCCACGCCCACTTGTCTGTATGTTTCTCAGCGTACTTCTGAAGTGTGTCCTCAGTTGAAGCGCTTCATTGAGGCTCCTTCAATTGCAAATTGGGTCACTCCGACAAACTCACTGCAAATGAGTATTTTTCCCCAACATCACCCTAGCAGAACAAAGCTTCTCAAATTGCTTAGAAAGATCCAGAACTATACACTTGAAAGACGGACAATTGGAGTGGTAAATTTTTGATATGCTCTCTTTGTTAGTCAATACGCATGCCATTTTTGAACCAGGAAATATCTAACTGATATCCATCGGTTCGCTCATTCGTAGATTTTCAGTCTGAATCAACAAAAATTTGCTTCTTCTTTACAATATCTCTATTTTACAATGTCCGCTCACATATGCAGAATTACAACGCGTATAAAAGAGGTGTGGTTTGTTCTCTTTCGCATTTCGTATTATGCTCATGCCCAGGACATTGGTGTATGGTCTGGACAACTTGATTCTTCCCATTATTCAAAATGGCCATTCTACGCATTTTAAGTGATTCGTTTCATTCCAGAATCATTAGAAATAGCATAACAGAAAATCAAACCGAATCAAATCAAATAAAACGAAATAGATAACTACTCATGACAGACTACGTATATATGCGAGTATATATATGAACATATATATGTACATATATTAAAATAATGCACTTTATTGCAACGTACACACACTTAGGCACTAATGTAATTGGTGTCAAGGTGCACTGCATAATTTATAAGTGCGTTGTGATTATTAAATACAAAACCCAATTCAGCATGTGACAAACACACACACACACACACACACATATGCATACAGCGAACATTGCACACAAACTGAAAGTGCAAGATTCTAGCGAGCTAGTGTGAGTCTACGCACTCGAGGAATACGTTCAGGCCGTACGTGCACACATGCTCAGTTTCTAATTTTTTTCAATTTTTTAATGGTTTCAATAGAACGCTGTGTTGCTTTAAGTTTTCGTGGCCACGCGGGAATACCAGGATGTTGCATGAACATGCGTATGAGCATATGAGAATGGTTGACGTAGTGTTTGGGGTTTGTGTTGCTGTGGTGCTTTTAATACCATTAATGAACTTCTAATGGATTGATCGATTCCCTTGACACGAGTAGTTTTACTTAAATAAATGGCAATCACATTTGAGCCATCAAGCTCTGCATGCTATTTTAACGTCTGTGGTTGAGAACCCATTTGAAGGTCCTGAGGGAAGTGCTTACATTATGGCATTCTGACCTGTTGCGTATTTATAAGGAAGCGTCCTCAACCGTGTCGTTCATAGGAAGTAGGTCCATTATTACATACTTCGGTACACAACACTCCAGGGATGGGCAACATTACTGATAACAACTTTAACACAGGCAGATCGATACAGGCAAGTAAATAAATCAGAGAAAAACTTATTAGAAAATGAACACCAGACTGTGCGTGCGTCACGAGAACAGCAACAAATAACGATGTATACTACATTCCACCATGTATACTACATCCATGGAAAAAACATTTTGATTTGTACTTAATAATATGGAGTCCTTTATAGCGAAATCCTGCCTCATTCGTAAAAAAGAAAACATACTTTCTAACATACGATACTTTTGCTTTGGACGGCTATGCGCATATACTGAAAAGATACCGAAATTTAGTTAAAGGGCCAGATATCAAAATTAAAATAAAACTATATAACAAAGCAAGGCTGACGCGAGTATCAACGCAACGAAAAATTATGCAACTCATAAGCAGATAGACTCAAAAATGCCAAATTTTGTGTTTGCTGGAGAGTAAGTAAATTGTTCTAGCGCAGCAAATGAGTAGGAAGAAGCTCACATAAGACGCCAGCAAAATCGGAATTCTTGGCAGCCCAGCGTTGTTATTGTTTTGTGTTTCACCATGTCCTTCTGATTTTGTGTGATCCGCCAAGTAGGCAAAATATGTCGCTAATTGAGGCCCTTGAAGGCTTTTTTACAAGTAATAAAATATTAGACCGCCAACCAGTATAGTTTTGTTGAAGTACAGAACAAAAAGAGACCTTTTTGAATTACAAGAAATAGGATTTGTAGAAATAAAGAAAACAGAACAATCTTCTAGCTGCCGCTTCCTGAATAGGGCGTCACTTTTCACCCATCCACTTTCTGTAACTAGAAGTCGGTCTACACACTTTTTATTCGCTCCTGGGAGTGGCCCAAACTTTCAGACAGTTGTATTTTATATCGCCGCAGTCTCACGGCCTACTTTCCTGTAAATGTGAACCGAGTCGTCCTATAATTTGTTGGATTTTTTTATAAGTTCTAGTATTGAAATACTCTCTGTGATTACTATGGGGGGACTTGTTATTCAAGGGCAATGTTCTCTTGCCAGGAAGACCATTTGTCACTCTTGCCATATTAAATGCTTACTCCACAGACAAGAAGAAGGTGCTCTACATTCGCAGTATATATGTATACATATGCCTGTATATTCGACCACCCGACCAAGCCGGGGACTACCAAGAAAGTACTTGTATGTGGGCGCTTGTATTTCAATATAGGTATGTAGTATATACTTATATGTACACATGCAGTTTCCCATTGAACCTACACAAGTGTGACCATATCTTGAATTAAGAGGTGCTTCTTGAACTTTTGAACGTCGTAGTTGAAATGCATACCGACGTACATATATATTAGTAAAATTTTATTATTTATTTATTTGCGTAGCTAAAAAGGCTTAGGCCAAGTGAAAATAAAGCCAGTCATTTGAATATATATATATATATATATATATATATATATATATATATATATATATATATATATATATATATATATATATATATATATAATATACATAAATATACATAAATATATATAAATATATATATATATATATATATATATATATATATATATATATATATATATATATATATATATATATATATATAAATTAGTATGTATATATGAGTGAGTGTGAGTTTTTATATGCGCCACTGGCTGACTTCCATCAATAACACCACGCAACGTTCCCCAACAATAGATTCGAAGCGACTGGTTTATTGCATTAGAGCGATAGAAAGAGCAACCCAAGCATGGCTGCCCCTGCCTCGCGGAAACCATCTATTCGTTGACTACACTCACTCGACATTCGGGTGCTGACTGACTGGCGGTGCTCAACTGAACTTGTGCTTTTTTCTGCACACATTCGCAACCATCTAAAGCAACAAGCAAGAATATGCACACACACAAGCACACAAACAAGCGTTCAAGCACACATGCACACAAACATACATTCTTCTCAGATACCGTGTGGTATGCAGCCTTGAATTAGTTCACTGCACTCGCGTGACAATATATAGCAACACATCGCGCTCCTCCTTCCGTTCCTCCCATCCCCCATCATTACCCATCACATCTTGCACAGTTTTCACTTATAAACACGATTGCCTTCCGTCTTACAGACATTTGTTGGCTCATCTGAGGTATAGAATATGTAAATACATATGTACATACATATGTGCATGCTTATGTATATATGCAAACATTTTATAAGCATACGCCTGTATTTGTAAGCAAAATTATTAGGATTTAAGCGGATTGGATGGACGTACGGACCAGACCAGCTAACTAAGTTATATACGTATCTCGATACCAGAACGACTTTAACTTAGTTTCAATTGAAGAACTCAACAGTCTTCTAGCAATGTTAAACGTACATACTACTCTTTGTTCAGACAAACAGTTGTTCACATATACACACATATATTTGTACATATACTCGTATATATCTATATATTTACTTATTGGATAAATCTATGAATGTGCAAAATATAAATACCCAGAGAAAGCTGGATTAGTGTAGTGTGCTTTAACTGCAATAAGACCGCCAATAATTATCTTACACTTGCATGCATATATGTACGTACATACATATAGATACGTACATACATATATGCATACAAACATCTATACATAGGCTTGTTTCTGGCTAATAATTAATCTACAAAATAAATGCAGGGTGATTTGCTAAAATATATGCAACTATACAAGTTAATCAGTTGAAGTCACCAATGATTACAATCAACTCCAATGTGAAGAAGACTACTATTCGCTTATTGTTTACGATTTCAATATCCCATCTGATTTTTTGTCAATATATACAATGCATATTGTATTTTAAATTATCCTTCCTTTATGCTTCCTAAAAGACAAACCAAGAAGGAATAGACCTGAATTGTTTTAAGTAAACTGTTTTGAATATCATTATTACACATTGATTATATATAGTATATACATATATTAAATTAAATATATGAATGTTTATATATAAATGTACGTATTTTCGGAACAAATATTAAGTTGTCTTATGTGTGCCCATAACAACAGACACATGTAATAATGCCATACTAACAACAGGCACAATACTTTTAGGCGGGACACATATCATTATCCGGATTTATAGTCTGTACTCAATTTAGTTTACGGGAATATGAGTTCGCTATACAGCATAACAAAAGCAATGGTATCTCAGTATAGAATTGTCACATGTGTTTATAGTAATCATCATACACAAATCAATTAAATACTAATTCTCATGTATATAAATACTCGTAATAGGATTTGTTACTGATATACTTGTACATAGCTGCAAAAGTATTACAGATCACTCGCTATATACATATATACATTATTAATCTGTAATATATCAAACGTGATTTAAGAAAATCGTAGAGAAACTTGAAATTGTAACTAAGTAGATTTTCTTCACCCATCCTTTAGACGTCGGGACGTCGAGGGAAGTCGTGGACTCTTACACGAGTATTCAGTAATCATATGGAATAGGAATACAAGTATGCTCCGCAAACCTACATATGTGTATGAATTCATTTGTTCTCATTCCTGCTTGCATCGAACTTTTATAATTTTGGTATTCTGCTCCTTGGTAGCATGCACGTCAACGTATCGGCAAATGTGTGTAAACCGAGATAAACAGCAGTCTATGGAAATTGATTGTTGTTGATTTGGTGTTGATTACATTGTGATTCTACGAAATTCATGGGGCACCTTTGTGCCATACCTATGAAAGTGGTTCAATTGTTATCACACATTCTTACATGGGGCTTCGCATCGATTGTTAAATGATATGCCTACCGTATAATGTCTAGACTCCTACTCTGACAGAGGTGCGCCGTTTGAGTCAATATTGATTATAACAAGCAACCTATACTTAAATGAAATTGCCTATCTTGATTCGATTAATAATTGTTAACAAAGGATTTTCATAAAATGGAAAAATGTGATGTGTCTTTACTTCGAAGTGCGTCGTCTTCACCGATTGCTTGGCCCATTATTACCCTAAGCAATTGTAATTTGATTAAAACCAGCAAATCACATTAATAGAACTAGCTATTTGAGAAATTCATATGGTATACGGCATGAATTGCCCTTTCAAGTCAATGTATCTAAAGTTATAATCACAAAGGATCAAAATGTCTCGTGTTTATTTTTGGAATCCTATAGATATTAGTAAAAAAATAAGCTGCGAAATACTTGTACCTTGCAGCTTGCAGGAATGTCACAATGTGATTACAATTAGAGCAGGCCAGCACAGAATACTCCGTGCAACTGAGAGCGACCCGTACTCTATTGAGTAAGGTCGAAGAAAATATGAGATAAGTACAAAAACTATTGAGCCCTGTTTCACTTGAGATGAAATAAGTCCTGTGTAAGCTTTCTTAAATGCACCCATATTTCTTTTCGTAAAAAGTTAATGGGCATATTTTGAATTCCTCTTTGAAACAGTTGGAAATGCCCCCCAGATGTTGGTCAGTGTTTACGAGTGCCATAATGAGCCATTTACCCGCAATTTGCCTGTGTATTGAAAGTGACAATTGCAGCTGACATACCCACCCTATATAGCGGTGGGGGTAATAAGTGGTTGCAAATGTTGTGTATGCTGCCTCCTGTATGCGTGTCCTCTCATACGCGAAGCGCCAAAGAATTTGCAGGATCTCTCTATAGTCAACTGCTGTTTTCCGGAAAGAGAGACTCGTTGATATCAGCACACATTGCGCCCCCTCTCTCTCTCACCGAAGAGAGCATATATACACATGTGTGTGTGAATTGCTATTAGTGTGTATCCGTTTGCATGTGTATGGCCTAGACCTAGAAAAGGAAATTTTGATGCTTTTATTTTACTCAATTAATTATTTGTTCTCCTTCTTCGCAAATTAAAAATCTGTCTAAGCAAAAGCAAACACCATATTTATGCGAGTAGTATATACACACATGCGCATGTGTACATATACACATACATACAGACGTGCTGGCAGCTTCTACTGGTGGTATGCCACTATAATGCACTAATGACAGAGCAAGTGTGTGAGTGAGTGCTACCGCGTGAAGTGCATTCAAATACAGGGTCAACGGCTATAGCTACAAGTGAGAAAGGGAATTCAATGCATTCTGTATTAGGTCCAACTGAAGCAAATCAGATTAGTTATACTTACCAGTTTTTCTGATTTTATAGAAGAGTCATATTAGACCCCTAAGAGGCCGCACTGATTAGGGCACCATTTCCATTTTCCACGAAGAAAATAGTTATTGGCCGTGTATAGCCCACTGGTAACTTAACTAACTTCCCATCCAACTTACAATACAACTTCCGCACAAATATTGATACTGGAAGGGGGGATCTCAAACATAAATGTGACTCCGACCAAAAGGAATAGCTGCAGACAGGCTTGGAATAACCGTCAGCCTAAGCGGTGTAAGTCAAACACCGCAACATTACTGTTGAGCCAGAATAACAACTTTTGTAAATGTCTTAATTAAAAAAGTCGAATATATACGAGTATAATTAAAACCTATATCATATGATATACATATAATATATATAATCCCGACAAATGTCTCAAAATTAAAATATATATATATATTAAAATATTTATTTGTTATACCTTGCACCATATTGAATTGTGTCTGCATGGGTTTAGACGAATAAATACTAGAATCTAAGACTTTAATTCAATGAGCAAAAGATTTAAGAAGAAGGCTTTCGAGACCATGTTCTGACAGCGGATTCTTACCAGCGGCCTCATGACTATCAGACTAGAATTCGTACCTCTAGACCATGGAGGCCTACAAAATACTCCTGCATATTCCCCACAGTCATACTCCTAGAAATACATATAATGGACACCCACCACTCAGCGGTTTAAAAACTGTGTCTTTTGTGATATAGATTGTCGCGTCCTGTGGACCGTACCTCTACATACCGTCCTACCTACCTACCCACACTACTTATGATAGGATTTTGTGAAGTTGTTTCAAACTTTGTTTATGTAAATTGTATTCAAGTAATACGTATACGCTCTGATGTACGAGAAAATGCAGATCAATGGACAGGCTGGTTGGCTGGCTTTCTGGCCGTATCGCTGTCAGTCGACCTTTTTCTAAGTGCACACTGCAATGCAACACACCCTTTAAGTATGAAGCGCGCTCGCCCGTTCGCATACTCAACGCAATGCGAATCTCGTATAGAACAGAAAAATGAAATTGAAAATGAAACTGAAAATATTGCTGTGTGTGTGTGTGTGTTTTTTATTGCTTTGTTGTGTTGAATTGAATAGTGGCAGGCAGCAGGCAGGCTGGTTGGTGGGTGGTGCAGCGGGGCAAGGCAGAAGGCAGAAGACAGAAGTCAGAAGACAGAAGGCAGGAGGCAGTCTTAACACAGAATTGAAAAACTTAAACAACAATAACAAGCAAGCGAGCGAGCAAGCAGGCAAGCAAGCAGGCAAGCAAGCAAGCAAGCGCCTAGTTAGTTAGATAAATAGAAGGCGGTAAAACAGGCTGGCCACTGAGCGGGCGAGGGGGCAGACGGCGCGCTTGTTGTCCATGTCCCCATTAGAGTCAAGTGACGTGTTATCTGTCGCCTTCTCTCAGAATTTTGACTCTATCAGTTGAATGTCGCATTTGCAAATTTGCTTTGTAGATGCAGTCAGTCAGTTCGGTTGCGATCGCTCGCCAATTGATCTCACTGTCTGTCTGCCTGACTGCATGCCTCTGCTGCCAGTGCTGCCACCGCTGCCACTGCTGCATTGGTGCGTTGTTCGCTGCGCTGCGCTGCATGGCGTTCAGTGTCATAGTGTCTATTATTATTAATCAGATAGTACATTGCACAGTTTTGCCAAATACGAAAACGAGTACAATTAACGATAGTGTGTACACTCCTATGTATTCATCCTCCACATGCTCGTACGGGTGCATACTCGTATGTGCACCTACCAACTCATGTCTCTCTCTCTCTCCCTCTCTCTCTCTGTGTATGTGTGCATGTGGTTAGTTGTGTGCTTTCGCGCTAGTATGTACGCCTGTGTGATGCATGCATGTTTGAAAATGAAAATCTAGCCATAAGTTGTTTACTATAGGCACTTTCCCTCTCGTTGCTTTCCATTTTTGTATTGCAGATTTTACTATTGGCATTGGATGCAATAATGCACAAAGTATTGCATGATATTATTGTGTACCAAAGTCGGTGAAATTTTTTTTCCAATTTCTTTCAAATGAAAAATAGCGACTACGGCGGCTACAACAACAAAAACAACAACGCCACCACCACCAGCAGCAGCAGCAGCAACAACTGCAACTATTACTTTTAAATAAACTATGCCTTTAGAGTAATTGCAGCAGACAGGCATTCTTTGGAAACAATCACGCAAAATTTTGTGGCCGTTTTTTTTCCTTTTTGTTTTATTTTTAATTGCTGCTCTGTGTTTACTGAATTTTTGTTTTCGTTTATATCATTTATATTTATTTATAAATGCGAATACGTACGTACGTACCTATGCATCTCTTAAGGGGCCACGAAAATCTCGCGTCCGTTTTTGATATTCTAACAAATTCATTTGCAGTGGATTTCGATGACGCTGCTAATGCTTGTTAACTTTTACCAAGGTTTGAATGAGGTCAAACTTTTTTCAAAATCTCTTTTTGCGCACAAGAGAATACTCTTTCAGTGCCGCGCTCTGTCTTCGGCTCTAGCCATGGCTGTAGCTGCGCCTCTAGCTGTGGCTCCAGCTTTGGCACTGTGGCTTTGGCTTTGGCTCCGATGAAGATGGCGATGGTGTGGTATTAGTGCATTGCAATGCAATGCAATGCAGTGCAATCCAATGCAATGCAATGCAATGCAGTGTAGTGTAGTGTACTCGTACTTTTTGTAGATTTGCTGTTGAGGCAGGTTTTTCTCTTCGAAAAAGAAAACTACACACTGCCGGTACGGCGTAAATCGCGTTCATACGAGTATACTAGTATGCATATACTCGTACAGAGTTATGTGTCTCGCTGACTGGTTGGATGACTGGGTATTTCACTCTATAGGTTCATGTTTTCCATTGCTATGCGAATTCACTTTCATTATGAAGCGATGCGTACAAATTGTTGTTGTATTTTGCAGTGAACGCTGCACACTACCGCACTGCTCTGCACTGCACTGCACTGCACACCTATTCAAGTTGTCCTACCTACCGACAACGAGTTAAGAAAATCACTACCCGCCACTTATTTTCGTGCACGTTTTCTTTTACTCAATACAATGATTTTGTTTTGCTGCTTTCATAAACATTATGTTATTTAGAGAAAACTGAAAGTTTTTCCAGTCCATAATGCAAATAGAAAGTGCAAGTGCAAGTGCAAGTGCAGCGTGCAGCATGCAGTATACTGCATGCTGCAAGACATTGAAATCAAACTAACCCATAAAACCAGGCGATAAATAATATACACAATACACAAAATCGGCACACAAAAAGTTTAATGAAATTAAAACAACAAAAAATTAATAAATAAATATATGTATGGCGATTGTGGTTGAAAGCGGCAACAGTGTGGGTAGACAGGCAGTAGTCAGAGCTGGCAGGAAGCAATACTCACAGCAGCATCAGCTTTAGAGAACATAAACAAATGAAAAGGAAATTCTCGTAAATACGACCTCAATATAGCTCGGTACTGAATATACGCAGAAAACGGTTATTTTTTTTATATTTTCCTTATGGGAAAACCAGAAGAACTTACAAGGAAGTTCTTAATCATTCTATCGTGCTATTTCATTCACATTCACACACTTAAAATGTACCATGGATTTAAAGATGTCGATGAATCAATAACGTCAGTTGATTTAGACAAACATCAGTGGACACAGCGTCTCCATTAAGCCTGACAAACCTTTAAAATGACACCAAAGAAGTTTTGTTTGAGATTTCCTTTGATTTCCCTTGATTCCTATTTACCATTGAAATGCTTTTTAGGGCGTTATATGTGGAATATGTACGTCTTCACCTACTACGGAAAGTGAAATTTTGCAAGGCTGAATTTCCCCAATATTTTACCGTTTCGTACTATCATTGACACTCTCCAGTTTTTCTCGGTTTATTGGCGAAGCTGAAATACGAGCGATCTAATGTGATCCATCTTGGACATCACCGCTTCGGCCAATAGGTCAATACTTTGGTGTGCTGTGTGAAGCATGGCGAAGTCTTGTTGGAAACCATATCGAATCCCTATCTGCAAACAGGGCTAAAACAAATCACGTATCATCGCACGGTGGTGGTGTGTGACACCACCAGTTCCGGGAATAGAGACTGACTGACTCTCAGGCACTCTTTCACCAAGGATGGCGAAGTGCCCGCTTGACCGCTACTTACGAGTTGGTTTATGCCTAACAGAGCTGGTTGTTTGTTCAGCAAGACGCCGAATAATGGCTTCCTTTGGATGATCAAGTTGACCGAATATTTCCCGTACTCCTAGAATTCTATTATATTTATATATACTTTTTCCGCTGTAAATTTCTTTGTTTTACGGGTGTTGATGTTGTTATGATTTTGTTGGCTTGTGTTCTGGCCCTGCTCTTTCAATATTTGTGGCGACCACCACTGGTTCAGATTGATTGATTATGACTGAATAGTGAGTGGTGAAGCAATTGGACGAACCACGCCCATACTTGCAGCGGTTAATTGCAATTGACTGCATGTGACACATGTGCCATTCATTATTCAATCTCGTATTCCTTAGATTATTCTAGACAATTTTTCATTAATATGCGAGTATATTTTTCATGAAATAATTTTTGCTTTTGATTATTTTCATTTATGAACAATTTTATTTAAAATGCAAGCATTACAAATTATTAAATGAAAAATAATAAAATAAAAACTTGTTTTTGTTTTGCTTATTTTTTATTGTTTTTCTTTGTTTGTATTTGTTATTTTTTGCTTGTTTTTGCCATCTAAACATATCATGTCGCACGCTTAAAACTGAACTGACCTCACTCAATTCTTACGAGTAGCAAGAAAAGTTGTTACAGCGGTGACGGATACTATTTGTTTACTATTTATTTTATATTTTTCGTTTTTTATATAAAGATTTATATACACACACATATATGGAAACTCATTTTTTGAAATTGAAAATATACTTTATGAATTATTTTGCGATGTATAAATTTAAATATCTATATAAATAATAAATGATTTACAGTTTCCACATTCTCTTCGTTGCTAATGATATGTTTATATTATAGAATATGTAATCATGTCGATAAGTTGCTTATACGAGGAAGATACACACTGACTTTAATGTACCTGCTTCGCTGCAAGTGATAATCCCGTCCAGGGCATAGTCCCGTAGGGCCTGTCCTCTTTGTTCGAAACTATTTTAAGCGTCATTAATTACAGAGTTAGTCACTAATAATAATAAAAGCCACCTTCGACTCCCCGCCCGGGTTGCTCGCTCAAGTCGCCAAGTCCATGCTCACTAGAAAGTTGGCAACAAATGTTTTGTCAATATTGATGGGCGTATGCCACGAATAACGTGCAAAATGTTGCCTTTCAAAGCAATACATGCTGCTGGTTTATCAGCATAGACCTGTGACTTCGTGTGGGCTCACAGATAATAATAGGAGGTGTCCAATCGAACCATCTTGGAAGCGAAACGACATATTCTGCGAAATAGCTTTGGTGTGGTCGCTATACGGGACTTAGCCATCCTTTTGGGATCACATGTCTTTCGGACCAATGTCATCCATATTTAGAGAAATATTGCTCATTGGCCTTAGTGTGAGATCCGATTTCATTTTTGAAGAAGCAACGTCCTATAACCGACATTTGAAGTTCTGTGTGAAGTTTATTTATTCACTTATTATTGGTTTCTTTGGATATAACTTTGCGGCCTTTTCAGCGGCCTTCTATATAAAAATTGCACTAGGTCAATGTTTTCGTTGGACTGTTTTTCACAGTGGTGTCCTTTTTTTTAGCCCATTCTTTCAGAAGAACAACTCTACGAGTGAACCTTTATCGTGGTAGAACCCTTCACCTTTTTTGAAGCCACGACACTTCCGACATCAGCGATAATTTTTACAATAGAAGAGTCAAGTTATTTGGAAGTTAGCTAAGTATGTATGTAAATCTTTTATCAACATGAATGCAGAATTGCTGTACTAGTTGAACTAACTGGGGCTGTTACTTTAGCACTTACAGTGGTGCAGTTAGGACTTTTATAAATGAGGGTTCTGCAGTGTAATATATCTATATATGTACCCGATTTCGTTTCGGCTGCCAATACTGACAATGTTTATAGCAAGGGCGATTGGTTTGAGTTGCACGCGAACCTCACACAAGCAACTTAGAAATTGCAGCTGGCATTATTTTGCTCGCCAGAATATAAACCAACTAACTACCCCGCCTCCTTTGGGACTTGACTACACGCGCATATACCTAATACACCCTGTACCCGAAAGTGTTGAGTAGAAATAGCTCATATTTCCATCGTATATGAGTGCCTGAATGGATGCAGTCATGTATGTACGATTCGACACACACATACGCTTGAACAAATGTGTAAGTTAAGTTAAGTGCGTTCGTATGTGACACACATGCGTACAACTGCATGGCTATGCATGTGTGCATATGTACGAGTGTGTGAAATGTGCAATGACTCTAAAGGTTCTGCATTTCTGATGATTATTATATAATTGTGCAATGCCCATTACACGTTATTCTGTTCTTTTCTGTTTTGCTCTGTTACATTCTGTTTCTGTTGTGTTGTGCTGTTGAGTTCCATTCGTCATTAACCACCAAAAAGACAGTCAGTGTCATTGGTGTCATGCAATTTGGTACCATTGACATTGCAGAAATTTTTTGCAACGCTGCATGAAATGCAAACTCGCTTATTTTGAAGTTTTCTAGTCCAATAACTCGTCAACCTTTTTCCACTATTTTTAATAATTTATTTTTATAAGTTCAACAAAAACAACAACAAAGCATGTTTGTACATATATGCACGAACGTAACTACATACATATATATGTGTGTGTGTACAGCAGTGATTTGAGCCAATACATAACTAATGAAAGTATGCCTCGCAATGGAGTCGTTTACACATTGTATACAATGTATGTAAATGCTTTCACCTTGAGAATTTTCTAGGCTGCCAGTCTGTAGCATCCGATTAAATTGTAACAATCATACCGCGATGAAATTGTTCAGTCCTTCAGCGTCTCTTAGCGTCAGTGCCAATCTCTGAATAGTCGCTCATGGTCCCCCATACACTTTTTGAAGGCAAGCCCGCCTCTCTGCACATATTCTTAGGGACTATCGTCCGTAAAAGTACTCTGATGAGACTCACGATTCTGTGAACCTTTTATCACGGAACGTTCGAGCAAGTTCCAAAGAAAAAACACGGTTCCATTGGTACCAATTTTGGCAAGGAAACGTAGGACGGAGGGAAATTGACAAAATTGAAAGGAAATTTTAGGAAGCGAAATTGTGCCGAACATCATGCAACTCATTCTAACCTTATCTGCGTATTGAGTTAAGGCAACTGTCAAGGGCACAAAGTTAACAATACAAAATCCAAAGAAGCAGCGAGAATCACCACGTAAGAATATTAATTGAATATAATTCATTGTAAAACTAGATAAATAGCTTCACAAAGTAATATAATTTTTGAAAGCACACCTTTCCCGCCTTCATCCTTTTTAAAACCGAAGCGTCCTTTTAAATGCCCTATTCTGCCTTCGGTTGGAATGGTAATTTCTGACTTTCAACCACAGGCAGTCACAAACGCATAAACGCGTCTACCTGGACCATTGCTGTTTTCTTCGCACATTTTTAATTTGGCTAAGAATACACCAGGAGTGACCACACCGCATCCAAATAGCAAGCTTTACATATGTATATCATATATCGTCTGGCAATAATTCTCTGTTGTGGTAGAAACACATTTACGGATTGTGGCAAATGAAAAGTCAGTGCCCAATGTGGCTCGTAGGGCCCAGCAGTCTATACATGCGCGTACTATACAAAGTAAAACTAGGAGCATATAAATCAAAAACTGAGGTCAACGTATAAAAACGGAAGACAGTCCCGGGAGTCAGAGGATATTAATTGTTTCCTCATTGCTCTCATCTGTCTCATTGTTCAATGAAATGAACGCCCAAATTGATTACATCGGCCGAAACTTTATTCAAGCGATACGAAAAGCCGCATTTTTGGAACTTTAAGATGTCCAGTGTGACTGTTTGGAGTGGAATGTTATTAATTGATGACTTTCAGTGAGGACGCCCTTCCCAAAAAGAATTGAGAAGACTTCTCACATATACTAAAATTTGGAAAAGGGTACACGCGTAACACGCTCTATATTTCGAAACAAACCCAGAAAAACATAAGCCACAGCATACCCCACGGAAGGAACTGTGCCATTTTTTTTGCTTGGTTTGTTCTCACAACGCCAACGTTCTCACCCACTGCGATAAATCAGATACTACCTCATGCGACAGCCAGCAAGCCAGACCCTATGAGTATCTGAGGCCAGACTTTTCTTGCTAGGAATTGTGGTTCTTCCACAGACTTCATCAAAATTTGCGGTGGAAGACTAGCTCAAGTCAGCGGACCATGAACAGAACTAAATATTCACGGGGTGTATCTTTCGTTAACAGAAACCTATCCCAACACTCCAAATTTGGTTTTTCAATCTTTGCCGATGAAAACTATTTCTACGTAACTGGCCAAAGCAAAATTGCCTCATACAATCCATGCCTCCATTAATAATGAGTTACAGTCTATGGAACCAGACGATTAATATGAACGGACCACATCACCAATCCTTGATAACGAAACACTTATGGCCCCTTTTGGAAGACAGACACCAGGACGGCACGCAGTCGATTTATACGCAATGCTCTTAAAATCCTGAACATAAAATTTCTCATTTCGAAGATCCAACTGGCTCCCAAGGTCATTCAATTGGACAACTTAGGTAAGTGAAATAAAGGGCTTATGCAACACACTCGGCCGCAATTCTAGCCACTTAAAGATAACATTGCGACAGTTTGTGATAGAATAGAACCCCAATAAGCCATAAAGAATTTCACATAAGGGATGGCAAGCCCAATGTGACCATACCGGTAACGCCAGAGACCAATAAATGAGTTGGATAACTTTGCTATCATGCTCATTATTTAGGTATATGCAAGACTCCGTCCACTTCGATACAATAACAACAGAAAATTAACAGAATTTTCCACGATGTTCCACAATGGCAGTATGATTATTTGCGTTATATAAGGGCATACATAATACGACTATATAAACTGCCATGCCCCCACCTTCATGTGAAAATCCCCAGTATAAATGTGCAGCAAATCATACTATCCCGAAGTTAGTTATATTTAGTCAACATCAGATAACTTTGGTTCTAAGTTGATCGTTTAATAGATTATTCTAAACTATAGGGTATTTCGTAGTCAGTCTAAACAGATTTCAGCCTTCTGTACCGGTTTTATTTGCGGGGGCATTCATTTCCCAGAGACGGAATTCGTAAAACCAATTTATTCGATCGATTTATACAATGTATGTGGACATTCCGGTGCACTTCGCTGTAGAATTCTTCCACTGATCCATCCAGTTTGCTTATTGGGTGTTGTTTTTTGTGTGTTTTTATTTTATGACCAGAACCTGTTGCTTCGGAAATGAAAGATGAACAGTGTCGGGATCCGAAATGGGAATAGTTTTTCGTTAAAGAATTCTCCAGCTCAGAGTGAGTTTTAATATTCAATTAAGAACTAAAACTAAACCTACGCACCTGTTTGGTACTACCTGCTTAGGTAGCTTTCAGCAAATAGTGATTGTTGGGGAGGGGATGGGAAGCTCGGGTAGCGGACAGAGGGCAGCGGACTGCGGACGACAGACGGAACAGCAATTGAATCGTTATTTAACACGCGCTATTTAAAAGTTTCTGACTGAGTTTGCGACTACGAACAGAATTGCGTGTACTTATCGTAGAGCATATCGGGTCATTCACTGTCAAATGATGTCTCGTCCATGATTCATTAAATTTGTGCTCGAATCTAAACAACCTTAAACTTCTGGATGGAGAAAGATACATATGTACATATGTACTTATGTATATATGACTGTGTGTGTACCTATCTGTCTCGCTGTCTGTCCGTCTCTCTGTCTGACTGCCTAATCAACGACATCTCGAAACATAATTTGTCTACAAAGTTAATAAAAGGAGCAAGAGGTGGTGGTGTAGGATATTTGCAGAGTATGTAATTTTATTCTTTGTTTAAAGTACATATGTGACTGTACGAGTATGTGTGTGTATATACACAGTCTTATGTACTCACGCACATGTGTAAATAAGTATTTTTCTGTGTATTGTATGTGAGTCTGACGGTTGGTAGCACAATTTTCCTCTTCCTTGAGTATTTATTGAGGATGTGCGAGCATGCCTGAAAATAGTGTGGCTCCCAGTATGCATGAAATCCTCTTTCCATGTTCATGTGCTAGAAATTACATAGGCAGTATATAACTAGTACATAATATATATTATATATATATATATATATATATATATATATATATATATACATATATATATATATATATATATATATATATATATATATATATATATATATATATATCACTTCACTTTCCGTTTGGAATACTTGGCGTATATGCTATGCTCATGAACGGGCAAACAAAACATATGCATTTGTAAAAATATATATATATATATATATATATATATATATATATATATATATATATATATACATATAAATATATATATATACGAGTATATATATATATATATATATATATATGTATATATATATATATATATATATATATATATATATATATATATATATATATATATATATATATATTTACAAATGCATATGTTTTGTTTGCCCGTTCATGAGCATAGCATATACGCCAAGTATTCCAAACGGAAAGTGAAATTTTAATATGTAAAAGTTACGGCTTTGCCTCCTCTTGCCTTGCATGCAACCAACACTAATACCAACACTAAACAATATCATTTATAAACGCAAACGCGAGAGCGAGCGCCGGAGAGTTAGGTGCTGCGCTCAATCTCACCAACACATGCGCATGTGTTAGCGGGAGCATTTTTGTGTTGTCGAAATGTTAAGAAAAAAAAACAAAACAGATAAAAAATTACAGGAAAAAAAATACTAGAACAAACAAAAACAAATTTATGTATATAATACGTCCCGATGGACGGGTGGTGTTCTTTGGATATTATTGCCTTCCTGCTTGTCGGTGTGTCGGTCTGTCAGCAGCTAAACTTAACTTACTCGTTATTATTAAAATGTTACTAACATTTTCTAATGGTATTAACATGAGGATTAAAAACAAACATAACTGAAATGAAAATGAAAATAAAAATACAAATTAAAAAACACAAATTTCCATGAAAATTGTTTCTCTACCATGCTCGGGACTCGTACGCAGAGGCCAGGCTGGGCCAACTAAAAAATAAAGTTGAAGAAATTACAAGATTGCTGTAACATTCGCATGAACGTAAAGCCGGTATAATATCATTTCCAGCCGCTAACCACACGTTTGAGACCTCCTCGCTAGCTCGTTCCCTGTGTAAAAGTACAGCAGATTGGAGCAGCGTAGAGCAGAGCAAAGTAAAGCCAAGCCAAGCAAAACAAAGCAAAAACAGAGCAGAGCAGAGTAGAGTAGAGTAGAGCAAAAGCCCCTACAATGCGTAAGAGATTCAGCCAGGCAGTGAGGCAGCAGTGAGTGAGTGGGTCTGGGTCGCTTTAGTGCCGCTTGCGTTCCGTTCCGAGTCTCAGTTATTTTGTTGTGTGTTTTTGTTTTTTATTGGATTTTTTTTTAAAACTTGAATGCAAATGCGCATGTGGCACAAATACAGTCAAGTTTATCTCACCAGCCAACTTTTGGCACTTGTATGACTGACTGTTTGCCTGCTTGCCTGCCTGCTTGCTTCTTCATATACACGAACTTTTTCACAGACAAGTTTCTCGGCGCAGCTGTTGTGACTGGATTTCGTTTTCTCGTTCTCACAGTCAGTTGTATTCGCAACAGTGGGGCGACGAGCATTTGCTTTCAGCCAGCCAGCCAGCCAAATAGTCGTTCGGTTCACACTTTCCGAGTTGAGTTGTCTGGAAAACGGTGTAGCGCGTAAAGAGTATAGCGTATAGCACATATCTATCGGCGAGTCGAGTCAGTCGTATCGAATCAAGTCGAGTCACTTCAACTATAATCGACTTAGTGCTTTAACTACAGATTTCAGTTGTGCTGATACCGTAAAAGATAAACGACGTTTACTTTCCTTCAATAAAATGCAATAAGCGGATATACAAATACAAATATAAATACAAAGAAATACAAATGCAAATTCAAATACAAATACAATGTGTGTCTGCTAAATAATTGAAAGTTCTAGTTCTTGTGTCATTCCAAAATATTGTATAAGTTACATTCTAAATGAATACAGAACACACAACACATTCTCCTCGTACAAAAGAACACAAAGCGGCACAGCAGTAGCGAGGCGTGTCAAGAATCCGTCAATTTAAATTCAATTCAATACGATTCAAGTCAAATCACATCGAATGAAACAAAACAATTTTTTAATCCGAATAGTATCTGAACTGAAATAAAGAATGTGACATTTCAAAAACTGCAATCAAATCAAACATACAAATTCTACAAAGGAAAATACAAATTCAAATAAAATTACAAATCAACAAATTAACAAATTAATCAAAGTATATGCGTTCAAAAATAACAATTAAGAATATATTACAAATTAGTAATTAACTAATATAAAACACGTCCAATCCAAATCCAAATGTACAAAACAAATAATACCTCAAAAATGTAATTTTTGGTGCTCAGGTACAAAAATCAAAATCAAATTCAAGTTCAACAATTTCAAAAGCGAAAATTCAAAATGCAAACCTCAACGTAAATGTAAATGCAAATGTCTTAATCAAAAAAGCAAATAAAAAATAAATAAAATAAAAGAAACAAAAGAAACCAACAAACAAAACAAACAAAAAAACCGATTCGATAAAATTTTAAAAATGCTTGCAACAAGAATCAATCAAAGGAGCTCCTTTAAATCGAGGAACTGCAACTAAATTAGAAAAAAAGCAAGCAAACAAAGCCTGCTACCAGCAATCACTGGGGGAGAATTGTTAAGTGTTTAGCTTTTTAGCCGCAGGAGGACCCAAACACACATTAGACATGATTATGGTGCAACACTTGGTGGCAGCAAATGCCCATTCTTATGTAAGCCAGGCTATATCGGTGCCAGATTCGCCACCCCCGTCTTTAGCCACGTCGAACACAATGTCACCGCCACTACTCCCGGCAGCACCACCACCAGTACCACCATCACCAACGCCAGCACCAGCGCCAGCATCAGCAGTACTTGCAGTTACTTCAACATTGCCAATACAAAGCACATTGTTGCAGCAAAAGGCGCCTTTAGCTACCGGCTGCGAGCACATTGTGGCAGCACCCAAAGTATCTTCTTGTGGCCTGAACGGAACACACGGCAGCTCAACGTACACCGTTGCCGCTGATCCCTCAGTTGACAAGCAGCCCGCCAGTTGGACCCTATTATCTGCTGCTACGCAAAATGACGATAAGGAATCGCACCGTGCCATAGATTTCAAAGAGTCTTCTTCCTCTGACATTGAAATTAATTCTTCTAGCAACAACAATAGCAACCACATCATCAACAACAACACCAACACCAACAACACCAACAACAACAACAACAACAACAACAACAATACTAATAATAATAATAACAACAATGATAGCTTGAAATTCAATAAGGGTCTAGTGAATTCCAGGGAGGAGTTCGCAGTGCTCTACAATCATTTACGGCAGCATAAATATACCAATAAAAACATATCCGTAGATATTTCGCCGCACATGCTCACACATGCAGACAGGCCAGCTGTAACAGATTTCGATGACTATCCCCGACACACAACCATAGCAAGCAAGAATATGCATGACCACCACCCATCAGCACCCGGGGTCAATAATAAAAGCTATTTCATAGACACGGAAGCATACGATGGTGACTCCACTAATGACAAAAACAGGAAATTATCTAGCAACAGCAAAACCGAAGAGGCAAATAATTACAAAAAGGACTCGCACTCACCCCCATCAGAGAACTACCACAGCGACGAGGACGAGGACGACGATGAGTATCCGCTGGATTTGTCATTGAGCACGACGCTGGCGAAAACACGTGATCGTGCATATTCGGAAACCGAGTCCGATGACTCCGGCTCCGGCGTTGTCGAAGGCGATCACTTTCAACTCAAGCGGGCCGAAGAGCGTTCTGCCTACAAAAAAAACTTAATGAAGCGATACTGTAAGTTCGTGCAGAGCATTTCAAGTAGACACATAAAAATAAAATCCAAACAAAATTTATATCACAAACATAGACACACACACACACACACATATGCAATATTCCAAAAATGAGTGCAATGAACACAGCAAAAACAAACGCCCAAAACCAAAGAAAACCTAACAAAACCTAACAACCCAAGGCAAAGGCAGAGTCAAAGCGGAGCTTTATAGTATATTTATTTGCTAGCATTACAAATGCGTGCGCTTTGCACTTTTCAATAATGATCGTACAAGAGAGGGCATCTATCTATCTATTTAGGTCAGCACGGAATAGTGGCATGTAGGCTCACACTTACACACCGCCCCGCACACGCACACGTACATGCACACTGGTGCAACTACTGCATGCACAGAGATAACCCCGCTCTCGCGTTCAGAGCACTCTTCTTATTGCAAGCAAGTGCAGTCCAGTGTGTGTGCAGGACATTGCTCAAATGGCAATGCCATTGTTATCCTACTGCTGTCCTGGCTGCCGGGACAGTGCATGCTGTGTGTCCAAACATGGGCTTCACAATAACCTGCTCGACTTAGCACAGTGGGGCTTTTAAAGAGCACTTAACTTAGCCAAATTATGGCTGCAGCATTTTCTCTTCTGCACTCACAGTACGTCGATAAATAGCTAAATACTCGTAGCCTTGCAGAGCGGTTGCATAACATTGATGTATTGGATGTTCTAATTGTGCCATGTAATGTGTACCTGCATACGAGTATGTGCGTGTACGGGTGAATGTAGGCATGTTTCTTCGCACGGCAGTGGGTTCTATGAATGGCAATGCAAAACCCTGCTTTCTAGCCAATCGTTAACAGAATTGCATAAGTTATAAATTGTAAATAATTATTTGTAAGTTGTAAATTTATAAAATGTCAATTTGCCAACCAGCTACAGCCACATGCTCGTACGTGTGTAAACAACAACAGAAATTGAAATAGTGGAGTTTCATTTCCGCCGCACGCTGCACTGTCCTCGTACATACTCGTACACACAGTATTGTGTTGGCCCGCAGTCGCTGCGTAACAGTTTCCTAACCCACCTCAATAATTTTATTGATTATTTTAGGCAGTAAACAAAAAGTTGTCAGTCTACAACAGTTTCGTTTCGTTTCGTTTGGTTTGGCTTTTGCCTCTCTTCTTCTCTGTGTTGGTGTGTAAGGTTTACTCTGTGTACGAGTATACGAGTATAGGCCACAATTGAATAGTTTTTCGTTTTTTTCTGTGCTTGCGCCGTATTGCGCTAGACTCCCTCATACAGGCATGCATACATTTATGCACATACACGCACGCATACACATGCATGCATGGGAATGTGCACATACACGTAAATTTGCACTTTGCTTCTCTTTACAACTCACACACACGTACACACAATATACGACCGCTCACACTGCCGCACACACGCTCGCACACACTCGCATTTGGGCTAGCAAACAAATTCACTTTTGTGTCACAATTTTGTAACCTTTAACGTTCATTGTTGTAGGTTTCTTTTATTGCGTTTGTTGTTTTTTGTTTTTATAGTTGTTTTGTTTTTAATTCAATATTTTAATATTCCAGAAACGCATTGAATCCCAAAGTACGAGTAATTGTAAAAACCCTTAAATATATTCAAACAGACTTACAGACGCGCACACATCACTTTTGAAAATGATTAACTGTAAACGTGCCTGTAGTATGCACAGAATTAGGCAATTAACTTTTATAGATGAAAAAACGGCATATGCTAGAATTCTTTTGTATGGTTTAACTTTCATTAATGCCCATTACCAATTCGAAGGAATAAAGCAGCAGCTTTCTGATTGATCTCTCCACTTTTAACTTAGCTTCAGATCTTAGGACATAAAAAAGGTTGGCAACACACGAACGGAATTTTTTACAATTTTTCCTAACTTATGTACATATATGCAGAAATGTGCCACTGTATTCAGGTCAATAATAATTCTCACCTGCCAACGATATCATTACCACAATGCATTTATAGGCAGCATAAAACCATGCCCAAAGCTTGTTCAAAGTTTCTTTCATTTCCTCATAGCTCTTTACCATAAAACTAACCCACAAGCTTCCCATACCGATGGAGAAGCCCGTCCTTGTGTTGTCATTGTAGTTCCGCGTATCCAGTTCTGTGTACATCATATCTATTTTAAAGATTAATGCAATCTTCCCCCAATGATGACGAATAGTCTAGTGTGAGCACTAACACAGCAACCTTAAAGATCCTAGTAACACGTAAACCCAATTTTGATGAAAAGGTAAGGCCATAAACTGTCGTAATGAAAACCAAGCAATTATTTATTACGTAAATATACTGTAAATACCTTTAATAACAATATTTACAGAGTTAGGCAAATATGTAACTCATACAGCCAAACGCCCCCAACCTACCTCAACATCACACCATGTAAAAGACCCAACAGAATTTTTCAGCATAGCTCAGAAATGTTGTTAGTGCAAACTGTACGAGTATATAACGAAACGAACGAGTATTTTTTTTTTTTTTTTGTCACAAATAAACTACGAGTACAGCTGTCTTATGAGAAATGTTGTCTACCAATCAGAATGCCACTGACATGACTCCCTGCTCAAATAGACAATTGTACGGAATTAGTGTAGATTCAGGTAGTGCAACTAAGCGTAATTAAATACCGTCTTCATCCCTTTAACCGTTTGGGTTATATTTATGTTAGGAAAAACAACCAGTTTCCCAAATTAAAGTACAAAAATGAACGCTATTTTTTTAGAAATGCTCTCAAGTTCAATAAGAATTTTTTCCGGGCGTAGCAACAAAACACTATCAGGCACAGAAATGTGTGCAAATCGGTATATGCACATGTGTATGTGCGTGAATGTGTTTGTAAGACGGAAACCCAAAAAAGCGCAAGTGCGCTTGATCTACTCGTATGTACATGTATGCGTAATTACAAAAACAAAAAAACAAAAAGAACCACAAAATAAAAAGAAAATTGTATCTGCGCCGAAGTGCGAAATGCCTACGAAAACACTCTCTTCAACAAACTTATATGTGTATATATGTATGTATGAATGTTTGCTTGCCTGTATGTATGTATGGCTGTAAATTTATCGTGTTATAAATGTCTACTAATGGTGTAAATGAGAGAGTAAGACTTTGAAAATTATATCTCACAGCAGCGGCAGCACGCAGGCAAGCAGGCAGGCAGGCAGGCAGGCAGGCAGGCAGTAGGCATATTAGCAACGTAACATGAAATATCTTGAGGTAGGTTGGGAATATTGAGTTTTGTGGCACTTGAAAAAGCAGTGAAAAGCACGTACATACATTCCCACATTACATTCGGTCGAGACCGTTTTCAATGTAGAATTGTGGTGTGGGTTGTAGCTCTGTATATTAGGTGGCAGCGGCGCACCCAGGACCCACTTACGGGGCGTGTGTTAAAGGGCGCTTTTGCAAAATAAAACAAACCTTGTATTAAATTTTAATATTTTTGAGTGCTGATCACTCTCCTCAAACACCACACCTGCGGTAGGCCCTTTCGACAACGCTTGGCAGTAGCCCCAGCAGCAGTGTGGAGTGCTGGCATATCTTCTTGTCCGTCTGTCTGCCCTTTCTAACTCGCAAACGAGCGACACTGCTCCAATTGTGGTCGGAATTTTCCACATGCATATGAACAAATTCACACTCATACAATTTGAGCATACCGCTTACTCGTGTGTATATACACACATACGTAAATATGTAGGTGCTAACCTTGCATGTGTGTTTTTTTAAGACTAACAGGAACTGTGACAGCGTCACCTCCTGAGTGGTTTTGGCTATGACGGTACGTCTGGGGACAAATTTCTTGCAACACATTCAAGGATTGTTTTCCCTGAAATAAACCATGGTGGAAGCGCATCTCTACAGTGCACGTTTAGTGTCGTCGAAACTAAAAATTAAAAATGCTTAACATAAATTCTTGTTTTTAATGTATAGAACACGTATGTATACTTTATTCTTTATTCATGAAAAAAAATGTTTACATAATATTTTTTACGTTGGGGTATCAGTATAAATAAATTACATTTATAATGAAATTTTCTAAGTTGCAGCACCACTGATATATTGCCCCAATTGATAGATTGTCCCAAACGATAAGCTTGCTGTATTGCATGCAGTATCAACACTTGGTTGTGTATTATTAATCCACTGTAATTTTTCACGCTTTACCAAAAAAAGCCTTCAAAGTTTACCCTTGCATGGACATTCCGAGTACAGCCTTGTGCATAACTTTCAATCTAATTATTATATTGGTGTTAAATTTCACTTCGATGCACATAATATTGTTCAATTTCATATTAATTTTAGTATGTGCAGTTTATTATATTCTATAAATCTATACTAAATAATATATCAATTGAATATTTTTCATAAGCGAAGTGCAGATGTACTTGTTACAGCTGTAACGGATTCATAGGAACCCCTGATAAAATAATAAAAATCTCAAGCAGTAATATATGTACCACCGGTGCATGAGTGGTGAAAGATTTAATATACAAAATCCTTTGCTTCTTTCTTCCCTTCAATATAGTCGCATCACACATTCTCCACCTACTCTCCGCAACCTAATTTTTCACCTAATTTCTCAATTACTGTGTCACAAATTAGCGTTACTCATTGAGCGACTCGCATGACCACTTTTCTTGAATGCGCACAATTTCAGGAATTCCTGTTCGGTTACATGCAATTGGTCTAAAACATTTACCCATTTATTTATTTGATCAAGAAATTGTCACTTCTTAATTTTGTATATTTATACTCGTATATATTATTTAAAAAAATAATTTTCCATTCTGTATTTATTTTATTCAGAATTTGTGTAAACAATTTGAGAGCTCATACTGCCGTGGATATGGCCTTTGTGTATTTTCGTAACTACATATTCACTAATCATGTAACAGCAAGAGTGAAAATAAAAAAGAATGCGTTGGTAGAATCCTTCAAAAGAACCACCCACAAATGTATTTATTTGCTTTTGTTGTTTTTGCTCTTTATCCGCTCAGCCATCCATTAATTTATCTTTATTTTTATCCGGAAGTATTTATTAATAAATACATGTACACACCTACTTACATATGTATATAGATGTCTGTGCATTCATACAAGAAGAGAAACTGTCTCGGATTCTGAGAGTATGAAGACTTAAATCTCATAAAAGTACTTAGCATTAAAAAAGAAAACAACAATCAACAGCGACTGGCTGGAATTTCTCTTGGCTGCGTTCTCAATGTGCCTTGTGTTGTACGTGTACGAGTATGTATGTGTTATTCAAAAGACCTTGAACTTGAGACTAAATTTCCAAAAGGCTTACACACATTGATAAAGCGCTCTTAAAATCAACACCAAATTTATTCTGTATACACGTATATGTATATAAACCACACTTCCATACAAAAGCACAAACAAATCTCTCACCCAAAAAGAAAAAAGAAAAGAGAACAAAAATTTAACTGTCTGCCTGCCTACTGCCTGCCTTCCTGCGTGCCTTTCTGCCTTTCTGCCTTCCTGCTGTACTCGTCGCTCGCACAAACGAAAGTCATCCATATAAAAAATTGTACTTTTTGAGAGTGTGGTTGTGCCAAATATCATATATACAATATTACTCATACAACAATGAGCGAACACACGGGCAGCCGCTACACAACCACACATCTTGTATTTAAATATAGAACATATTTTCGTTCGTCTCTTGTCCTCGCTACAAATTTGTACTAATTTGTAATGGATTTTTAATACAATTATATTATCTTTTTCCTCTTCCTCATATGTGGCTACTACTCACACAACTCTGATGTTCCTCTCCAAAGTTTCGCCACCACTTCTCCAATTGCCCATTCTTCATTAGTACTGAAGACCTTTTTCCATGTAGAACATACATACACATGCATATGTAGATATGTATATTTTACATGTACAAGTCCATGTTTTTCTGTCTTCTTGTTTTTTTAACCATATTTTCAAATCCCACCGGGAGCTCTACCAGCGAAAACCAAGCAACATAACTCATGCCACATGCGAGTATTATTAATAATCATAATATCACACACAAAAGCCAAACTATGTAGTATGTACGAGTTTATATATACATAGGAATATATGAGTACGTACAAGTATGTATGCATGTATGCACCCTCTACGGCTAATAAGTGCAGTACCTGTAAAATTCTATATTCTTCCGGCTTCGTTTGCGTGCGTATTTTTGCAAGTGTACTTTATAAATTTGCCGTATTGAACGATTTTATTAGGTATAAAAGGAATGTGGCGGGGCATCAGTGAAGCTATTCACAAAAGCACTTTACAGAGTATACCAAGTACAGCAACAAAGGCCGTGTCACACAATCCTTGACAGCCATGCTTATAAAAACTCAACAGTCATGCTTGCCAGCTGGGAGTAGTGAAGGCGGGATCTTAGGAGGTTTTTAGTGATGTTAGTTTGGAGAAAGTGGGAAGAAATCCCACGCATTACTAGAAAACTGTGCTTACGTACGTGGACATTGCAGCATCGCCTACGAATGACACCCTCTGGTAATACAGAATCTCACATTGCCCACCCCTCCAATCTAAGATGCATTTCATGTGTATTCTAAACCTACACTCAAGCAAAACCTTACATAATTGTAAAGGAATTGTTCACCGGCAACAAAACAATTAATTGGAATCTCTCTCATATTTGCATTGGCCCAGCGTACGTGGATTTATTTTTGTTACTACGCAAGTTCTTCATGTACCCAATTAATGTGAACTTAGATAAATATATAATATGCTCGTTAAGTTCTCATTGGAATACAGGAACCATACTGTACAAACACAACACACACACACACACGCAGGTGTCGGTCAAGGTGTGAAAGCAGCGCAAGCTAAATACATGGCATAGTACAGTGACTCTCTGGGATCGTCGCCGAGGTCGGGGCTGAATTCTGAGCTTTATGCTTGGTACACTGTTAACACTATATGTCTGCTATTCTTCGATAATCGCTACAACCATTTAACCGATTTCTATAATCGTTCACAGTTTGGAAGACAATTTGTCTAAGACTTACAAATTTTGTTAGCCTGATAAAACCAATAAATAGAAATCGATAATCTATAATACATATATGATAATAAGATAATGTCGTCCGTTTCCCAAAACTTTTACCATTGAAATATAAATACTTCCTATATGAAATACAGAAGAATAAATAAGAACTATATGAAAAGATTAACGCCCTGATCACTTTTGACATTTTTTATTATTTTTGCATTCCGCGGAGGCAGTCACTGTAATACTCTTTCCTGTAAGATCAAAACTAAAGACAAAACTTGCTATTAGGACTACATCATTTATGTTCAAGTTTTATAAATGGGGGTTGTTAAATAGAATTTTAAAATCTCTATGATATTTCCTCCTAACATCTCTATATATATAAATATATGTATATATATATATATATATATATATATATATATATATATATATATATATATATATATATATATATATATATATATATATATATATATTCTTTATCTCACTATCTCTATGGGAGAATTCATTGCGTTCTTAAAATTCTGTGCATTAATATACAAAGAAATAATGTTTCAGTACGGTGTACTAAATTTCGTGTGCGGTTACCCTAGTTTTCTACTGCTATGTGTGGTTTTCGACAGATGGCAGTATATGTGCTAATTACGGGGGTTTCATTAGCTAATTCACGAGATTACTTTACATTTTTAATGGTATTTATGAAATGAAGTGGTACACTCGTCTCGCATGCAGAGGCAATTGTGTAAATATTATATGTTCATACAAATTTTGAGAGTTCGCTCGTTCCACGAAACCTCTTAATATGTATCTATGTACATATTTATCTGAAATTAATGTGTCCTGCCTTTGGAACAAAACTGAAAGTAGTGCTACCGGAACAGAAAATCCAGGCGTCGACCCGAAATTGCAAGGAAATATAT
Organism: Clusia tigrina; assembly: GCA_920105625.2. NCBI lineage: Eukaryota > Metazoa > Arthropoda > Insecta > Diptera > Clusiidae > Clusia > Clusia tigrina. The sequence continues at coordinate 30,813,404 of OV050032.1, forward strand.
TTTTCCAGGCAAAAAGCGTTTCAAAAAGTGTAAAAAATTATTCAGTAATTTTTTTTTTAATTTTTATACCGTGATCACTAAAAATTGGTTAATAATTGTATCATTGGTTAATAATTTCATATCTGTTTATAACGTCCAAAATGGGCATGATATATTGTATATTTACTTTTTTGCACACAAATGGGAATAATAATAATAATAATGGGAATTATAATAAAACTAGCATAACTATAGATGAATTTTAAGACAGAATCAGATTACTAAATGAAAAAAATCGGACAAAATGGCAATAGATTTGAAATGGCTACAATTAATTAATAAATAATCCTGCCCTGTCCTTGGTCTGAAAAATGCATCTTTCTAAAAAATCTTTCTCTTCGAGTCGAAAGCCTCAGTACTCATTCCCCAACCCCTTGCAGTGATAACACACATGGTGTAAGATATAAAAATAATAACAATAATTATAAAAATATATATTCTATTGTAGTATAGCAAATATATAAACGATGTGTGTAGTAAACTATATATATATATATATATATATATATATATATATATATATATATATATATATATATATATATATATATATATATATATAAACTTCTACGACCTGTATTCGCACAGACATGTAACTTACTACTTGCAAGCGATTCATGGACGATATTTGATTTGAGGAATCATGTTAATATTATAAAGCAACTAGCCAAAAATTGTATAGGACTATTATCTGATCACGTTCACATCACAATAACACATTCTCACACCTTTACTGAGCTTAGCAATATAAATCGCACCTTATATGGTAAATTTGTATATAACTAAGATATACAAATTTGGAGGCGTATGAGTGATAAATTTTCTAAGGTGTCATCGCTTCTTCTGTAGACTTCACTCACAACCATACTCGCAATTATTATCAAAAACGAAAAGACATTGTCATAGCACTTTTCCAGATTCTA